>CM028363.1:37553538-38101038 GCA_016624345.1 Platycodon grandiflorus
TGAAGTGTTCGGATAAGAAAAAGAATAACTATAATGAATGCAGTTAAAATTCTTACTTAATGAATGAAAACAGATGAAATTAATGTGTTTCACACAAAAGAAGCAAGGAATGGATCATTACCACCCTCTAGGCAAGGAATGGGATACCCACTCTATGTGGGAATCTCACTCATGGAGTAATGGGGTTCCCACCTACAATTGTAGGTATCAAACATGGGAAGGAGGGAGAACAAAAATGAGATTCCCATCCCCATCCCATTCCTTCCATCCATACGAAGCCAAGTTCCAATTATCAACTACAGATGCACAGTTATCAACTATGGAGGCACAGTAATATTCTGACTGACAAGATGGTTACCACTTTCTATTCTTTTCTCCATATCAGTGCTTCATTGAGATACCCTTTTTTCGTCTTTTTTCGTTTCTTTTCTTAGTAAACGGGTGCCCCTCCTACGTACATTCTTCATTCTTCCCTCTAGTTTGAATAGAATATTCTTTTACATCAAACCCAAAAAAAAAAAATAAAGGCTATGAGTTAGTCCCCGAACATGTGCCCATTATGGAAGCCTTATTATAATTACATACATTATTAAAATACTTCTTGGGAAGTGGAGTTGGTATTGGAGGTACCATTATAGCTAAAGTCCTTTCTTTTATGGGAGCAAGCACAGGCCTACCATGTTGGAGAAATATAGCCCCTCCTCCCCCCAACCCCCTGCGCACGGGAAGAGCCTCGGTGCTTCAGATGCCTTTGGTTAATTTATCTAGTCTTGCCAAACAACAATTTTGACTAAGAAGCGAGCCTGCCATACTTAAGATTAAGATTTATCACACTGAATGTAAGGGAGCCTTTCCTACTTGTATAGTGATCAGTGACACTCCAACAGTTCATAAATAAAACAAAGAAATAGTGCTATAGAATATGGCACCCTCATGTTGACTTTCCAATTGAAGCATGTTCCAAGCTTATCAAATAAACTCGATTTGTTGTTAAGCAAAAAAACCATAACTATAAATGAGACACAAGATCAACCTACAATAGAAGAATAATTCTAGCTTTAATGCTTTATTGAGAGAAGCATAAAAAAAAAAATGCACACGAAGTGGGGAGATATGAAGGAACTACAGGAGACCTATGCCACCAATTCGGTCTGCTAATTTAAGCATACATGCAGAAGAGAGATGAAATTATGAGCCATAAGAGCTGCCACCAAATACTATGGAAAGTTGGTTGGCATATCTTTCTCCAATATTCTTTAGAATCAAGAATATGGAAACTTGTCAAACAAAAACCAAAAGAAAATGGAAATATCCAGTAGCTAGCATTCATTGTAGGTAACCAAAAATTTACTACAAAAATCAGAGAAAGACTGAAGATGAATAGAAGGAACTCACCCTGCAGCACTTTTCCGAGCACGAGCTCCAGTCTTGACAACCTCTCCGTTTGCTAGAACAGCCTACAAAGTAAGGCAACCTGTAATCTGATACTAGAAGACTATTATTTAGGTGGAAGATAATGAAATAACCAACCTTAAGATTGATGACATTATCACGCATGGTCCCATACCTACATGCTAAAACATGATTATTAATTAAATCAGGAACACAAATCATCCATAAGACTGACAAATAAGTTCACAAAGAAAAACAAAACGAAAATCTATTGGAATTCCAATTACAAACAAAGGTAATATGAAAGAAACAATGACACCCAGTACAAATCAGAAGTATGATCATATTCTTGCAGAGAATGAAGCGAAAGAAATTAACTAGGAGAGCAATATGAAAAGAATCATGCAATAAATTACCACTCATACATCATGATTCATGACTAACCAAAAATTCTAACAAATCTCCTCGCCCTATGCGGACAAAGTTTTTGTCAAATCTTCTGCTTATCACTTCCATTCAATAATACCAATATATATATATATATATATATATAGAGAGAGAGAGAGAGAGATGAATACAAGATGAAGAATTCAGAGTATAGTGAAAGTTCATTTCAGACTTTTTCGCATCTAATTATATCATCAGTAATTTAGTCTTACACCAATTAAAGAATTAGAATCATTAGTACATTACAAAGGCAAACGTCACACCAATCATGTCCATATACATAACTGTTTGAAATATATACTAAAATGATGACCAAAGTTTATTTGAAGACTGGAACTGTAAGTGAAGGTATAAAATGAAGTAACACAAATTCATTCAAATAACTACAAGGGTGAATTTAAATGTCCAACGGTGTCCTCTTGTAGTTACAGTTTTACTTCAAATTACTTTGTTAGAAAAAATAATAATAGCAGAAGACAAATTGAATGTGGACAAGAAGTCAACCAAAAGCTAGCGGAAGGAAACAGAAAACTAAAGAGAAGGAAAGGAAGGGAAAGAAAAATAACAAAGAAATAAGTAACACATTAGTCCTAACTACCCTCAAATCTCTACATAAATCCAATTATTTAGAACTACTTTTATTCTTTTTCTTCTATGTTTTCTGCATTTGATCCGAACCACCGTATCGTAGATATTTCTTGACCCAAATTGCGGGGATGGGGGTGGGGGATGTTGGAAATGGGATAAAGATAAAATGTTATTCATTTATAGATGAAAGGTACAAAGATTGCAAACAAGAAATCCACCTAAACAAAAGCAAATTTTGAAAAAGGACAAAACAACCGAAAGGAAAGAAAAATCTAATGGAGGATGGCTATCCTATTAGTTCATTATCTCTAATTCCATTATCATTACCATTGATATTTTCATCAAGACATCAACCTAATAACTGTTATTCTTAGTATTATTTTCTGCTCGAGTTTGATTTTGCAGAATCTACGAATAACTATTCATGGATAACAAGATAAAGGGTCTACCTCACAGCTAAGGAGCCAGAACAACGTGTGGCACACATCCCCCAATGGTTGCTCCGGGACCTGCACATTTAAATGATTATATCAATCACCTAACAAAATGAAAGTTTACCTTGTGCACAAATTAAGAAACATAACCAATAAGTGACTTGTTCCATATGCAGGTCCACGGTCTCAGCAAGCATAAAGCATATTGACGAAAGGTTTGCTGACAACCATCGAATGGTAAAAATTTCTACACTCATCACGTCTATACCAGAAGTTGTTCATTAGAACAACATCCTACCTAACTATCATATCTTATTTCAGAAGTGCAATGAATTTGAAGAAGGGTCGCAAGAAAAAGAAAAAGAATCAACATTAAGCATTTTAAGATCATAAATGAATGGGGAGGATGTCCTCTGGAACCGACTATATTCACAGTGTTAAGCTCAACTAACTAGTACTTCAACATACAACAACTCAATTCAACTCAGCCTCAGTCCCAATCACTTGGGGTGTTTGCTATTTTGTGGTTCTATTTTGCGGTGCTTGCGGATGGAGCTTCCATAATTTTCAGAGATCAGACCTTATAATTGAAAATTTTGTGGGATAGAGTAACTTTTATGGCCTCTTTGGGCTTCAGCTAAGGGTGCTTAACATGGGATTCCGCTCTCCAATATTCAGTGGGACTGGCACGCGCTTCTCTTTCAGTTGCTCTCCTTGTATTTTCTTTTTGTTTTTTTTTTTCCTTTTTCCTCTTGTTATGATGGACTTCTCAGGACTTTCCCTCTTTTTAATCTAATATAACTCTTTTTTTATCAAAAAAAAAGAAATGCAAATGAAGCAGGAAACTTTTGTCACAAAAAGAACATACAGTGTAAAACATAAGGAAAAAAACTTACCAGGATCAAGAGGAAAGAATAGACCATAAGGCTCTAGATATTCATTAAGCTCCATCCATCCAATCCCAGGCTCAACAACCACATCCATGTCCTTAACATGTAATGCTTTAACCCGCTGCAGATTAAAAAGTTAAAGGTAAGAAACCACAGGACTCGCTCTGTATGATAATGAGTTTCACAATATAGTTAAATGCCTTTGCTCAACAATGAGAAACTTAGATAATTTATCAATATATGATTTCCAATACCCAGTTATTCCTAGAAAGAGCAAAGAATAAAAAAGGTAAATGGAATAGAAATCCTGCCAATCACAGAAGGACAAAGAAAGGTCAAGGTACAACTCACGATGTAATACGCCAGAAATGATCAAAAAACAAATGTCATTGTAATTTCTTCTTTTTATTCTTTTTGATGAGAGAAGAAATGCATTAGATTAGTAGGAGAGGAAATACAAAAAAAAGGACGAGAAGTTAGCTTAAATAATGTGATTGGATAAGTTAGCTTCTTATAAGAAGTTTCTGTAATGGGACTATTCGGATGTCAATCTATGCTGGCTAGTAGTTATTGGATTTCTTAATTGGTGGATGTATTCTTGTCAATACATGGTCGATCAATCTTTGGGGTTGCAAGAGTGGGGTGGGGGCGTTAAGAGATTTGTCATTTTGATTAATCATGATAAGTTAATCGTACTTGAACTCAACTCAATTCATCCCTGGTCCCAAAAGTATCCTCCATCTCCATGCCATTGTATTGTCACTCGTTCACATTCTTCTTTGATTTTGACATCAATTGGTTCTCCCGACCCCCATCATTGCTTGATGTGATATTATCTTCATACAGCTGATGTTGATGTTCATATTACCATCTTCTAGACTATCATACTTATTGGTCTACTTCTTATGCACCCAAACCATCTTAGGCAATTTTCTCTCATCTTTACAGTTCCCTGATCATTATATTAACTTGAGATGTTATTAGTTTGAGCCTGGATATAATTTTGTTAGTTTTGGAATCATGTTTCAGCTTCGACAATAATGTACCTTGGTGGGAGTTGGAAACCTGACAGCAAATGGAACAAAAATCGTGGGCAAACGCGCAGTCACTACTACCAATGGACCAACAGTGGGATCATAGCTTAGCACAAAAAACTCTGTGGCAGAGAAAGTAAAATGAAAAGAAGACTGACCGCACTTGGCACACCCTAAAGAGAACAATGTATAAAGCTACATTAGCTTCAAAATATTCCACATACTGGTTTGGAAACACATTTACTGAGAAGCAACTGGATGACATTTATAAATGTTACTGCCCCTTGGGAAAGAACATTTGTAGTAGTAAAATCTCACCACCAGAGGAGAACTAGTAGGTCACGTTAGTTGGGTCAAAAGATTCAAACACAATGGCACAATACATGTGGCATAGTCAGCACATCAATCGTCATGAAGGCCTGATCCATTTCTAGTAGATAAACACCACTAACCAAGGTTATGATAACAATTCTAACAAGCAAGCTGAAAATTGAGGGCATTTGAAAAATCTATAGAGATTCTTTTGCCAAGCCATAAAAATGCAAGATGAAAGCTAAACATTCAGGTAATTATTCAACTTGTATAAAATAATACTGAATGATCGAAATGCAGCAAAGAAGGTTCATACTTTCATTAAAGTCATGTCAATGCAAATGCCTCCATTAGGAGACAAAGTGTGACCCTCGATTGATGTAGCTCCACCATATGGTACTATAGGGACCTGCGCATCAGAAAAGAAACAAATGAATATAGAATAAGCAAACCGGCTTTAGTACTTGAGTAAGATGGACAATGTTTTTTCAAACACAGTACAAGAATTCAGTTATCCAATTAGGCAATCCCCCATACTTTGAGTAATTTTGTAACCTCTAGTGTTAAAAGTACACAACTGAAATGGAAGAGCACAAGAAAAGGGACAAGCAATATAGTAGTGAAGAAAATAAAATATTATTAAATATTTTTAACAAACGTCATGAAAACAACTGAAAATGAAACAAATAATAGGCCTAAAATCCTTTCAAATGCAGAAGCTCAGACCTTATGCTTATTACAGGATTGAACAATCTTAGATACCTCTTCCTCGGACCTGCATGCACAAAATTCAACTACATGATCAAGTTTGGAGACAGAGATCAGAGAGGGTCGTAACTTTCACTACTAAACGGACCACAAGAAGAGTGAGCAAGCACTACCATGCGTAATATTCACAGCAATATTTCATTCAAGACCAACAACCTCATCTCATGTTTCTCATATAAAGAATCATATTAACCCCAATATATATATATATATATATATATATTTATATACTACCTCCGTCCCAAAATAATTGTCGTTTTAGCGAAGTTTTTTTGTCCCAAAAAAATTGTCATTATAGGATTTCAAGAAACATCCCATATTTTGCCAAATTTGCCCTTATTTATTACTCTTATTAAAGAGGGTTGGAAAGAAGAAAGAGAAAAGTATTCCTACAACATACCTACAATAATTAAACTTAAATAAGTGCGTCTGTCATTTTAAAAGCTTCCTTAATCTGTGCGCAAATTACTAAAACAACAAATATTTTGGGACGGAGGTAGTATATATATATAAAGAATCATATGTGTAGCTTTAAGTCAGATGATTGTAGCTTTGGGAAATTACTCTTTCCAATACTATTATATATAAGGATCAACGACAAACAGCTTTAAGAATAGAATGAGTCTTTTTAGCTAATTCGAATTGCGTCACAGCACAATTTGCTAGGTTGCTAAAGACAACAAAAAGCAAAAATCCATCGGACTTAACTGGACTTGAAGCTTAACCATAGGCCCATAGCTTAAAATCTTTCACAACCGAGTTGTAAATTATCTTACCCAACTCCCTTAATGTCAAAATGAACAGAAAGTGAAAGGAAGTCTGAACACTCTCCAAACAAGTAGGTAGAATAGCATGATATTAGCATCCGGAACAATAATAATGTGCTCCCACGGAACAGAAGAAGACCTCTCATGTCTAGAATCACAGATGCTCATAATCAACTTACCATCCTTCTAATCTAACTTGGACTCTTGGATGAAGACAGAAGCAGCGTCTAGAAGAACAGATGCTCATAATCAACTTACCATCCTCCTAATCTAACTTGGACTCTTGGATAAAGACAGCAGGAGCGAACTTAAATCAAAACCTTTTTGGCAAGATGGCTTTTACATAAATTACCAAGTCCTCTAACGTTCAATTAATTATCCTCATAATAGACTAGAAAGAATACCCCAAACTCCCAAACATCCTCCCCTGATTTCAGCTCCCTATAATAGACCTAAGAAGCTAAACTCAATAACTCTTTTACCTCCCTCTTTTTACCATGAGAAAACGTCACTATACTAACCCTTTTCCTGTTAGAGAACTAAAAGGAGGCACCAATGTTCTCAGGAACCCCATCTAAGCTTCTTTTATTCTTCTTTCTCTTGTTTTCTTTCTGTAAGGTGAGAAGATCCAGCCTCTTCACTCTCCATGTCATGTCCTCCTTCAATACCATCAAACCCCACACCGAAGTCAGTGAGGCCCTTTCTGCCTGATATTTGTTTCCAGAAGGCCCTCTGGCAAACCACTCTTGTTGATCTTAAAGTCATTGGTTCATGCTGGGTTGTGGCACCAGCTCAGATGATCAGATCCAATGAGAGCCCCCTCTTCTACTGGCATCAACACTTCTTCCTGTAGAAGCTACATCCCCTGCAAAATTATCTGCTGTGTCTCACTGAAATTCTCCGCAGCATGTGTTTGCACCACAACCTTCTAATTCCAGAAACATGAGAAACTCAAGCAAATATCAGATATAATCTAATAATGAGCCTAAGCTTAAAATCCCAAAAGTAAAAGTGAGGCTATACTTTGTCAAGCTTACCTACTTATTTCTTGTCACTTTTGCGGTTCCAATTTCGATTCGGGATAGACTTGAGAAGTTGGAGAGGAATTTTTGTGGGAAGGTAATTCGGAGAATCGCAAGTATCACCAAGTCAAGTGGGGAAGATCTGTGAGAGCATTAAGAATGGGGGCTTAGGTATCAAAAATCTCAAAGTGTTTAATTTGGCTTTGTTAGGTAAATGGTTATGGAGGTACTTGACGGAGAGTGAGGCATTTTGGAATAAGGTCATTAGGAGTAAATATGGAGTAGGGAATCATAATTGGTTTCCAAATGATATTTCTCTGGCTTTCGGGTGGGGGTTTGGAGAGGCATTTGTAAAGGTTGGGGTCTCTTTGAGAGGCATATTTCTTTCGAAATCGGGAGAGGCTCTACAGTGAGATTTTGGCTGGATAGATGGTGTGATAATGTGGAATTATGGAGGTCTTTCCCTAATCTATTTCATATAGCTAGGGATAAAGACTATATGGTGAGTTCAGTTTTGAGGATGGAGGAGGGTAGACTGTCTTGGAATTCAGTTGATTGGGAGTTGGATTCCTCCTTCCGTTTTTTTGAGAAGTTGTACTAACAGCAGGTTGGTTCTAGGGAGGATCGGGTGGTGTGGCATGGCACAAATGATAAAAAGTTCTCAGCGAAGTCTTATTATATTATGCTATCTCATAGGGAGAGGATTCAGTTCCCTTGGAATATTGTGTGGAAATCCTTAGCCCCTACCAGGGTGACTTTTTTTGCGTGGGAAGCTGCTAATGAGACTATTTTAACGGGTGATAATTTGAGGAGAGGTAAAATATATGTAAGCTGGTGCTATATGTGCAAAAAAGATGGAGAGAGTGTGAATCATTTATTGCTTCATTGTCCGGTGGCAACAGAGTTATGGAACTTGGTGTTTAGGTTGTTGGAGTTGGTATGGGTAATGCTTGAGTCAGTAAAAGATTTATTTTTGAGTTGGTCTTTGTACAAACGTAAAAGAAGAAATGGTTTTTTGGAGGCAGCCCTCTTGGGAGTGTGTTGGAATATTTGGAGGGAGAGGAATCGCTGGGCATTTGAAAATGAAAAGATGTTTATCTTTTTTGTGTGCAGGGGAGGAGGAGCTCAATGTTGATATTGTTAACCCCGTAAATTCTTTTGTAGAGTATGTGAATAGTAATTGACGATGTTTTTCTTTTGTTTTAGTATACATCTAGTCTACACAGAACGCATCACCTTTTTGGCGCCGTTGGTTTTTATTGAAATATTTACTTATCAAAAAAAGACAGCAACTAGCTCTCATCCACTATAATGTAGATGGTATCACTATCTTCTGATCACTCATCTTTCTAGGTAATTTCATGCACTTCAGAATCGAAAGAGACAAGATAATCTTCAAGCCTCAGCTGATATGAGTTCGGTGGCAGCTGGAATGGCTGGAGATAAAGGAATCACAAATGCTCAAGATACATGAGCATGGAAGTCCCGATAGGGGTGTAATGACCCGGGCTAAGCCGAGTAGTGGCCACATGGGCTCAAGCTCGGCTTGGGCTTGTTTATAATTAAGGATTCAAGCTCAAATTCCGATCATATTTTTTACCTATCTAAGATTCGGGTCGGTTGGGCTTGAATGTAGAAATACCGAGCCCAAGCTCGAGCTAGCTCAAGCTCGGCTCAAAATATTTATAAGTCAGCAAAAAATGATTCAAAGCCATATAAGAATTGCAGAAACACTAGTTATAAATTAATAAAACAATAGCAAGATAGCTATAGAATTATAAGGCATGCTAAAACAAAGAACAGATAGAAACTTAAATTAATTATTTAAATACCACATGCAACTTTATATAGGATGGATTTAGAATTTTAGCAAGAAAGGAAAGTAATGTAGGTGAACGAGGTGGTTAATTGATGAGTGATTTTCGCAATCAATTTCGATATTGTTTGAGAGTCAGCAGTTGACTATATAGTCTATACCATATATACGTTTCCTAACTCCTCGGCATTCGGGCCTTGTAACCCAAGCCCAATTAGAGCTAGGCTCGTTAAATGTACAATGCTCGCGAGCTTATCGAATGAAGCTCATGATGTTCGGATTTGGCTTGATTTGAAAACTGAGTCTGGTTTTGAGTTTGAATTTGGCTCATTTTCTAAATGGACTCAAGCCAAACCAGACTTTACCCGGCTGGACTCAAGCCGATTCGAGTAGCTTGGCTCAATTTATAGCCCTAGTCGAGAGGCACAAAGGTGCCTGATGAAGTACGCTGCACTGCACCATGAAAAGGAGACCGGAACTCGAAGGTAATTGTAAGTGTAGCAAAGATGCATGTGGCTAAAGTCTCTGAAGGATGCACAACCGTTTATTGGTTCCCATCTTAAAATCAAGAAACATACAATAAGAACCCATCCCCTTCACCTCTAATTCTCGCTATCATCACCATGCTCATTGCTCATAATATAGCCTGCACATGCAATACAAGCTATTTTGTGTGCATGCTGAACATCTAACATATATCATTTGAAAATCTTCTTGATTCCTTCCTCTCCTTCCAGTGTTAGGTCAGAGAAGAAAGTTAATATAGCCCTAAGGAGAATAAGGTCAGAAATCATACAGATGCTGACCACTGTGATTACGTGGATTTTCTTCACTGGCAAAGGGTTAGCATCTCAACTCTCAATAAATGCAATACATTTGAATATAAAATAAGAGGTTGTCCACCATATCAAGGGCAGTTTTAACAATGAAAGCATCTTCGCATCAAAATTAAAAATAGCTGCAGTGCCCAGTGACAGAAGAAATGGGGTAAACAGTTAAAAGAATATCTCACCTAGGGAACACAACCACATCAGGGATATTCACTGCTTTGTGAAAGCTGTTCTGTGGTTTCCCATGGAAGTATCTCTCATCATAATCCATTGTCATATTATCCTGCCCAACGAATAGTATCATCAACACCCTTGCTAAAAATGCAGCGCTCAGTCCAATTTGTAAATTCAAAACAAACCAAATGTTTTACTGGTGAACCCAATAAGCTAGTCTTTTCCATGTTTAGCTCATCAGAGGACAAAGCAACATGACTAAATGTGTGATACAGAACACGGTTGCAGATAAAAAGAGAAAAGAGCACCAATAAAAAGAGCTTGAATACTATTTTTCTTAAAAATAAACTTGTAGCTATGAACTAAAGAGATGATGATGTTACATGACAAATGGCCTTGAGCTCATCGATAAGTTGTTGCGAGACTGGTTTATGAGAACCCTTCACCACATAATCCGTGCTACCTTTGCCCCCGTAGTTAACCCCTCTGGAAAGAAAAATGTAAGTGGCAATCACAAACACATACACGCGCACATACACACACACATTCTACTCCCTAGTTCCTAATGAGTGTCATTCTTTTAACAAAAAAAGAGTCCCAACATGAGTGTCATTTTCTCAATTCATATAGTGACCTCAATGTAAGGGAGTATTATTTATGTAAATTGGTTCATAAATCTTGATAAATGTTGACGGTCTTAATTTCCGTGCAAACCTAAACCAGAGAGTCATTTAGGGATGGATAGAATAACGAACAATATGTTAGAAAAATTTTATCTTAAAGCACAATATGGTAAACATTGAGAAATTACTAGCATTCAATATATCAACAGAAATAGGTTATGACAAAAAAAAAGAAACACAAATTTAAATCAGTAAATAGGTTGGCATGTGGAGGTAGCAGATGGCCGCTGTCCTAAAGACACTATCATCTCCCTCCCTGCAGGTGGTGCCGACAACTGATAGCGACTCGAAGATGAAATCCAAAAGCTTGCAACATGTCTACACTTGGGCCATGCCAGTAGGAAGACTAACAAACTAATTTGTGTCATGGTTGCCCAAAAAGTGTATGATATAAAAAGAAATGGTGAGAAGGGAGCCTTTCATTTTTATTTTGGAGTGTAGAGAATGAGGAAGAACATCCCTCAATTTGTACGCTCAAGTGCAAGAAATCTTATCCCTACAGCAACAACCTCAATTGTAAACTGTCAAAGTCCATTCCAACATATATTCTATCTTAGAAAGTACAACATCAAATCTCCTAACCCAAATATAGCACATGATTACATGTTCTCCACTATCTTCCTTATCATATAAACACTTATGATGTTCATTTATCTTAAACCCATAATCTAATATAACTCTATCAAACTTCTCATGCCACTTTTTAGATCTTGCTTTAAACCATGTAGATTTTACTAATCTACATTCTTGCCCCTTAACCTCGTACGATTCGGTTTGGTTCATATAACTCTCTTATAGTAAATCTCCATTCATAAACACCGTCTTGTTATTCATTTGATTGTATATTTAGGTAATGACTAAAAGCTAACGCTAGTAGAGTCTAATGGTTGGATTTTATTTAGGAGATTTTGTTTTGACTTTTTCCGAGGAAGAATATGTAGAGATAGACCTTGACCCTTTCAAATTGAGGTTGTTGTTGGATGGATAAGATTTGTTAAACTCCAAGCCTATAAATAGAGGGATGCTCTTCCTCATTCTCCATGCACCGAAAAATTGAAAAGCTCCCCTTCTCTCAATTTCTCTTCTTCCATATATCTTTATACACTTTTTGAGCAACCTTGACATGGACTAGCTCGTTACTCTTCCTACCAACCTACTTATAGAGAAGACTTGCTGCAAGTTTTGGATTCCATCTTGGAGTTGTTGTCAACGGTAGCGAACCCAGGATTTTATTTGAAAGGGATCAACTTTATTTTAGGGTAGCAAATTACATGGTAGTATATGAATTTGGCTAAAATGCGGGTCAAATTATAATAGAGTGCAATTTTTTGCTAAAAGAAAGGGGCTCAAAATTGAAAAACTGTTACTCTTAAGTAGTAAAAGAAGTTCCTTTTTTTTACTTTGAAGGTAGAAAAATGAAAATTGATCAAACCTAAAGTGGTCGTAGGAGCACAATTGCGTCTTTAGGATAACGGCCATCAGAGATTCTCAGCACCAAGTCTATTCCATGTTACTGATTTAAATTCAAGTTTGAGTATATAAATCATAATCCATCCTGGTTTGGTGTTGATTTATATATTATATTACTTATAAAAAAAAATCATAATCCATTTTTTTGTTTTGTTGCTTGCCAGTAATCAAGTATTTATTTTCTAAATTTTAACTATTTTAAAGAAAATAATAGTAGTACGTAACAATCTAAAGACACTATTATTAGATTGTCCCAACATTAAGATAGGATTCTTTACAAACACTATTAAAAATAAATAAATAAATAACACAAAACCAACAAAATAATTTAAAAGTATAAACTATATACTCCCTCTAACTCTTCCTTCCCAAAAACAGGGTCACGATTTTTTTTTTTTTTTTTGGGTTTGTCCCAAAAGAAACAGTTGAAATTCAAAAATCGAAGCTTGGTATCTCCAATTCATTAACTTTTTTTTATCTCTTTGCAATTAAAAAAATATATATATATATATAGAATCAAAATTAAGAAACTAAAAAGTTTGAGTTTTCAAATCCGACTTATTTATGGGACGAAGGGGAGTATAAGGAATTAGTGAAGAATGAGTACCGAACATCACTGAGATTAGGGGCATCACAGAGAGATGTGTTGTTGTTGTTGTGTGATTGGAAGCCAAGTGAGCCGGCAGAGACTGCGATGACCACCGGAAGCAAAGAGCTCGCCCATGCAGCGAATGGCGAACGTGTCTCGCCGGGGTTGGCGAGAGCCGCTGTTGTAAGGCCCAATTGAGGCATATGTTGGTTCGAAAATGGGTTGTTCTGGAGGTTCCTGAATCTGGGTTTGGAGGAGAATGATGAAGAGCGCAAGCGAGATAACCAGGAAAAGAATGCCATGGATGAACGCTCGATCGAGCGAGCTTTTTGACCCGACCAGGAGGTTACTGAGTCTGGGTCTGAAGGAAAAGATTGTCTGGAAAGAGCACTATGTATCTTGCCTTGTTTTGTTGGGTGGGTGGGGTCGTTACAGATTATATACATACCCCTATTATTGGGTTTTATCCTTTCGACCGGGAAACTACTCAACTTTTGGTCACTTATAAAAGGATCGGGGACATAGGCCTATCTCGGACCAAAGGTGACATATAAACTTAAATAGACGAGTAAGTCGATGCTCAATTGATAATACACACATAATTGACCACGAGTGTTTATTTACTTATTAACATAAAATTATCAAATCAGTAAATGCATTAATTTATAAATAAAAATATCAAACTCTAACTTGAGTCATTAACTACAAAAAAAAATGAACATATAACTCTTTATAATATACACAAAATTTTGTTATAATTTAAATATGGTGGACGCCTATATAAGTACATTTTTGCCCACAAAAATTAGTGAGCAAAAATAATCTCGCCCATTATATAGCCTATTACTGAAGAGATATGTGCTCATACCCACTTATGTACGGGGTGGTCTGGAAGATAAATGGATATGGACAGTGATTGACACCTCTAATCGTGACACTACAGTTTCTAATTATGACACTCTACATATATTTTTTTATTTTAGTTAGAAATGATATTTCCAGCAATGTATCTAAGTCTCTCTTTTAACCTTTTTTAGATCAAAAATGGGGTCAATATAGGAGTACTTTATTATGGCTATTACACTGGGACATGTCTTGATGGGGTACATGTCTTGACAAAAACTTTTAGTGAACTCTTAAGCATAGTTAAATGTGCGGTTCATTCATGCCTTATTGAATGAAATAAGGGAAAGAGTTGTCACGATAGAAAACTCTTTTTTCTTTTCTTGGTTATGGCACCAAAGATGAAGGGTATTGTCTTGGTTCCTATTGTTATGAGATTTCGAAATGCATTTCAGTACTTGAAATCTTCCTTTACATTTGAAAGGACACTGTTCTATCAAGCCGAGATTTGTGTGCCAATAGAAAGTTCGGCATTCCCGTGTCCAAAAAGAAGCCCCCATGTGGATATTTTGGATAAAGAAAAGCCATTTTATGCCTAGCCCGTTAAAGTACCAAAGAAAGGCTCTAAACAAAAGATACCTTAGGATACGCTCAGGGATCATCTTTTTTTTTTTTATAAAGGTTGGAGGGACATAGACCTTACCCCAACCTTTATTATTATTATTTAATGCCTTGAAAGGCTACAATGACTCTATGATGCCTTTTGGTGTGGCTAGAACAAATTGATCAAACACCCGACCTCTTTGCGTACCGGGGTGGCTATGGTGTAGGGCTTGAACACTCAACCTCTCGTTAAGAAAAGTGAGCGGTACTAAATGGACCTTTGGTAAGGCTTGAACAACAACGGTGCCTCTGACGAGGCTTGAACACCCGACAATTATAGTACCAGGGTGTCGTCTCGGTGAGACTTGAACACTCAACCTCTCGTTAAGAGAAGTGAGCGATACCGGTTGAGCTAGAGCTCATTGGTCTCAAGGATCATCGACCCTTTATCAAAGATTCTTTTTGGGACAAATTTCTTCACTAGTATAGGCTATAATACCCGACCCGAAATTTGTGTTAATCAAGATTATGTTGTACTTCAATACTAAAGTTGAGATTGTTATTAATAATTGGTAAGTATGGAAGTGACCAATCATTTGAAACTCAAAGCATGGATCTCGTTAAGAAATAAAGAGGAAGATAACTGAAATAAAGTTTGGGGAAAATTAATACAATTGGAGTGGGGCTATTAACAACCACAATCTATTAATATATCTACCATTCAAATTTCACACCAACCTAAATATTAAATACATCGTCCTTATATTTTCTATTTTACTTTTTTTTAAATAATTCATCTTTCTCTTTCTTTTCTTCTCAACCTAACCCACCCCCATCGAATGGCGGCCACCTCTTTCGCTACCTTCTCCCTAGCTCCCTCCTTCATTTGATTTTCTTCCCACCTTTCCCTCCATCCCTTTTTGATTTTTTTCTTGTCCTCCCTTACTCCATGACTACCTTCTCAAACCTGCGAAAATTCTCGCCAATGGTGTTCGGCCATGATTGACCGACCGAACAACGTGTTGTTCGATCAACCATGGCTAGTTGTTCGGTCAACCATGGCCAAACAAGAACTTGTTGAAATTTTATTTAAGAAAATGGTGGGTTTGAGGGAAGGGAAGAAAGAGAGAAAGTTGAGGGGAGGGGAAGAAGGAAATTAAGAAAGGAAGGAAAAAAAAAAAAGGGTGAGAACAGACGGTCGGAGGAAAGGAGACAAGGGAGAGGGGAAGAAGGTAAGCGGAAAAAACAAAGGGAAGGGGGTTGGTGAAGAACACAACGGCTGATGGAGGGAGAAAAGGGATATGGGAGGGGATAGGAAAGAAAGCAAAAAAATTAGGGTAAAGGGTATTTGAATCTTTTCATAAGATGATATTTTTGTAATTAATTTTAGGTGGGTATATTTAGTGGATGTTAAGGTGTTAATAGTAGCACTCCTACAATTGTTGAAAGACAAGGGCTTTAGTGGATTCATTTTCCTAGTTGCTACTATTATTGCCACTACAAGGTTGAAAAGAAGAGAAGTGGAAACGAGAAGAAGAAAATAGAGGGAAATAGGGCTGAAATTTGGGGCTAACAATGGGAGTCGAAATTAATTAGAACTCTTCAAAATTTGGATTTTAAAGGTAAAAACCCTAATATTTCTTATTGATGTTTGATTTTGTCTCCCTTCTTATAACTTAATTGCTATGTATTTTTCAAAAAGTATTGAATTATTGATTCCATTTGAAATTGGTGATGGTATTTGATTATGTGTTGATATTATTGTATGCGTATGATGAAACAAATGATTTAAGATCGATGGAGGAAGAAAATAGGGTTTGTTGAGATAGAAACTTGTGAATTTTGACAAGTTTCAGCCCCTGATTTTAGTACTAACTTAAAAAATTATAGTGTACAAATATGCATGTCCATGGAAAATTTATGATTTTTGGACATGTTTTAGTTTCATATGTTATGTACAAACCTGTTAACTTTCATCAAATTCTAACGTTGGGAAGTTCCATGAAAGATAGTTGCGTTTACTGAAATGTTTACAGAATCTGGGCAGTGGTTCTATCTTTAAATGCTCAAATCTTGATGTTTTTGGGTCCAAATGGAAAAATTATAGGTTTTAAACTATAGTTGGACATGTCTAGTTTTTAAATATGTAGAAATTATAATATTTTGATTTGTGTGGAATATTTGGTGAATTTAATAGCATTGATGCGCCTGTTTTAGACTAGTCGTGGGAAAATTGTTTCCGAGGCTTGTATGCTTAATATTTTGAGACGTATGATATATGTATAGAAAGCTAACTCAAAGACCTGTCTTTGGGTTCTAAAATCATAATTTTATGTTTAGTGTGCTTTTAGATATTAAGGCTTTTATGTGACTATTGTGCAGGATTAATTTTTCGCTTATGCTTTTAGTCAGTAAATCAATTCTTATGAAGTGAAGTTTACGTGCAATTAAGGGAAGGGAACTTTGAACTCAAAGTTAAATAATGGATACCACATTTATATGCTCTATGCTTAAGCTTTAACATTATGTTGAAGTATTAAGAGTTGTTATTGAATTCTTTTTTGAGTAAACTCATAAAATGTGAGATGTCACAAAATTGAGTTGCATATATGGTTAAGAAATCAATCTTGCATTGCCTCATTACAAGAAATTGCTCGTGCTCATGATTGGATAAGGAGGGTTAAAATTTTGAGTTGAGTTGTGGAATATGAGTTGGGTACCGAGTTTGATTTATATGATTTCTCTTGAGAGAGACCCAAGATAAAAACCCCTTGGGTATGGTTGGTTCCTAACCAAAATTTGGATATGTTCTTGGTTCGTTCCTAGCTAGAACTAGGAAATTGTTGTAAGGATAGGTTAAGAGGTGGTTTGGTATGGTGAATGCATGTCACGTTTGGAGCCGAAAGGGCGGTTTGGTATGCATAGCCCACAACCGGACCACTAAGCACTGGGTCAATTAGGTGCACTCTTAAGTTTATGGACCATATTGCTACCTATTGGTAGTAGGTGGCCACTTATAAGGCACACAAATCACATGCATCTAACCAATGTGGAATGAGGGTATTGCAATGATAGTTGTTTTGTATTTTGCAAAACTCTCGTAATCTCTCTATATATATAACGTTCGCTTTATTTGATGATCACACTATATGTAAGTTATCTCTCTAAGATCATCATCTCTTTGATTTGATGGGAGAACTTTTCTTTATATATGCGTTGTTTGGAAAGTTTCTATGGTAATCTAGACATGGCATAACAGTTAGATGAGCGATTTTCCGGCTAAGAGTGTAGTCGTAGCACTCAACTTGCAGACCACTTGCGAGAATATTCTTTTAGGGTTTGGAACATTCTTTTAAAATTTGTCTTAGTGGTGAATGTCTAATACATGGCATGTTGTTGTTGCTAACTCATCCTTGAATCTTATCTATTTGTTCAAGTTGTTTACTGTTTCTTCAATCTTAGCTGTTTGATATTCATGTCAGCTTCATCTTAGTTATTTGTTTTTTTACAATAACTCTTGTACATTTACGTATTTTAAACTGTTCTATGAGAAATATTGCTAATTTAGTTTTGCAACATCAAAACTTACTAAATCTAAGGTCCTAACAATTTCCTCAATTTTGATGATTTGTAAAACATAGTCCTGTGATCAATAGTCTTTAAAATAGTTTTCTTTTCATAGATTAACTTTTTATTTATGAAGAAAATGGAAAATATGTAAGCAAGTTCAAAAAGTTTTACACCTGTTTACAAAATAATCTAAAAGACTTGTGCCTTTTTGACAGCTATTGGATCTTAGGATCAAATATTGTTTTTTTTGTTGTTTTTGATCTTTTTGTAGAACAAGGTTATAGATGACATTTTGAAGATGGACAGAACATAATTTCAAGAGAAATGCTAGAGTCACCTAAAGAGTACCAAAAATGTTGCACCTAAGGACATGACACCCAAATCCGATGTTGGATTTCAAGCAAATTTCTGGCTAGATTCTCTGTACCATAAGGCGGCAAATGTTTGTTTAAAAATTTAACCGAAATTCAACATTGAATTTGGGTGTTATGTCATTAGGTGTAATTTTTTTGCTATTCTTTAGGTGGATGTAGCATTGCCCTAATTTTAAACAACATAAATTAAGACTTAAGATTACATCATTATAAATTATTCATTCATTGGTTACAATTCGATGTGATCTTTCATTTCATCATCATTTTTGTTGTGTCCTGAGGGGGTTGGAATTAGGGCAATGGTGCTTGTATCGACCATTGGGATTTCTTTATCTTCCTTGATTGTTATTGAGCTCTCTCCAATTCTTGAAGAGGTTTCCTTTTTGCTTCTTGTGAGTACAAATTTTATTCTCCAATTTTCTTAATTTGTTCCTATTGGGCTGATGTTTCTTCAATGAGTGTCACTGAGATTCCTTTATTTTGCCCCAGAGCTTTTGCACTATTGTCGTACACCTCATCATCGGCCATCCTTCTAGTTGTCAAGTATATCCGGTTGTTTACTATTTTTTTGCGATGTTTTTCTAGTATTTACCATTATATTCCGAGTATGTCAAAAAAAAATGCATATTTTGCATTAGAGTCTTGTGTCTGTCAAATCTGAGAAAAAATTCAAAGTTTAAATAAAATACGATTTACATAAAAGATGTAAACTGTTAAGACCTTTTGTATAGGTCAGTTTTGATAATGATATTTAGGTTAGAATTATCTCCCCAAAAGATTAGGTTTTTTAAGTGCAAGAGTTTACAATCATTTTTATCAAAAAGTGTTAGTTAGCTAAGCGCAAAAACAACAAAATAACTAAGATCAGCAACAGAAACAACAAACAGCTAAGATCAGAAATAACAGGAGTAGCTAAGATCAGCAAACAACAATTAGCTAAGATCGAAAAACAGTAAAACAACTAAGATCAGCAACAAAAACAGCAAACATCTACAACTAAAACATAATTGTTTGTTGTCCAAAAAAATCATTAAGGGTAAAAGAGACTTTTCAAGATGCTACTACTAGGAGAAACCCTAATTAGGACATCACCAAGGCTGTGAGAGACAAAAGCCTTGTGAAACAAAAGGAATAGAATATTCCTAACTGTCATATGGGTTGGCAATTTGCAAGATGATCAAGTAGCATTTTCAAGTTGCAAATTACAGACATTGCATAACAGTTTTTTCTCTCATTCAGTGCCTTAAAAAAAGGATCTCTCTCTATGAAGAAAATGCAGCTTTTCAAAAGACTCTCAAGCAGCTCTTACACAGAAAATACAAGCTCTTACACAGAAAAAACGGCTCTTGAAAAAAAAGAAATAGAATAGAAAAATAGAAAAGAGCAACAGCAAAACAACAACAAAGCGAAAGAGTAGTTGCCACTTTCAATACTGAAAAATCACATCAAGAAGAGTTTATGCAAAGATTCAAAAGTCACTTCAACACAGAAGATTCCAATGGATTTCGAGATCTTTATATTATTGGTAGTTAAACGAATGACCCGATCCTTCTGTGATTGTCCATGCTGTGAATGATTGAACTTCGAACCTTAGATTTAGTAAATTTTGATGTTGCAAAACTACATTAGAATGATTTCCCATAAACCAGTTTAATAGGCATAATATACAAGAGATATTGTTAAAGAAACAACAAAACAACTAAGATATCGCGCTGAAACTGAAGAAACAACAAATAATGAGAACAAAATAGCTAAGATTCAAGGATGAATCAGCAACAGCAACATGCCACGTATTCGACATTAATGAACAAAATTATGTTACTGAGACAAACTCTAAAAGAATGTTCCAAACCCTAAAAAAAATATTCTCGCAAGTTGAATGTCATATAAACTGTACTCGAAGTTGGATATTGCTTATCTAGTTGTTGCCCAACGACTAGATTATGACTGAAACTTTCCAAACAACGTCTATATATGTATTTTGACCAAATTGAAATTGTGATAAACAAATACGTATTAATTAGATTTTGTATGTATCTACACTCAATGTCTTAATTTATGATTTTTATGTATTCTCACATCTACACACTATAACCTTCTTTTGCGTATGTTTGAAATATACGCAAAAGAAACATAGTGGAGAAAGAACGATTACCGAATAAAATGTGAGTTTTTTTGGCATGATGTCGCCTCTCCCCTCTCATTTAGAAGCGGTGAAAATCTTTAAATTTAATTACTAATGGTTGTGAAAACATACAATATAATTAATTATTTATGTTTGAATCCAATTTATTTTATAATCCAATACCATAAAACAGAATATATGAGATGGTAGCCAACAACTTGATGTGGTCAAAACCGAATACTAGCAAGTGCACTAGATCAAGTAATAAGTGTAAGTAAATTACGGATTATCAAACCCAAAAGGACTGACAACAAATGTCAAATCAATTATTTTTCGCTTTAATTGAGTAGGACGTTTATCTTGAGATGTGATTTGTAACTAAATTAACTAACAAAAGTAGTTAAAGTGATCACAGAGTTTAGAGATATCAATGAGAGAGAAAACGCTAGGGATAAGTTCACCAATTCACTTCCAAGTAATAAATCAACGACTTCAAGTATCAACTAATTATCTATGTGCGACAACGGAATTTTCTTAATTAATTAATATTCTCTCTCGAGCAATATCAATCATATTATTTCTAGCAACTTACGTATCTCTAGGTAGATTTAGGTAGAAAACAACGCATTAAGGTTTGTGAAATCTACTTAGCTTTCGATATAATTTATAGTTAATTGCATGTATCAATCCATCTATCTCTAGCATAAATTTAGATCCATGATGTAAATTCCTATGGTACATCACATGAAATCTACTTTCGGTCTCATCTACATGATTAAAATCAATTACAAGGTGGTCAATCTTTCAAAGCATTAAAAACAAGAAAATAAACTCACACAATTATCATTCAAATTTAAACCCTAGTTGAATCAATATAAAATATTCATGAATAAGCTACCCTTAATCCTAGCTATATGAATTTAGTTCATAATTAAATAAACAAAATTCATAGCATTCAAAAAATATATAAAATTAATTATATGAGATAGAAGATAAAATCGATAAAAGTAACGAACACAATACTTGAATCTTAGAAGAATTGTCAAGATATTCTTCTCTTTATTTTCTTCTAACGACTTTAAAAACTGTATCCTTGATTAATCTAACCTAAGGGAGCTATATTTATATCTATCTAAAATACAATAACTTGAGAAGGGCTACAAAATATTAAAGCACAAAAGGACTCAATACAAGGCAAAAGTAGCCGCACGCATATTGGGACACAATTCCAATTGCGGCTGGATTCTATTGACTTGGATCAATTTTCAGCTTTTAGCCTCCAATTTATTAGGTTTAGCACTTTGACCACTTCAATTTCTAAATTTGTCCAAAATTGCTTCCTTTTGCATGAAAGTTTCTCCCAAATCTCTGAAACTATAAAACAACACTAAAACAAATATTAAACAACAAAAATCTTGAGAATTTGTAAAGTTGAAGCCCGAATAATATCCAATAAATGAGTACAAAACTCACCTATCGGTGGTCCTTGACATAAGAAAATATTGGGTCAAAGTTACTGAACATATGAGTGATCAAATACAAAATCTTATTTAATCCTTTTTAATCTTCATGACCTTGTCAACCTTGATCATCTGAATCTTTGTTGATGAACCACCATCATCAAGATCATAACTTGTTGTCGTGTCCTTACTTGACATAAGTCGAGGGCGTTTGGATAAAGCATTTTGGGTGTCATCTCTTCATTGTCACTTACGGAATCATTTAGCTTCACATTGTCAAATCAAAAGTAAACATCATACACTTGAGATAATAATCGTAGATGTTATACAAATGTTAAAAGTAAAAGAGGTAGTATAATCTTTTAACATTTTTATAACAGCTATGATTATTATGTTTACTTTGATTTGCCAATGTTTAGTTAAATTGATAATGTAAGTGACAACGAAGAGATGACACCTAAAAATACTTTATCAAAACGACCTCGACAAATATCAAGTGAGGACACAGCCGCAAGTTACGATCTTGGTGATGGTGGTTCATCAACAAGGATCACCATCTCATTTATTCTGTTTTATGGTAATGGATAAAAAATTATAAATTGGATTCAAACATAAATAATTGATTATATTATATGTTTTCACAACCATTAATAATCAAATTTAAAGACCTTGACTCCATCTAAATGAGAGGGATAGGCGACATCAAGCCAAAAAGAAAAACCACATTTAGTCGATAATTGTTCTTTCTCCACTACGATCCTTTTGCGTATATTTGAAATATACGCAAAAGGAGGTTATAGTGTGTAGATATGAAAGTACATACAAAATCATAGATTAAGACATTAATAGTAAAATCAATTTTTTAAAAAACTATTATTGAAAAGCTAATTAATACGTATTTGTTTATTGCAATTTCAATTTGGTCAAAATACATCCAATACAATCCTACTTCATATAATATTTCTCTTTAGCACAATAAATTAAGACGGAATCACTAATTAAAATCAAGTATTTTTAAATCTGTTTTCGGTAAAACTAATTAATATGTAGTTGTTCATCGTGATTCCCATTTTGATCAAAATATATCCAATACACTACTACGTCAAACAAGATTTCACTTCAAAATACTATATTAAGACGGTAATAGTATACTGAGGGCTTATTTGGTAGTTGGACAAGGATAAGAAGTATTATTAATTCTAGTGTTATTAGCGCCCTCGCTATTAATCTTCACTTATAAATCAGGGATAATTTTGGATTTAAAAATGTTAGTCACGTTTTTTTTTAGTGAGGGCGCTATAAATACCACCCTCAGCCTCAACCTTGGTATTATTAGCGAGGGATAGGACTTTATCCGGATAGCTCGTGCTATTAGTCCCGACCGTCTATTGCGTACCAAACATCCGACTATTCGGGTTATTAATCCTATTCGGCCTTAATCCTTACTACCAAACGACCCATCAGGGGTTTTTTTTTTTTTAAAACTTGACATCGATAAAACTAGTTGATCATATTTGTTTAAAGAAATTTCCCATTTTTGGTTGAAGTACATCCAGTACACAACTACTTAAAACATTTTTTTGTGGCCAAAATAAGGCTAATTGAAAACTTTCCTAAATAAACATAATCTATTTTTTTATGAACAACGTACTATTGCATAGATTTATAGATCTGTCATAAAATTCATTAAGGACCTAGATACGCAATCATATAAGAATCATGTTTATTAATAACTGATTAGGTTGACAAAGAGATAATATTCCTAATTTAATTTTAATGGTTTAAGAAAAAGTATAACATACACATAAGTTACAGATTTGATTTTGATGTATCATAATCACATTTTTCTGGCTCTATTAAATAGATACAGATTTGATTTTGAGACATAAAAAACACAATACTACTTATGATTCACAATTACCAACAATTAAATAGAACAATATAAATGAATGATTAAGATAAAGCAGTGAACAAAAAGTTCTTTTTAACTGGACAATCTACATTAATTAAAGCTGCTAGGAGTGCAAGCAGCCACATTGATACCTATTGTGCACATGTGAACACATTCAAATATATATATATATTTGGTGTTTTAAGGGGACGTGGGAAACAATTGAATCTGAGACCTTACGGCTCTACTATTGGCGACTGGGTTCTACAAGACACAAGAAGTTCAATCATTCACGACAACTTGGACTATTACAGAAGGATTTGGGTAATTCGTTTATATGTGACCTTGAAAGCAGAACATTATGTACACATGTGGTAGCACTAAATTATAATCTAAATAAAAAGTGGCTCTATTACTTGTGATCTTTTGAACTGCTGTTGGGCTTTTAACCTAACGGTTTATTTAAATTCCGCAAGCGCACGGGCTATTGCAATATAGCGGGTGCAAGTACGAGTCGATCCCACAGAGACAGGGTTTACTTTGGGATGACATTTGTCTTTATATAAATATATAGATAAAATGATTGGGGGAGATAAGAATTTGTAAGAGAAAATACTAGGAAGATATAGAAATTACTCTAACATATAATGATAGTATTCTTGGGATTGGAAACAAATAAATATGCTTTAGATAAAGGCTTTTATCAAAATAACAAGGATGGTATGCTAGGCCTACACTACTTCGGGTTAAGACAGTAGCGTTTGTATTCTTCACTAATTATGTTCTAACCGTTTGAGATTTCCGTTTATGGTACTCCCCTGTCACAAACGGGCATTCCGGCTTATCTCTAGCTGACCATAATTAGTAAGAATCCATTACGAACGAAAGTCGACATACTTTCCATTAAAGGAACATCCCTAGGCCGTTGAACTACTTTCGTGATCAATGGAACCCAATTTCTTTATATGGTTCCGTCAATCGAGATTCTCCGCTAGGTCCTTCTCTCAATTGACTAGGATTCCACAAATATAAACGTCTTCATATTTGCAGCAATTTTAAGAAAAATATAAAGAAATTGTTTTAAGATAAAAGTGCCTAGTTCAAGGATGATACGCTAAGTTGTGCTAACTAGCACACGTATTTTAAAATTTACCGGCCTTTCTCTCGAGGGTCCGGCTTAGTGTAATCCCGTTCGTCACGCGGAAATCCGACTCACCTTTCGAGGGTACCGTGTAAATCAAAATCCATTAAGTCTATCAATCTCACGTATTTTCCACTAAAGGATCATCCCTAGGTCTTTAAATTACTTTCCGTAATTTATTGACCTAGTTCCATTCTTAGAGTTCCGCTAATCGAGATTCTCCGCTAGGTCCTTCTCTCGATTAAGCGAGGCCCTACAATTAAGAACGTCTCCCTAATTGCAAGTAGTTAAGATTACTAAGAAGAGAATTGAAATGACAAGTAAGAGAAGCATGAATATAAATAATTGAGTTTCCAACTCCAGAAATGGAGGATTACTCAAGCCATTGAAATAATGAAAGAAGTAAGTAAGAAATAGAGATAAGGAAAGAGATACTTATTCATAAAAAGAGAGACAATGGCTGGAAAATAACCCTTTTATTGCATTCACCATCTTCAAGAGTATACAAGACTTGTCACGAATCATTGATACACCTTGAACATTGTGTATAAATTTCTAGAGTATTTTGCTATACATTCTAAGTATAATATGATCCTTTCTGGATGTGTTTTTGACTATTTTCGGATGTTCTAAACTGAGTACAAGGGGTCTTTTTATAATGGGGAGGGAACTCTTCAAGAAGGTGCCTCCAAAGGTGCCTTTCAAATCTGACGCGACCGCACGGCCGCGTCAAGGGAGTTGCACGGCCGTGCTCTTTGGCGCCGTTTGAATTTTGATTTTTGACATCTTGCACGGCCGCTCCACCATAAGCTGCACGGCCGCTCCGAGGGGACACGGCCACTCTTCCTTCAAGACACGGCCACTCTATGCTTTGAGACCAAAAATTGCCTGAAAAATGGCTTTGTGCACGGCCGCTCCATTTTGGCTGCACGGCCGTGCCATTTGATTTCTGGTTTTGTGAGCTTGATTTGTTTGTTGCTCTTCCATGCCTTTGCATCAAAAGGTGCCTTAAGTTTTCTTGATCATAAAAAGACTCCAAAACCTGTCTAAAATGTATAAAACATACCAAAAAGCGTAAAATCTAATAAAATAGAAAAATGAACTAAAATGTATCTAAAATGGGATAAAAGGGTAATTAAACGTGTAAAAGTATATAAAAAGTAAGGATAAATGACTATATAATAGTCACTTATCAACTGCATCTCGATGGCACATTCCAATACACATCTTTTAATTTCTCTTTTCTATAGTAAAGTAAATTTCAAATGCACATTTTTCAATTACCCTTTAAAAAAAACAAATAGAGATATCTCTTACCGACATAAGAAGTTCAATTATTCCAATACACATCACACATTCTTCAATAGGAAATTGAAAGTCATCTATTAAAATAACCTGCTACACAGTAATACGTGAGCCACTTTTAAGAAGTATCATCCCTCATCATTCAACTATCATTTTAAAAAATAAAAAAGTTATATATTACCCTTTTCCTCACATTATTTTTCAATAGAAAACTTGAAAACAATTTTATTTAAAAAAAAAAAAACTGCACACACAAATGTCCATCCATTAGTATATAACATATAGTAACATTTATTAATATAGCCTTTTTTCAAAAGTATCTTTGAAACATGTGATAGCTAATCTATAATTTACTATATATATATATATATATATATATATATATATATATTTCTTTCTTTGTTAATTTATGATGAGTTTCAGTTACTTATAAAATGTGAGATATGTATTATTAAAGTCCTTATAAAGCATATGTACTATGTTTCTTATTTTGCGCGCCAAATATGCTTCAATCCATATTTAGCCTTCATTGAATATAAAATATTGTTGTATACATTTCTCAATCAACTGAGAATGTGATTGTTGTTATGTTATGAAAGGAAAAGACTCTAAAGTACAATTTCATCGAAGAAATAACACATATGAAAGAAACTTAGAAAATCAAGACAAGAATAATATGACTACGGAAAATCGTCAAGTTCGGACAAGCCAAATGAGGATAACAGTATTGAAAAGGTAAAAAAAATCATTGTTCCCTCTCACTGTCTATAAAATCTTTTTTTATTTGTAACTCTTTTTCTACGCAAAAAAATTTCTCACCCAATATCTATATTTACTTATGTACCTTTTAAAATTAACTTAAATCTTATCCTAAATCTATAAATTTAATTACTGTTTTGACCTTTAATCGTATCTTAAATCTTTAAAAATCTTTTTTTATTCGTAACTATTTTTCTTATTATTGTTTTGACTATCCTAAATCTGTAAAATCTTTTTATTTATTTATATATTTTTTGTAATTAACATGATCTCTACGATGTCACTTTACGCTTCCACCCTTTATTGTTCAAAGTAGTTTAATTATAAACAACATTTGCAACAACAAAAAAATTTATTAAAAAACATGCATTGCACGAGCACTAATATAGTAAAATAATAAATGCAAAAACACAAGATAAAGAAATGCCCTTTGGTTAATATAGTTTCCGAATTGTTGCTAATATAGTAAAATAATAAATCCAAAAACACAAGATAAAGAAATGCCCTTTGGTTAATATAGTTTCCGAATTGTTGCTACAAGTAGAATAAAATTCAATCTAATTAGAACTCGAGGCATTCTACTCTAACACTTTGTAAGGAAAAGAGAAACCGAATTAAGAGTGATTCATACTTGTGAATAATCAACTCAACCCAAAGAATATATATAATTGAGTTTGGGGATTTAGTTGTTCTTTTTTTTTATTTTTTATAAAGGTTGGAGGGAACATGATAAGTGACTATTATATAGTCATTTATCCCTACTTTTTATATGCTTTTACACAGTTTAATTACCATTTTCTTCTCATTTTAAACACATTTTAGTTCATTTTTTATATTTATTAGATTTTACGCTTTTGGTATGTTACGTGCGTTTTAGACGGTTTTGAGTCTTTATGATCAAAGAATGCCTAGACAAACTTTGATGCAAAAGCATGGCAGAGCAACAAACAAATCAAACTCACAAAACCAAAAATCAGTTAGCACGGCCGTGCAGCCAAAAAGGAGCGGCCGTGCACAAAGCCATTTTTGAGCAATTTTTGGTCTCAAAGCTTAGAGTGGCCGTGTCTTGAAGGAAGAGTGGCCGTGTCCCCTCGGAGCGGCCGTGCAGCTTATGGTGGAGCGGCCGTGCAAGATGTCAAAAATCAAAATTCAAAATTGGCGCCAGAAGAGCACGGCCGTGCAACTTCCTTGACTCGGCCGTGCAAATTGCATCTGCAGATTTAAAAGGCACCTTTTGGAGGCACCTTCTTGAAGAGTTCCCTCCCCTTTATAAATAGACCCCTTGTACTCAGTATTAGACACGAAATATATGTAGGATTTTCATCAGAAATTGTTAGAAATTAGACACAAACACTTATTGTATTGAATTCCAAAAATCCTTGAGGATTGAAGTTCATATTCGTTCTTGAAGATCCCCTTGGAAAGCAAGCAATAAAAGCGAAGTATTATTCCAGCCATTCATCTTCTATTTTCACAATAAGTCTTTCTTACTCTATCCTTTATATTATTGCTTATTTATTTTACATGGCTAGTGAGTAATCCCCCTTGTTCTTGGGATTGGAAACTCAATACATAAAATGTTCATCACGAAATATGGAAGTCTTGTCCTTTATCTTCATCTAAAACAATTTCTTTATATCGATCTCTAAATGACTTACATTTTGGAGACGTCCAACTTGTATGATTCAGTCAATTGAGAGAAGGACCTAGCGGTGAATCTCGGTTGACGGAACCATATAAAGAAACTAGGTTCCATTGATCACAAAAGTAGTTCAACGGCCTAGGGATGTTCCTTGAATGGAAAATATGTTAACTCTTGTTCTTATTGGATTCTTACTAATTATGGTCAGCTAGAGATAAGCCGGAATGCCCGTTTGTGACAGGGCGGGAGTACCATAAACGGAAATCTCAAAAAGTTAGGACATAATTAGTGAAGAATACAAACGCTATTGTCTTAACCCGAAGTAGTGTAGGCCTAGCATATCATCCTTGATTTTTATGAAAACCCTTATTCTCAAAGACAACGACTATTTGATGAACAAATTATGTGTATGATTTCCAATTCCAAGAATGTTTTGTCATATTAAGTTTCGTTTAAAAATATTTGTTGCATATGTTTCTTCCCATTTTCAAAACCAATCTCAATCTCTCCCAATCTATTCTATAAGTCTAAAGACAAAAACAAATTCCTAAGTAAACCCTGTCTCTGTGGGATCGACTCGTACTTGCATTCGCTATATTATAATAGCCCGTGCACTTGCGGATATTAAACAAACGGTTAGGTTAAACCAACCGACAACAGAACATAGATCTTACCCCAACCTTTAATATTATTATTTAAAGCTTTGAAAGGCTACAAAGACTTTATGATGCATTATCGTGACTAGAACAAATTGTTTAAATACCCGACCTCTTCCGAGAGTAGTGAAGTACCAGGGTGGCTATGGTGTAGGGCTTGAACACTCAACTTCTCTGTTAAGACAGGTGAACGGTACTAAATGGGTCTTTGGTGAGGCTTGAACAACAACGGTGCCTCTGGTGAGGCTTGAAGAATTTGGTTGTTCATTACTAAACATCACCGATTATTCTTATATTGGCCATAGATTATTACATAGCATGCAAGGCTATGCTAAACACATAAACACAACATATAAACACCCAAACAAGAGGCATAAATTCAATACAATTCATACATGAAGAGAAGGAAAGTGGGATGATTCAAGAAAATGGGGGCATAAACTCCCAAGTCTAAAGAGGAGAGCCGGGTTTATTACAAATGGAAGAATAGTAAATCCCCTTTAAACTAATAAATACTTCAATTAAGAATCAAAAAGAAAATCTAACATTTGTATTGACTCCATCTCTATAAACAATTCAACTCTACTTAAATTTGGAAAATTTGCGGTGAGTTTAATCGGCACATCCACGCCTTGGTCATTCGTTATAGGTATTGCAACATATCTCGTACTTAATCCGTTCCCAACCATTAACGGGTACCTACAAATCAACTTTATTCGAAACTGCTCCGAATTTGTTGATGTGCATTCGTACAATTTTTTTAACAACTGCTGGTATGTTGTCCCATATTTTAGTAAAATCATTCTCGTTGGATTACAAATCGTATTCCATCTAATGCATCTGTCACGTTTCCTTCCTAATAGCATAGCACAACTACGTACGTATTCATATTTAAACTAAAACAAGACATATAGCACCGATTTAGTGTTTCTAACAATTTTTTTCATATGCCAAGTCCAAAGAATCAAGTTTTGTCATATTATATCAAAATAATTAATGAAGGCGGCGAAAGAAGAACAATGACTATCAATCAATAATATTACAACTCACGACTCCTTATTGGCATTGTTGTTTGATAGTATTTGCTTGTAGTATTGGTGCAGGGGAGTTTATCTCCAACGCTGTAGTACTGCTCTCCTTATTTTTTCTGCCCTAAAATTTCGAAGGCTGAAATTACAAAATATGTACTCCCTCCGTCCCGGATAAATATTCATACTTTTTATTTTGGGATGTCTCAACTAATGTTCTTAAAGACTTTTGATCTACCTATTCTCTATCATTCTTACTAATATACCCTTAAAGCTTCATTTAATATAACACATCAGAAAGAAACTCAATTATTTAAAATAGTTGAACTCAATTAATGTTCATGGGTATTATTGTCGAACACATTTTATAGCACATCATTAATTATGTTTCTTAATTTCGTGTTTTATCCACTATATAGGAACATTTATCCGGGACGGAGGAGTAGTTATTTGTGATAACAATTTTAAAAAGTATAACAATTCGGGAATTAGTTTTATAAGTAACATGGTTAGGGAATATTTTTCTAAAACTACAACATTTTGGTAAAAAAACTCCTCAACTGTAACATGCTCAAAATCTAAGCTATCTACAAAGAATCATACAAAAAGAGCTTATTATGGCTTAAGGAACCGAACTATCCTCCCTATCTACTAGTAATAATGGCAAGAACTAACATCTAAATGATATAGTAGAAATAGTTATAAATTTGGCTTATCAACATAAAATTAATTCAACCCAGGATCTATGAAGGTCGAAGATCGATTCCTATGGTGATCAATGCTTTAATCATCAAAAAAAAAAAAAAATTGAACTAGAAATTGTCAAATGTTAAAAGAAAAGTATTCATGGCCTCGTGTTTAGCTTCACGACTTCATAATTTCTATAGAATTACCGGGAGTCCGCAATGAAGAGTGATTAATCTATTTTTTAAACCTCAAAAGAGCCGAAGTTTGAAGGGATTAAGATTTGTTTCTAAATTCATGTTTGTGTATTGTGTCTATCAATTGTGTTCCGACTATGAGCTTACCCATAAATTGTTTGGAATTGGTAGCAACTGAAAAAGTTCGAATTGTTTTCATAATCCAAAATTTACTAAACCATGTTAGGTGCTTGGGTTAGAAATGAGTTTACAATTTAATGTTTTGCTATTTTGGTCAATATTGGACCTTAAAACGAATGGGACCCACATGTAGTATTAGTGGGACCAAGATGAAATATATTTTTTTTCCGCAAAGAGAATGTGTTACGTCAGACAATTGAGTTTTGAATGAAAAAAATTGATTCCAAAGTAATTTTGGGAAGGAGAAGACGTATATGGGCTTTGAATCTGACCACTTGCGCGCCACCGACCGACCAATTCTGGACTGGGCTAAATTGGGTTGGTTGGCTTGGCCCGTAATTAAATATTTTATTCTCAAAATCAAGTTTGTTAACCGTTGTGTCTCGTTCTAAATGTACATGGCTATTCATTTTGAGTCGTCACAACTCTTCACACTAAAGAGCCACCTTTAGCTCGAATGGCTAGGAATCGCATATAAAGGGGTCTCAATGTAGTGGATCGAATACATTGAAACAAAGCAAATCAAGAGATCTTTGATGCCAATTTGTGTTGAGTGCATAAACACAAACATAAGTTTGTCGGAGTTTGTGAAGCTCGTAGTGTTGCTACTTTTTTGGATAAAAATTTGTTCCCTCCTGGGAGGCGAATATCATCATCACCTTTGATCACTAATAGAGAAAACATAATTGTCTTAAGGAGACGATTTGAATAATCGGGCTCGGATATTTTCTTCTCCAAATTACTTTCGTCATTTCATTGAGTTTATTTAATTACATTTATGTTTTAATTCATAATCTATTTCTTAATTGCATGTATCTCTAGAAATTATTTCCAACACCCTAATCTAGACTTTAAAAACCTAATTGAGTCTTTAGGCTTGTGGACGGTAAGAGTATCTCTAACTACCATGCCACGTCATCAGTTCATAAACATTTTATTTATAAACATATTTTCCACTATAGAAGAACTTTTAAAAGTTTTATAGCATGAACCGACTATTAAATAATTTATTCATTAACAATATACATATAAAAGTAATATATTCATTTTCAAAATTAAATAGATTATTTTAAAAATAAGTAATTAGTTTTTAAAAACATATTATGTCTACCAAATAATTCTTTTATTTATTTTTAAAAATATTTGTTAATCCATTAATATTTATTAAAAATTAAAATACTAATACAATAATATTACCGTTGTTGCCTCAATTAAAATACTAATACACTAATTTATAAAATACCCGTGTTAGCTGCCTTGCATTTGTCTTAAATTTTGGTCTTGAAGTGTTTGCAATGTTTAAATGGTAAAAGACAACAACATCAAGCGGTTGGTGCAGATCAACCACTTGATGCGAGTAGATCAACAAAACATCTCCCACTATGGTTTCTTTTCTCTTCAACCGGTTAAACATGCTCATAAACATTTGCAAAAGGCTCCATTGGAGCTGCTCTAGGAAGAGGATGAACAGTATATCAACCCTTAAAAGGCCCATTTCAAGCTCTAAACTCCTTAACTTCTTCAAAAGAACTCCAAATTCTTGAATTCAAACATGAGTGGCACATGATCAAAGTAAGTTACCCAGAACAACATTCTACGACAGAAGATAGGCTATCTAGCTCGAATCTATCCCTCGATCTCTATAGGTAAAAAGGCAAAGTCATACTTTGGTCCAAAGGAATAAAACAAGATGGTGTTGTTTGTCATCATCGGCTACTTGCAATTGTCATAAGCATGTAAGGCGACAAATTCACTGTTATAACCTCCACATTGCAATAGTGAAGGCATTGCTAACAAAGAATAGTGGTGTTGTGCTATGTAGTTTTACTAAAATCACTTGACCATTCTGAAAATAATAGAATAACTCTATTGATTTTCATTACAATAGAATGAGTAAATATATACACACGTTTGGTCAATCAAGATCCAAAAGATTAGCCTAAGTCTATAGACTAAATTACTGGACTAATTATGATTACAAAGATACATTACTCAAAATACAAAGCTGCCATATATTGTGTTGTTCCAGAATAATCTCTTTACATTCTCACACTTCTTTCAAAAGTCTTGAGCTTCCTTCAAGAGGTTATACCTAACTAGCATTAGGTCATTCTCCTTTGGTGCGTGCGTGAACATAATATTAGGTTTATTCTTGCAATAAACGCCTCATACTCAACCTCATTGTTGGAGGATGAAAAACCAAAGCACAATGGTGTACTAAAATTCGACTGCTTTCAGGCTAATAAGGATGTGGCATGTGCCACTTCCCTCAAATTTGGATGATCGTCTATCTACATATAACATCTTTCATGGTTCATTCATAACCTCGGCCCCATCCTTTTCCCCCTAAAACTCTTGTCCAAGAGGGTACCCTCGACGCTGATAATGGGTCTTGGTCTATATTGGCTATAAAACTCCCCGAGCTCCATTATCAAAATAGCTATCTACTTATAGGTTATTTTGATAGTAACCAATTCATCTAAAAGCTGACACCATAATGTATATTGTGCTTTATACTTTAACACTCCCCCTCCCCTTCTCTCACGTGCATACGTAGAGAGGTGCACTTTATATAGGGTCGATATGTACCCTTTGCAATATTTTTAGGATAAATGCAAGCAAAATGATTTGAACCTTTGTCCTTGCCAATTCGACGCTCATAATGGGTCTTGGTCTATATTGGCTATAAAACTCTGCGAGCTCCATTATCGAAATAGCTATCTACTTAGAGGTCATTTTGATGGTAACCAAGCCATCTAAAAGCTGGCATTACAGTGTATAATGTGTTTTATACTTTAACACTCCTCCTCCCCCTCCCTCACGTGCATACGTAGAGAGGTGCACTTTATATAGGGTCGATACGTGCCCTTTGTAATATTTTTAGGATAAATGCCAATGAAATGATTTGAACCATTGTCCTTGTCAAATTATGAGCTCTGATACCATGATAAATACGTACCATTTCTTTTCCTTTTTGCTCCTTATCAAGATCATATATCCTTATTTGGTTTCAATAAGGAACTCCCTCAAATCTTAAATTATTGTCGTGTTTGATTTTTTTTTGTTCAAACAGTATACTTTTCAAATGCAAATTTGACATATATATATATATATATTTTTTTTTCAAAATCATAAAACACGTATTTTTTTCAAAATCATAAAATTAATCCGGGCAAAGAGTCCACTATACTATTTTGAGACCTGTCACTTAAAAAGTTTACTTAAAAATATTATACATACAATCTCCATAAAACTTTCAGCTTTACCTTCCATATGTTGTACAAATATATTAACTATGTTAAAATATTTTTTTAATTATGACCAACTCCAATACTATATATATATATCCGTTGATTATTAGACTTTTCAAACGCAGACTCTTTGGGTGGAAATGAGGGAGTATTATAGTAAATAGTTAATTTATTTGATAAAATTATACTCCCTCCATTCCAGACAAAAAGTTCACTTTTCTTTTTTAAAAGTCAACATGTGACTAAATCAAATCAAAATTTTACATACCTTATGTTTTAAAAAATAAAATTTCATTAATTAAAAACTACTTTAAAAATATTATGGATTACAGCTTTCATAACTTTGTAAAAATAACTAAATTTGTGTAAATTATTGATAAAATTTTAACTAAGTTGACAAAAAAAAAAATCAAAAGTGACATCAAAGTAGGTACATAAATGTTTTTCAAATGTCAAACATTGTAGATAGATAGTTGAATAGTAAACAGTTGGAGGAAACAACTCTTATTGACTGTTCACATCCACGGGAAGAAACAAGTAAAGATTATAGACTCTGGTGGTAGAAACAAGCACACAACAAGTCAGATGACTAAAACTTCTGCTCACACCAACATGTAGAAAGCCAGCAGAGGCATTTCGGTTTTCAAGATTCGGAAGCCATTTCATTAGATATTGAGTGCAACGGTAATAAGTATCACAAATGATAAGCCAATCAAAATGTACCAAATTAGCAACCTTGCTCATGTAGAGAACACGATTGCTAATGTGGAGAGCAAGGTTGCTATCCATTTTGGTAAGTTGGTGATACCACGTAAGTTTTCACCATTGCACTCGATAATTTTCCCATTTCATCAGTATCCAATCAGATACTTAGTTTGCAAATCCCGATATACCCTAGATTGCTTCACCACTTCAGCACGTTCAGTGGCCAGTCTGTCCTTCCAATATTCTTTACACCTGAAAAGGTTTTAAGGAGTAAGACTCAGTTTCTCTAGTAAAAGATACTCTCCTTCTATTCCACTCAAAAAGTCTCTATTATGAAAAGTCAAATATTTAAAACACACATAACTATCCGTGTAAGTGCCCTTGTTAATTTCATACATTAAGTGTAAATTCATCACTGGGCTTAGTTTTCATAATGAGACTCCTTGAACTGAATGCCCAGATAAGCTGAAATTAGGTAACCAAAGAATTGTAATTACGTTTTAATCAAAAAATTGATAAGAAAAGAAGATTATACAAATAAGAAAACAATCGGCGGACGAGAATTCCAAATAGAAAGGCAAACACAGATAAAAGAAATAAACAAACCCAAAAGAATTTTCGCATAACAGAAATGGGAACTCAATGGGCACCCCTTGCCGAGGTCCATAAAGAAGCCATATAGACAACTCTATCCAACAACATCTGTCTAGACATCAACTGATCATAAAAATTCTTGAATTACTCTCGAGTCACGTACACTATAATAGATAGCAAACACCCCACATTCCCAAAGCAGACTCGCATCTTTATCCCTACCAAAACCTTTGAACATTATCGGAAGAAACGAATGAATAGACCCCGGACAAACCCAGGCTTCGCCAAATTGATTGTTCCATAAATGATGAGCCTCATCACAAAGGAGAAAAAGATGATCGTGCAACTCTGAAGCCCACTTACAGATCTCAGACCAATCCGGAGAAATCCTTTTATAAGGTCTAAAAGTTTGTCAAACATAGTTTGTGTTGAGCTTGTTAAGCACTAGAGAACAAACCCCCAATCTTGAACGAAACAGGAGATTTCCAAATAAAGGAAGATAGGGAGAAACTTATGGGTTAGGAGATCGAGTCAAATGCAAAAGGAAGAGCCTACAAGAAAACAAACCCGATCCCTCCAGCACCCATGAAAGAGTATCAGAATTAAGTTTTAATCAGTGTAAATTTGGGTTTCAGTCAATTTCATTAAATGGCCTAATCACCCTTTTTGGCGGTTTGTGCGAAATACTCCTCTCTGTCTGTTCAAACCCCTTGTCTCTCACAAGCCATAAAAATGTTTCCAGAAACTCTCCACAACTACAGGGAATACATTTTCTTATTCATTGGAGAATCCTCATAAGCCATAACCATTAATACACGAACAGAGTAGTAATTTTCAGTTTCATTCCCTATTAACCCCATGCCTCTATTAATTAGATTAGATTAGAACAACTCATTGTAATGACTGTTTTAATCTCATAGTCTACTAACCCATGCCTTCAATGAATTAATTTGAACAGACCCATTAGTAGCATGTAAGAGAAAATTGTGCCTAATTTCAATGTCTGAAGCATGGAGCTATGGGGGTTCTGTTTCAGGGATTTGAATTAAATTTGAATTCAGGTTGTGAAATGGTCGTGACAAATCCAGTGAGTGTAGCAGGAAGGACTTGGCAGTTGGTGGCGTAAGAGGAGGTCAAGGGTGGTGCACACACAAGCTATTTATTCATCAAAATAAGACCTTCATGTCTATTGATCGAGTTTGGGCCTGGGGTAAAATAACCCACAAGCCATGGGTTTGATTCACACAAGCTAAGTTCTCCCACCTTCGCTCGTTGGCAAGGGGTAGTTCGCAGAACCCCATAGGTGGGTCCAATGCGGCCCCTTTGGTTTACTAGATCTGGATTTACCCACATGGAGTTGCAGAGCAAATAAGAGGGAGAGATCCAAAATGGGGGTATTAAGTAATTGGATACTATAGAAAGGGCAAAGTGGTTATGAGAGAGAAAATATGACCAAATCAGATTTATAATTTTCTGGGGGACCATTTTATAATCATTTTAGCTACAACCAATCTAAACCCAATTAAACCTAAGGAAATTAGCATATTTGAGTGGAATAGAGGCAGTATTATTATGTGACATGTTCACTCACCTTTTCTTCAAGAGCAAGTCTAATTCAATCATGTGCACTGCTTTAGCATATACCCCAACCTGCATTGTAGAAAGACACCAAAAGTTAAATTTGGCAGGATAAAATGAAAATAGCAGATATAAGCACATCAAGTAAAATTATATTAACACAATAGATTAGATGCTTAAAATTTTCATTTTATATAAATGACTGAATGATTTGATAAATTGAGAGGAGAGGAACAAAGACTGCAATTTTGTTTGTCATTCTAAAACCAAAACTGTATCTTGTCCACTATCAAGCAAGAGCCATAAATTGAAAGAAACAGTAGATACATATCTTTCACTTGGGATCCGGTGACCAATTTAGCGAAACATGAAATGGCTACTCCTAAGGTGGAGAAATAAGCTATAGATATTGCTTTAACTCCTGGGAATATATCAAGTTTATTTCTAATCATATCCAATAAGGATAATTTATTTATGTTCGACATCCAGAGCACAGGTAATAGCAGCCCAATCAGCATGCTCTCTTTTGATCTACAACAGAGGCTACTCAACTCAGCAATACATGCATATGTTTGCTACTTATCCAGAGGAAATTGTTCATGGTAGTAGTACTCAAAATAAAATATTCAGCAGATAATTGAGAATGCCAAATTCAATTATAAACTTTGTTTTGAGGGTACATAAACTTGTGTCAAAGGGAAAAAAAAGATTTACCTCCATATCATAAATATATACCCATTTCAGGTCACATCTAAGTAGAAAATTACTCAGAGGCCTAAGTTAATCCAAAGAGAAATTTGAGACTAAAAAGAAAACTTAGTTAACTAGTTGAGAATCATACTGACCTCTCTGCAAACTGGGCATTTTGATCCTGGGCTTGCAGCCTTAAGACCTTGGAAGATCATTACAGACGCTGCTGAAAAAGCACATGACTTGCAAAAGAGATGTCCACAGCTCAGAGCATAAGGATTGAAGACCATATCCTGATGACCCAAACCAACAACAAGTGGGTAAGAATGCATGCACCATCAAGAAAAAGAAGTTGATATTCAGTCAAAATTGCATCCATTTGATAGTTTAATAACTAATTTAATATCGAAAGAATGATCTTACCAAGCAAATAGCATAAGTTAGATTGTTTTCTAACTTAGCAGAATCTAGAAGGATCAAAGTCAACATTAGTGTTGAGATCACAAGAGAACGGACTGAACTCATTGGATTAACATCTGTCCCTACTCCCTTGTACCAGTGCTTGCTTGCTGATCATTTTTGAAACATTGACGCAAGCGTACCCAAGTATCTTTGTATTCCTGTATTAATATGAAGATGAAGAAGATATCTAACTCTAGAACTAAAACAACCAGCTATATTAGAAGCCTCCTTCATCAACTCGAAGAAAAACAACTGATCACACACTGAATGAGGAACAAGGTTATGTTAGTAAATCTTAGCAATATTGCCTAAACAAACTGATGTACTATGAAAACAATACATATATGAAGAAAATCAAAGCAAACAATCCATGAAAACATAGTACCAAGGTATTTTGAATTATATCGAATCATTAGCAGATTAGTTGGAGTTTTCATAAACTCTACATTCAACTTATGGAACACCAATTTGTTTGCCATTTACTGATGTGAATAAGTTTAAGCGAAGGACTAACAATGTAAATTGACACAACGATTGGAAATATTTCCGAAAGTTTATACATTGTATACTAAAAACGAAAAAGTAAAAATATATGAAGACAAAAACAAAACAAAGCTCATAATCATTTTCCATTAGTTCTCTTTTTCCTACCAGCCTCCAAATCTTCAAACATTTAAATCTCTTCTAATCATCGGCCCCAACAAACCCCATCATCTCTTCAATCCCCCTACTCCCAAAATTTTCAACTAACCCCTTTAAAATCAAAATTTTCCAAATGCCCCATCAACTCTTCAACTTCCATCCCCTCAAATTTTTCTTTCACCTTCGATCTCAACAAATTCGATTGTTCCAAACAAGCCGACGACTCCGCCGGCTCGAAAACATCCGTCGAATCCTTTATCTGTTCTTTGAAATACTCCATCAAAGTGAAACTAAGAACTCGAAGCATCTTCAAGTCAAACTTCTCCGCTAGCGATTCCTGCCCGATCACTCCTGCTCGTCGGAGGATCAGAATTTTCAGACTGATTAAGAAATCGAGCTCGGATTCCGATAGTGAACAGAACCAGCGCACGTCGTCGATTCGATTGTTTCCAAAGATTTCGTCTCTGTCTGTTGATCGACTACTGTTTTTCTTTCGCCTTTTGACGGTTTTGTTTTCCATTTTGACTGAATTTTTGGTGGTCAGGAAAGGTTCGGCCGGCGGCGAGTAGGTTGCTGTTGTATGGTTTTATTCTGGAGAGCCCTAATATACGGTCAGAACCCTAATTGAAAACTTTCATAAATAAACACAAAGAATTGTTATTTAAACCCATAGAATTGCTGAGTATACCCTCAATAAAAATTATAAAAATATCATTATAAATTTAGATTTAACATCACTGTAACTGTTTGGCACCCCTACCAAACACCCATAATAATGTTTGGTAGGGGTGCCGAACACTCATAGTGATATTCGGTAGGATGCCAAACACTACTATGAGTATTCGGTAACCCAGTGTCAAATAAATTATTTAAAAAAAATGAGGAGGCGGGGAAGGAAAGAGGAAGGAGGCGGCTGTGTTGGGGAGGGGAGGGAGGGGGAAGGAAGGAGGAGCTGTGTTGGGGGAGAGAAAGGAACGCTGTGGGGGGAAGGAAAGAGGCGCTGTGTTTGGGGGAAAGGAAGGAGGCTGGGGAAGGGAGGAGGAAGGGGGTGGGTTGTACCAGGAAGGAGGAGATGGGGTAAAGTGTGTTTGGGGTGGAAAAACATTGGTAAGGGTAGAATATGAAATTAATGGGGGGTGTACCTAGTATTTTGAGGGGTTGAAAATATTGGAATGAGTGTACTTAGTAATGAGGTGTACTAAATAATTTTTTGGGTGTAAATAACAATCCTTGTAAACATAATATATTTAAGAGTTGCTATTTACCCCTAAGAATTTACTGAGTAGACCCTGCTAATATTACATAAATATCATTATAATTTTGACTTAAATGCTTTCTTTTTTGAGAATTGTTATTTACACCCCTCAAATTACTAAGTACACCCCCTTCTATAATTACAAAAATACCATTATAAAATTTGACATATTTACCCTTTATTCGATTATTACAAAAATATTATTAAAATGTTTCATCATATCGAACACCTTTAAGGGTGTTAGGTGGGTACCGAACATTTCTAAAGGTGTTCGGTCAGCGATTGCCGAACACCATTAAGGAGGGGTATAGAGAGAGAGAGAGAGAGAGAGAGAGAGAGAGAGAGAAGAGAGCTAGGAAAGGCAAAGAGAGTGTGATGTGCAAACTACAATGCTTGAGGGACTTTTTACCTCCTCTTTCACAGTTTTGTTCGGTTTCGCGGTTCGGTTTCACAGTGAGGTGGAACTCGGTCTTGTGGTTCTGTTTCACAGTTCTCGGTCTCGTGGTTCTATTTCACGGTTCTCGATCTTGTGGTTCTATTTCACGGTTCGGTCAAATTTCAAAGAATCCTCAATGATATCACAACCAAGGTGTCAATTTAATCATGGCTCAGTAGAGTGTTCAAGCATTTTATACAAAAATCCTAAACTACGTTGATGTGAATTCGCCCGATTGATTGGGGTGAATTCGCTCCAAGATCGGATCGAAGAATACGCACCCAATAACGAACACGGAATATGAACTCAAACACTCGAATGAAGGAAAAATGCAGCAAATACCAACGAAGAAACGGAAATGATAGTTTGATAAGGAGTCTCCCTCGACCCGCTAATCGCAATGATTAGGAACCTCGGGGTGCGATTGAGAACCGTCGGCGCGATTGCCAATGACCCACGACCACGGAACGCGACAATCTTCTGACTCTCGAAGATTGATAAGTTCAAGGTGGATTCCTAGTCCAAGAAACCCGATAAACTCACAACTCTGATGTGAAAACAAGAGATAAACTCTCAAAATGCAATTTAGCATATATCAATTGATCCAAGATTCTCATTACAAGTGTTTGAGCATGTCTTTTATATGTCTCCAAGGCTGAAAATAACAAAAGGAAAAGTAACCCACGAAGTAACACAAAGGTCTCAAGAAAAAACCATCCAACTTCCACCAAAAAACGTTTTAGATTAGCTCTATTTCGTGGGATTGCAGAAGACTAAGTGACACTAGGCGTGTTCACGCCTAACACGGAGTAGTCTTCTGAGTTTGTTGGGATCGCAGAAGACTAATTGAGATTAGGTGTGATCGTGCCTAACACGGAGTAGTCTTCTGAATTTGTCCCTCTAACATGCAAATAAATCTCGCTTGATGGCCTTGATTATTCTCGACTTCAATTCGGCCTCTAATCTCTTCCACAAGTGACGTTAAAGCCGCTTGAATCTCCTTTGCACGTGCACGAATCATTGGGCCTCCGTTTATGCTTAATGGCTCACGAACATGATTGGCTTGACCTGAACCATGCTTGCCTTGATTCTCATCATTCCCTCCCTCTTCAAGAGGATTCGACCTCGAATCATCACCTGCGTCGAAAAGAGATAAATCAGATACATTGAATGTCGCAGACACATTATACTCACCAGGAAGATCAAGTCGGTAAGCATTGTCATTCAGCCTTTCAAGAACTTGGAATGGTCCGTCACCCCTAGGATGCAATTTAGAACGACGTTTCATTGGAAACCGTTCCTTCCGTAAATGTAACCATACGCAATCCCCGGGTTCGAATACAACCTGCTTTCGACCTTTGTTTGCTTGCTTGACATATTGGGCCGTCCTTTTCTCGATGTTTAACCGAACCTGTTCATGCAACTTTTTAATCACCTCCGCCTTGCGTTTTCCATCCAAGCTAGCACGTTCCCTCACTGGAATAGGAACAAGATCTAATGGACTACAAGGGTTAAATCCATATACAATTTCAAATGGAGAATAATTTGTAGCAGTATGAACAGAACGATTGTATGCAAATTCAACAAATGGAAGACTTTCTTCCCAACTTTTTAAGTTTTTATTCAAAACAGTCCTAAGCAATTGTGATAAAATCCTATTCACAACTTTGGTTTGGCCATCCGTTTGAGGATGATACGAAGTAGAAAACAATAGCTTAGTTCCCAACTTATTCCACAAAACTCGCCAGAAATGACTCACAAATTTAGTATCTCGATCACTCACAATAGTTCTCGGCATGCCATGCAAACGTACAATTTCTTTGAAAAACAAGTCAGCTATGTAGCTAGCATCATCGGTCTTATGACACGAGATGAAATGTGCCATTTTTGAAAAACGGTCAACTACCACAAAAACTGAGTCATAACCACGCCTAGTCCTAGGCAAACCAAGTACAAATTCCATAGAAATATCACCACGGACAACTGAATAGGCAACGAGTGTACAACCCATGCGGTTCCACTCGAGACTTGGCATGCTTACATGTAATGCAACCGAACACACACGCACAACATCAACTTTCATTTTTGGCCAAAAGAAATGTTCTTTAGCGTCTCAAAGGTCTTAAAAACACCAAAATGACCCATAAGGCCACCACCATGTGCCTCACGCACGAGTAACTCACGAATTGACCCTCTTGGTATGCAAAGTTGATTCTCTTTAAACAAATAACCATCATGTCGATAATATTTATCAAAAGCCATATTCTCGCATGCTTGAAATATGGATGCAAAATCATCATCAACGGCATACAAATCTTTTATGAAAGAGAACCCAAGCAATCGAGAATGCAATGTAGTAATCAAAGCATGCCTACGCGATAAAGCATCGGCGACTACATTATCTTTACCCTTTTTGTACTTAATCACATAGGGAAAAGACTCAACAAACTCAACCCATCTAACATGCCTTTTGTTCAACCTACCTTGACTTTTTAGGTATTTTATTGACTCGTGATCCGTGTGAATCACAAATTCCCTAGGTTTAAGGTAATGTTCCCATGTTCTAAGGCACCTCACTAAGGCATACAACTCCTTGTCATAAGTAGAGTAATTCAGGGACGCTCCACTCAACTTTTCGCTAAAATATGCTACGGGTCTACCTTCTTGGGTCAAAACACCTCCAACACCAACACCCGAAGCATCACACTCAAGTTCAAACATCTTATCAAAACTTGGTAAAGCAAGAACTGGAGCAGAAATTAGTTTTTCTTTCAAAAGTTCAAAAGCAACTTGTTGCTTTTCACCCCAATTAAATTTTACCTCCTTCTTGCCTAACTCATTCAATAGAGCAGCGATCATACTGAAATTCTTCACGAACCTCTGGTAAAAACTTGCTAATCCATGAAAGCTTCGAACTTCACTTGGACTCCTAAGAGTAGGCCACTCCTTGATTGCTTCAATCTTGGATTCATCCACTTCTACACCTGCGGCACTCACAACAAAGCCAAGAAACACAATTCTATCCAAGAAAAAATCACATTTTTTGAAGTTAGCATATAAAGAATGCTCTTTCAAAGTGTTTAAAACAGAACGAAGATGTATCATATGCTCTTTCATGCTTTTACTATAAATCAAAATGTCATCAAAATATACAACTACAAATTTATCTATAAACTCCCTAAGAACCTGATTCATTAACCTCATGAATGTACTCGGAGCATTAGTCAACCCAAAGGGCATAATTAACCACCCATACAGCCCAAATTTGGTTTTAAAAGCGGTTTTCCACTCATCACCTTCTCTAATTCTAATCTGATGATAACCACTTTTTAAATCAATTCGGGTGTAAATTATAGCGCCATTCAACTCATCAAGCATATCATCCAATCGTGGAATAGGATAACGATACTTAATAGTAATCTGGTTAATAGCCCTACAATCAGTACACATTCTCCATTCCCCATTTTTCTTAGGTACAATAATAACTGGTACAACACAAGGACTCAAAGACTCACGAATCTTACCATTTTTCAGCAACTCTTCAACTTGCCTTTGAATTTCTTTGGTTTCCTCGGGATTGGCTCGGTATGCTGGCCTGTTTGGCAAGGTAGCACCAGGAATGAAATCTATTTGGTGCTTAACTCCTCGAAAAGGGGGCAAACCACTTGGTTCGTCCTCGGGAAACACGTCACTGAATTCCTGTAACAAAGTTGAAACAAAGGATGGCACAGCTTTTGGAATATCATTAGTGGAAACCAAGGTAGTTTTGAAAACCATTATTAAAACCTCTCCTTTATCCCCCAACTCCCTCAATACCTCCCTTGGTTTGATAAAGAAGTTTTGTTTCACTCTCCCTTGGCCCTTGGCCTTTTCAACTAATTTATTTCCTTCCTCATGCTCTCGTGTGTCCGTCCTTATTTTATTTTCTTTTTCACTTTTTTTTCTCTCACCACTCTCATTTTCACTTACTTCCACCATCCCACTCTTTTCCTTTTCCCTCTCTACCTCACTAACCTCACCTCTTTTTACTTTTTGAGATTGGAGTTCGAACACTTGTTGTGGTGTCAAGGAAACAAGTGTGTGGGACCTTCCTTTGTGTTGTAAAGTGTAATGGTTCAAGAAACCATCGTGAATCACATGGCGATTGAATTGCCATGGCCTCCCCAAAAGCACATGTCCCACTTGCATTGAGACCACATCACACATGATCTCATCCTTATACTTCCCAATTGACAAGGTAATCAATGCCTGTTTTGTCACCTTCAACTCTCCACAATTATTAAGCCATTGAAGCTTATAGGGGTGTGGATGCCTAATGACCGGAATATTCAACTTCTCAATCACCTCCGTACTAACAACATTAGTACAACTCCCACTATCTATGAGCAAATCACACCCCTTACCCCTTATGTTACAACGGATATGGAAAATATGATCCCTATGTTGGTCACTAGACTCCTTCACTTGTGTACTCAAGACCTTCTTCACTACTAAAGCCTCAAGTGTGAACGGATCTTCCTCCTCACTTTCTTCTTCCTCCCCTTCCTCTACTAGTCCCTCCGAAAAGTAATCATTACCCTCTAAGTATACTACCCTTTTGTTCGGGCATTGAGATGCGATATGCCCTCTCCCATTACATTTGAAACAAATAATTTCTCTTGCCCTTGTTGGGCTTGGTACTACACCCTTCCCTTTGTCTCCCACACTACCCTTGGAAGACTCCCCAACTGGCTTGGTTAGTGTGGTATTAAAACTCTTATTTCTCTCGACATTTGACTTGGTAGATTGCTGGTAAGGAGAAGATGAAGTGTTTTGGTTACGTGTATAGGTACCTCTCCCTTGAGTTGCCTTTCTACCTTAATGGCAGCATGGACAACAACTTCCAAGTCCTCATACTCACGCAACTCAACCACATTGGCTATCTCCATATTCAACCCATTGATGAACCGAGAAATAGTTGCATCAACATCCTCCTCCACATTAGCTCGAGCAAGAGCTAATTCTAGCTCCCTACTATACTCCTCGACCGATTTAGTCCCTTGAGTTAAGGATTGAAGTTTCCTTAACAAGTCTCGGTGATAGTAGTTAGACACAAACTTCCTATGCATTGCTCTCTTCATCTCTTCCCAATTGGTTATATTCCCTTCTCCTATCCTCCTACGGTTGAGAATAAGTTGCTCCCACCAAATACTCGCATACTCGGTGAACTCTAGAGATGCTAGTTTCACCTTTTGCACTTCTGTGAAATGGTTGCAACTAAAGAGCACTTCCACCTTTCTAACCCACTCAAGGTATTCTTCTGGTTCAGCCTTACCCCTAAAGGATGGTACCTTCATTTTGATATTCTTAATGTCCCCTTCCTGACGTGGGTAATTAGCTCTATGACCTCCCCTCCGATCATTCCTCCGTTCGTCCTCATATTCCCTCTCCAACCAATCATCATCTAGGTCCTCATCATCGCCCTCCCTAGGTTGATGTCTGTCCTCACGGTATACCCCTCTCCTAGCTTGGAATCGGGGTAGATTCCTTAGGGGTGGTGTATTAGCGACCTCCATCCTCGTCATCCTATGCGTAAGATCCTCCACTATTCTAGTCAGACGTTCTATAGGATCCTCCCTACCTACTCCTTCATTATTCCTCGGTGCTTCATTGTTATTACCGTCTTGTGACATGTTGTTTAAAAGTCAAATCACACAATCTCACAAAATGTACCGCTCGTGTATATACTCTCCTCACACACTCACACTCTAGATTTCTTGGATAGTACCTACCCTTGAAAATACCAACAATAAGAGTCAAATATGTTGTAACGTTCCGGGAGTGATTCTAGGCAAGCATAAACTTATGTTCCTCAAGATTCTTTGGTTAATTTGTTCAAAATGAGAATCAATTCACTCGAAAACAAGAATAGAACAAGCACCATTGATTGATATTTGTATGACAAAGGAGATGATATGACAAGGCAAAATTTCCAGCAATTCCACAATGACAATATTCAAACTTTTTCAAACCCAATTTGAGGTCCCAAAAAAAAATTCGGCCCACTTTCCTTTTTTTTTTTTTTTTTTTTTTTCAGATTCAAGCTTCCTTTTTTTTTTTTTTCTAGCTTGATTGCACAACTTTCAATTCAGATTTTTTTTTTTTTTACTATGGGCAATTTACCTTTTTTTTTTTTTTGGCTTTGAGATTTGGAACAAGAACAAGATAACACAAAAGGTTGCTAGAACAAAACACAAAATTCCAGCAATTACGCTAACGGAGAAAAGAAGAACGAAATAAATTTTCACAACGAAAATAAAGAACGAAATTTCAGAATTTTTAGATTTGGAAGAACACGAAATTAACAAGAACGAAACGAGAGACGAATTTCGGGTTACCTCTTCGATGGCTCTAATACCAATTGATGTGAATTCGCCCAATTGATTGGGGTGAATTCGCTCCAAGATCGGATCGAAGAATACGCACCCAATAACGAACACGGAATATGAACTCAAACACTCGAATGAAGGAAAAACGCAGCAAATACCAACGAAGAAACGGAAATGATAGTTTGATAAGGAGTCTCCCTCGACTCGCTAATCGCAATGATTAGGAACCTCGGGGTGCGATTGAGAACCATCGGTGCGATTGCCAATGACCCACGACCACGGAACGCCACAATCTTCCGACTCTCGAAGATTGATAAGTTCAAGGTGGATTCCTAGTCCAAGAAACCCGATAAACTCACAACTCTGATGTGAAAACAAAAGATAAACTCTCAAAATGCAATTTAGCATACATCAATTGATCCAAGATTCTCATTACAAGTGTTTGAACATGTCTTTTATATGTCTCCAAGGCTGAAAATAACAAAAGGAAAAGTAACCCACGAAGTTACACAAAGGTCTCAAGAAAAAACTATCCAACTTCCACCAAAAAACGTTTTAGATTAGCTCTATTTCGTGGGATCGCAGAAGACTAAGTGACACTAGGCGTGTTCACACCTAACACGGAGTAGTCTTCTGAGTTTGTTGGGATCGCAGAAGACTAATTGAGATTAGGCGTGATCGTGCTTAACACGGAGTAGTCTTCTGAATTTGGCCCTTCAACATACAAATAAATCTCGCTTGATGGCCTTGATTATTCTCGACTTCAATTCGGCCTCTAATCTCTTCCACAAGTGACGTTATAGCCGCTTGAATCTCCTTTGCACGTGCACGAATCATTGGGCCTCCGTTTATGCTTAATGGCTCACGAACATGATTGGCTTGACCCGAACCATGCTTGCCTTGATTCTCATCATACGTCTACATGTGTAAGAGCAGGAACAACAAGGGAGCTTATGGGTTTTAAGCTCCCCAAAGCTCCCCCATCAAGGTATCAATCTGTATCTAAATATCCAGTTGGAGGTGAGAGAAGACTTTTGGGAGCAAATATTGCTCCCGTATCATCCGGTAGCTTGTCTTGGGATCCAAAGTTTACACGGCACCGTTTCATAGACAATGCAATTCAACCGGCACCGTTTCACATTAAAAAGGCGGACAACACATGAGAAAGAGCTCCTGCCATGTTTTACACATGGCAGGCTATGAGTGGCCAAAAATAAAAACCCCCCTGTCCGATTTTAATCAAATTTTGACCACAAAAAAGCTTTTTTTTTCACTGAATTAAAGTTCACATTTTTACCTATAAATAGAGACTTGGTTTACTTCATTTGGACACCAGATCAATTTTCTACAAATTTTTGAAGATTTTCTCCATTTTCTTCTCTTCTCTCTCTCTTCAAATTTAATTTTTCTCAATTTTCCTCTCTTTTCTCTCTTTACATTTTCAACATTAAGTTATTTAATACCTTAATTTGTTGCTAATATTATTATTATGTAGTTTAAATAATAATTATTAATATTGCTATTATATAAATTAGATGTTAATTTAAATATTAATATTTTAAGAATGACTGTTAAAAAAGCTGAAAAGTTATTACATTAAATTTAATTTCAAAAATATTATTAATTATTATTAATATGATTTCAAAAATATTTATTTAGCAAATATCTAGTTAAAATGACATTTACAAACTTATTGTTTAATATAAATAAATGTAAAGATGTTAATTTAATGAAAATAAAGATGGTAGGGTAAAGATGGTGGGGTATGTAAGAGTATTGGAGTTTGTGCATTGTTGGGAGGATTGATTTATTTGGGGAGTATAGTGGGGAGCATAAGGGTATTTTGGGTATAAAAATACCAAAAAGTGAGCATAAACTCCTAAGCTCCCCAAAGTTGTTGTTCCTGCTCTAATACCTCCTCTCCGAATCTATTATTTTCTCCCAGATTTAAACATGTGATTACATGTAACTTAACTGAATTATCAATTTTTGCTAGGTCAATTTTCGGTCTCATATTAAATATTTAGATGTTCTATGACAATGATTTACAACACTTGATCTTAACATTATACTTAATATTGAGTTTTTTTTAATTTTATTAATAAATATATTTTTGTAGCAGGACGTTACCATATTTCCCTTTTTATTTCATTTTTTTATACTTTCCATCACACACAGGTGTAGATGTGACATCTCTTGCCCATATGCAACACTGCAAAGTAGGTGCAACGGATTACATACGGTTTACTCTCTAGTATTTACGCGAAAATAATTTAGATTTATGTTCATAGTGATTTGACAAAGTTTTACGCTGGCTGTCAGATTACTTAACGCAACCCACGCAACCCTCCTTCTTTCGCAGGCTTAGGACCGACTGTTTTGAAATATATAACATTAAGTTGGCGGAGTTTTTCCAAGATGCAAGAGCCCAATTCAACCTTTTTTAAAAAGTGAGAAGTTTGGTACAGTTCAAATATGGAGGTAAGATTTGCCAATTTGATACTCACTGTGTTGTTGTTCAAATATGGATATTGGTGAGGGGAGTTGCGACTGAAGAATTTGATGGCTAAAGGTTGAGAATATTAAAGGTTGTAAAACTAAAAGACTTTGGCTTTAGCCCTTATATAGTATAAGAATACTAAAGGTTGGGAATTCTAAAGGATTGGTGGTTCGGTTGTTCGACTCGGCGGTTTGATTCAAAATGATTTGGTTCGGTTCAGTTTGGCTCGAGTCGACAAGTCTAACCATGAATCGAACCGATATTTGACTTTTCAAAAACTCAAATCGAACCGAACTATATAAGCAACGAAGCGCTGACCTAAACCACTCGGTTTGACAACTCAGATTAACAACCCTAAATTGAGGGGCCCCCCGATGTAATGGATGTCCAACGGAAATTACAACTTGATGCATACATTTATCTAAATAAATGCTAACCCCCTTGGTTTCAATAGCGACTATCTCGATTCGCATTTATGTTATCATACAAGTAAAACAAACTTTGATTCGTGAAAGTAAAATAAATTACCTTTTCTTTCCGACAATGGAGAGGGAATCAATTTCAGAGGTGAGTCTTTCACCAAAGCTCCACGAAACTCGCTCATAGAGATTCATTTGCTTCCGCCTCTAATCGACTCCACCTTTTGAAGATGACATGCACCGAAATAAAATTTTCGTCTCGACTTCTACGTTAAGAAAAGTGAACAATACCAGTTGAGCTAGAACTTGGTGAACCCTTTTAAAAAGAGTGTTTATTGAGAGAGAATTGAAGAACAAAAACTTATTTTTTGTCTTCCTTTTGAAAACGGCCGAAGAGTCTTTCTTTGGAACGGCAGGAGAGCTTCTTCAATGGAGTCTCCCAATTTTTCGGGAAAAAAGAAACTCACGTCAACTTTTATCTCTCAATCTATGTTCCCCCTTTTGAACATAATTCTTACTCTTTAATTAAAAAGGATTCCTTTTTCTAAAAAGAACTTCTATACTCAATAAATCAAACTAATTATTAATTAATTTATTTCATTCTTTTTATTGGGATTTCTAATTAAATTATTAATTCCCCACTTGAATAGCTTAAAAACCCAATTAATTAATCTCATTAATTAATTTCGTCAACTATTGAATTTATCAATCTCGGAATGTCAACATCCAAAATTATGTGTAACCTTTTAGGGTCACGACTAACACTAGAATCAAGCTTACAATTCTTGTAATTTCTTTGAATGATAATTAATGTATTGATTAATCCAGCTAATTAATACCCTCAAATTTAACTCTTTAATTTCGAGAACCTACAAATCATGGTAGTACCTAGTTAATAGCATGATTACCTAGCATTCAGTGAAATAACGAGCAACCTTATTTCAATTGCAAGTCCATTCATGTACACATGTACGATCTTTTCGACAACTAAGTTTTGATTAAATCTTGGACAAGAATTTATAAGTAGAACCCTATTAATTTAATAATTGTGGTTCCATTTCAAATTCTAGTGATTCCTTTATGAATCAATATTCATCGTGCCTTGGCCAAGGTTTTTGAAACACGTATTACGAACACAGAAAAATTCTAGTGATTCCTTTATGACAAAGTCAGGATTCGATCCTTAGGAGGCCGAGTTAAATTAGCTATAAGTGTAACATCTAAAACTCAAGGGGGCCGAAATATAATAATAAGGATAATTTTTACTCTATATATTAAAAGGGATAAACTACATATTGTTCAAAGCCTATGGGTAGAGATGTTAAAAGGGTCGTTTAAACCGAAAAAAATAGGGTTAGGGCTCAATTTTTTTGACCCGTTTAAAATTAGGGTTTTTCTGGCCCAGACTGTTTAACCCATGGCCCGCTAGGTTTCTGGGTTGGCCCGCTAAGTTCACTACTTTTGAACTTGGGGTTAAATTGCGTAAGATGAGTAAATACCATTTTGTGCATTGCATTGAGTCCAGCTGGCATTTGTTAATGAATCAAGGTAGGACGACATATAGCCTTGACAAATCAATGTTTGGAATCGCTATAGGTCATCGTACCGGAGTGCACACACCTCATCTGTTGGCCACAGGTGGGAGGTAGCCCCATTGTCGTTGCAATACGCGTGACCTTGGTTGCTAAGATTCGATAGGTTTTCGGGGAGACCTGGCAGGTTCGGGGATATCGATACATCATAGACAAGTATCGATACACGTTGGTTATTTTGTGTATTGCAGGAGCAACGCAAAGACAGATAAAGAGAAAGATATCCTTTATTATATGATTTACTTACAAGCACTTATGTGAACATCAAAGTACTATGTGTTTAACATGAGTCGTATATCATAGATGATATTTCATGTTGTGTTGTGATGTATAGAAATGTTATCACTTTGTTACGATTATAGTTGAGCATTATGCCATGACATATAGTTGCATTTAGTAACTTATAGAGTTTCGACTCACCCCGTTGTGTTTAATGTTTTCCTTAGATCCGAACCAGCCAGGCAGCTCTCGGTGAGGTCGGTGAGGACGCGACTAGATAGCAGGTTGTCTTCGTGGTTGTACTTGGTTTGTACGGTTGTTATAGCATTTTCTTTTGGTGAGATACGATGGTTATGTAAAATTATATAGACTTTACTTTTGGGTAGAATCATACTTGGTTTTGTATTATTTTTTTGGTAGCCGACATGGATGTCGCGCTTGTGTATATTTGGTTATTATTCCGGTTGTGTTTCCGGCATGTTGTGGTAGATGATGTTAAAATTGTTGTTATTTCTTCTCCAGAGTTATAGACTCGAGGTTGTTATTAGTTGGTGTTCCGGCAGTAGTATCGCTGAAGACTTGTTTATTATTGTTAAATCAGGTGTTTACATTTTATGCTAAGTCTTGTTATGTAGTTTTGGCAATCCAACTTAGGATTTTGTATGGAAATTCGGGTCGGGGCATCACACACACACACACACACACACACACACACACACACATATATATATATATATATATCAATTAAAAAAATAAAAACAGAATGGGCCAATAACAGTGGAAGCCCAATATAGCAGAAGCCCAAAGTGAAAATCATGGTTTGTGTGTAGCGCACAAAAGGGGATTTACAGAGTTTGGTGCGCGGCGCACCCTATGGGGCACCCGCGCACCAAATGGTGCATTATTCCTCAAGAACAGATACTTAAAAATTAACTTTTGGGTTGAGATTTCAAGCTTTTAAACTCATTTTTCTCGCATAAAAATTGCATATTAACATGTATTAAAGAATGATTAACAATAATATACTAGTTTAACTTCGAATCGAAGCTAAACAATCAACTAAACATCAAATTATATACACTGTGAAATGGACAAAAATGAAGAAACACACTTCCAAACTTGAATTTAACAGATATACTGTATGTATTTACCCATCAAACACATCGAGGATAATTTATATACAGATTTACAAATTATTCAAAGAATTTACATATAAAAACGATGGAAATTAACGAGCCGAAGGATTTTACCTTCTGGCGCTTTATAGAATCGTTTGGGCCACGTTTTAGGCCGTTGTGTTGTGCTCCCACTACTACCGATACGAGGAAAGGAAGACTTACGTCTTTTGTTTTTTGTGTGTGTTCAAAGAACACTGAGAGAAGGAACTCAGAGAGTTCTTGTGTTGTGTGTACTGTGTATTATGTGTGTACGTTGATAAAATTCCCACGGAGAGAACTCTTGTTTTCTCAGGCTGAAGGGGTATATAAATGAGAGAGAGAGAGAGAGAGAGAGAGAGAGAGAGAGAGAGAGAGAGAGAGAGAGAGAGAGAGAGTTACTCTTTGGCCCAAGCAAGGAAGGAAGTTTCCTCCAAGACTTGGCAACCAAGCTTGTCGGAGTAAGGCAAGAAAGTCAGCAACGTCAGTTGTTGAAACTTGTGAGGGAGGCAGTGTTTGGTATGCGGCGCACCATATGGTGCCCCAGCGCACCAAACCCTATTTTTTGTCTTATCAGACTTGTTCTTGTGCACTTTGACCCCTTGAACTTTGTATCTTCAGTTTTGACCCTCATGTTAAGTTAACTGAAGTCGTTAGGCTCCTTTGGACGTCGTCGATATGTCGTTAGTCCATCGGAATGTTTTGTTTCCTGAAATGATCATGAAAACATGTATTAGTCCACTTTATATATAAATAATTATTTATGGGACAATTTGTAAAATATGTGTACGAATTCTGGGTGTCTACACTGTCTTTTTGGTACTCCGCCCAACTACCTAAAGCTACGAAGCTTTGGATGCTTGTGTTACCCCTGGCTACGTCCATATACCAAACACAAATTAGAGTCCAAATCCTCTCCTAGTGTTTTCATTGGCTATTTAAAAACCTAAAGCGCTTATCACTGTTCAGATACTGTTACAAACAAGATTCACGCATCTCGACACGTCCGATTTGTAGAAAATGAGTTTCCCTATGCTCGTCTAAGTGCCAACCATCACAATACTTCCATAACAAATCCAGACCAGTAGTGTTCTTTAACCTTGCCCGTTCTTCAGCCTACACCTCCTCTTAATCCTACAAATATCGACCAAAACCTTCCCACTGATCCCGCTGCCATCCAGCCTCCCAACCAGTCACCCACCCAACAGTCCTCTCATGGCCCTCCCGTAGCTCAACCACACCCAAACTTGATGAATACCGAGCCACTATCTTCTGTTACCACCTCACCAGTCACCACCATCTCCCCAACACCCACCACCCTCCGGCATTATCACCCGCTCCAAAAACAATGTACACAAGCCCAACCCCAAATATACTCATTACACTACTACCAAATCGAAACCAATTGAACCCACTACTATAGCTCAAGCTCTTAAAGACCCACTTTGGAAAGAAGCAATGGATGCTGAAATACATGTCCTACATACATTTGGTACATGGGACTTGGTTCCTCCTACCTATAGCAACAATCTAGTCAAATGCAAATGGGTGTTTCGTATCAAATATAAACCAGATGGGAGCATCGAACGTTATCGTGCTTGACTTGTTGCCAAAGGGTTTCAACAGCATCCTGGGATTGATTATACAGTAACTTTCACCATCCGTACTCTTCTGAGTCTTGTGGTCACAAACAAATGGCATTTTCGACAGCTGGACAGTAATAATGCCTTCCTTCAAGGTACATTGCAAGAAGATGTTTATATGTATCAACCCCAGGATTTGTGAATACCAATTCACCTACTCACATTTGCAAATTGCGCAAAGCAATTTATGGTCTCAAACAGGCACCTCGAGCATGGTACACAGAGTTGACGACATTTCTTCTTGATTCGGGTTTCAAGCGATCAGTTGCAGATGCCTCTTTATTCATTCTGCATCATTCCACTTCTCCTATTTATTTAATTGTCTATGTAGATGACATTATAATCACTGGTCCACATGCTACTAATCTCAATGCCTTTATTACAAGTTTGGCTAGTAGGTTTTCTTTGAAAGATCTTGGAGCACTTTCCTATTTTTTGGGTGTTTAAGTCACCCCCACAGCTCACGGTCTCTTCCTCAGTCAAAGAAAATATATCGTTGAGTTACTTGCTCACTTGCATATGCTCAATGCAAAACCTGTTTCAACTCCCATGGTGCTTGATCATGCCTTAACTCTCACTTCAACGACTTACTTGACAACCCAACATAGTACCAAATGGCCGTTGGCGCACTGCAATACCTCACGCTTACTAGGCCCGATGTTGCCTTTGTTGTCAATAATCTCTCTCAGTTTATGCATATGCCTTGAAGTACTCATTGGGAGGCTCTCAAATGGCTTCTTCGCTATCTATGTGGTACTCTTGACAAAGGGTTCACCATTTTTAATGATTCCTCCATAGATCTTCATGCATTCTCTGATGCCAATTGGGCCGGCAACAAGGATGATTACACATCTACAATGGGTCATATAGTCTTTCTTGGTCACACCCCCATTACTTGGAGCTCTAAGAAACAAATGTCTCTTGTACGATCATCCACCGAGGCTGAGTACAAAGCTATTGCTTCCACCACTGCCGAACTCATGTTCAAAATCTGCTTGGAGAACTTGGTATTGGCTTGGTCAAACACTAGTAATCTACTGTGACAACTTAGGTGCTACGCACCTCAGCGTCAATCCTGCGTTTCATTCGTGTATGAAACATCTTGCACTTAGCTACCATTTCATTCGTGAACAAGTTCAACAAGGTACCCTTCGCGTCACTCATGTTCCGACAGGAGATCAACTTGCAGATTTCCTTACAAAACCTCTGCCTCGATCTCGTTTTGAAATGCTGCTCTCCAAGATTGGCCTCTCCAAAAGACCGTCCATCTTGCGAGGGCATGTTGAAGATAAAGCTGAGTCCTAATATTCCTCATTCTCTCCACCTCGTTGTATCCCAATTACTGTCAATATCTTCTCTCCTTGTACAGCTAGGCTTAGATATTCAGTTTAAGTTGTATTCAATCTCTTTCCCTATATTATAAAATACATGTAACTATCGTTAATGAAATACAATTCTGCAAAACCTTTCACTTACTCCCACATTGGAGGGCCATCGCTGGGATAACTCCCGGGTGCACCCCTAACGATGTTTTCTCTCATTGTTGATCACAAGATATCTAGTGGAACTAACCTCAACTCCCGACCGAATATCCTAAAGCTAGACTACATAAGCGGAACCTGACGTGGTCACCAAAGTACATTTCTGTGTGATCAATCTTGTTTGACCAAAAACGTTAACATGATGATAATTTAGGAACAGAGGGAGTATAAAATTGGCTTAGCAACATAAAATAAATTCATCCCTGAATCTATGATGATCGAAGATCAATTCTTATGGTGATCAATGCTTTAATTATAAAAAAAAGATTAATCTATTTTTTGAAACCTCGAAAGAGTCGAAGTATGAAGGGATTAAGATTTGTTTCTAAATTCATGTTTGTGTATTTTTCCTATCAATTGTGTTTCGACTATGAGCTTACCCATAAAGTGTTTGGATACGGTAGCAACTGAAAAAGTTCGAAATTGTTTTCATAATCCAAAAATTACTAAACCATGTTGGGTGCTTGGGTTAGAAATGAGTTTACAATTTAATGATTTTGCCTTTTTGGTCAATATTGACCTTAAAACGAATGGGACCGACATGTAGTATAACTGGGACTAAGATGAAATATACTCTCTTCCCAAAAGAAAATCTGTTACGTTAAATCCATTGAGTTTTGAATGAGAAAATTGATTCCAGCAAAGTAATTTTGGGAAGGAGAAGACGCATGTGGGCTTTGGATTGGACCACATGCGTGCTGCTGGCCCGACCAATTCTACTGGCCTAAATTGGGTTGGTTGGCTTGGCCCATAATGGTTAAATATATTATTCTCAAAATCAAGTTTTTTAACCAAGAGTTGTGTCCGCTCTAAATGTACAAGCGTGACTATTCATTTTGAACCGTCACAACTCTTCACACTGAAGAACCACCTTTAGCTCGAATGCCCAGGAATCGCATATAAAAGGGGTCTCAATGTAGTGGATCAAATACACTAAAACAAATCAAATCAAGAGATCTTTGATACCAATTTGTCTTAAGTGTATAACCGCAAACATAAGTTCCCCAGAGTTTGCGAAGCTTGTAGTGTTGCTACTTTTTTGGACAATAATTTTGTTCCCTCCTAGGAGGCGAATATCATCACCCTTGTGCACCAATAGAGAAAACATAATTGTCTTAAGGAGATGATTTGAATAATAGGGCTCGAATGTTTTCTTCTTCAAATTACATTCGTCATTTCAATGAGTTTATTTAATTACATTTCTGTTTTAGTTCATAATCTATTTCCTAATTCCATTAGAAATTGTTTCCAAAACCCTAATTCTGAAAACCCTAATCAAGTCTTTAGGCTAGTGGACCGTAAGAGTATCTCAAGTGGATAAACCTTTTAAAGGTCTATCCACCATGTCACATCATCAGTTTATAAACCGTTTATCTATAAATCTATTCTCCACTATAGAAAATTTTCTAAAATCTTTATAGCATGAACCCACTATTAAATATTTTATTCTTTAACAATATACATATAAAAGTAATATATTCATTTTCAAAATTAAATAGATTATTTTAAAAATAATTAATTAGTTTTTAAAAAAACATATTATGTCTACCAAATAACTCATTTATTTATTTTATTTTTTAAAATTATTTTTTTAATCCATTAATATTTATTAAAAATTAATATACTAATACAATAATATTACCGTTGCTTCCTAAATTAAAATACTAATACACTAAATTTATAAAATACATGTTAGCTGCCTTGCATTTGTCTTGAAGTTTGGTCTTGAAGTGTTTGTAATGTTTAAATGATAGAAGACAACCCAACATCAAGCGGTTGATGCAGATCAACCACTTGATGCCAGCTGATAAACAAAACATCTCCCACTAGGGTTTCATTTTTCTTCAATCGATTGAACATGCTGATAAACCTTTTCAAAAGGCTCCGTCGGAGCTTCTCTAAAAAGGGGATAAACAGTAGATCGACCCTTAAAAGGCCCATTTCAAGCTCTAAACTCCATAACTTCTTCAAAAGAACTCTAAATCCTTGAATACAAACATGAGTGGCACATGATCAAAGTATGTTACCCAGAACAACATTCTACGACAGAAGATAGGCTTTCTAGCTCGAATCTATCCCTCGATCTCTATAAGTAAAAAAGGCAAAGTCATACTTTGGTCCAAAGGAATAATACAAGATGGTGTTGTTTATCATCATCGACTACTTGCAATTGTCCTAAGCAATGTAAGGCGACAAATATGTTGTTATAACCTCCACATTGCAATAGTGAAGGCATTGCTAATAAAGAATAGTGGTGTTGTTAGCTTATGTAGTTTTACTAAAATCACTTGACCATTCTCGCACTTCTTTCAAAAGTTAAGAGGTTATACCTAACAAGCGTTAGGTCATTCTCCTTTGGTGCGTGCGTGATCATAATATTAGGTTTATTCCTACAATAAACGCCTCTTACTCAACCTCGTTGTTGGAGGATAAAAAACCAAAGCACATGGTGTACTAAAATTCGACTTCTTTTAGGTTAATAAGGATGCGGCATGTGCCATTTCCCTCAAATTTGGATGATCGTATAACATCTTCCATGGTTCATTCATAACCTCGGTCCTTCATAACCTTGGCCCCCTCTACTTAGAGGTCATTTTGATGGTAACCAACTCATCTAAAAGCTGGCAACACAAGTATATTGTGCTTTATACTTTAACACTCCCCCTCTCTCACGTGTATATGTAGAGAGGTGCACTTTATATAGGGTCAATATGCACCCTTTGTAATATTTTTAGGATAAGTGCAAGCGAGATGATATGAAGAGCCTAAACCATGAGCTCTGATGCCATGATAGTAACCAACTCATCTAAAAGTTTAAGTTGATAGACAGAGGCACCGCAATGTATATCATGCTTTATACTTTAACACATTTACCTCTTCAAAATCTTCTTCAACAACTAATTAGTAAGCACAACAATGGCATATGCCTGCAAGTTAGTATTGAGCTTGCATACAACTATCACAATGGCAGATACAAGCATTTTAGTCCTTTTGATAGCACGTCCCAGCATCATGGAGCATCATACTCAAATAGTTGAAGAGCCTACACAACCTTCACTCTTTGTGGAAAAATATTACTCCCTCCGTCCCTAAATTATTGTTTTGTTTTTCTTTTTTGTACGTCCCTAAATAATTGTCTTGCTTTCAACTTTCTTTTTTAAGACATCACTTTTACCATTTTACCTCTATTTTTTCTCCCTACTTTAATTATAAGTCACATACACATGAGCATTAAAGGAAAATACACAATATACTAATATTAATAATCAAATTAATTATTTTTCTTAATCCGTGTGTCAGGTCAAACAAGACGATAATTTAAGGACGGAGGGAGTACATTTTAGTGTCGTTGGGGGCCATGAGCGAGTATAGGCATAACTTCTCTCCTACCTCTAGATTGGCTAAGTGTGAAGAAGAAGTAAGGTAGTCCTTCAACTCTTTGAAGGAGGTCCGACACTAAAAGTTCACTCAAGTTTTTAACCTCCGCAAGTTCAACAAGAGGGGTCAAATGTAAATTTTAATACCTATGTCAAGGTCCTAGTACCTACAATAGTGAAAATAAAGAGTACCAAATTTTGTCTTAGTCTTAATAGAGGTAGCAAAACCATTACCATGCGAAGGACTCTACAAACAATGTCACGCTCGCGGGTGAAGGCTTTGTTTGTTAAAGACACCGTAGGCCCTGCCCCACATGGCCTTGTCTCATGTAGACAAAATGTCGTGTTCAATGTTTCCACCCTTCCCAATGTTCTAACGGTAGAATGCTTGTGTATATTTTTTATTTTTTTTAATTTAAAAGGGGTGATTTCTTCCTTGCTGGATGAAGTTGGGTGTGTATATTTCTTTTACTGATAATCGTTGCTCCATGTATAAAAAAAAGAAAAATCTTCACCAATTGCAAAAAAACCATAAATAATGTCTTTTGATTTTTAATGGTTGTTTCTGTTACAACGGCTACAATGCTTGTTTATATTTTTTTCATTTCAACATCCAATATCTCTTTATTTATCCGAAATTTTTATTTTAACAAAAAATTAATTAATTAAAACAACCGTCATACTCTAAATTATTGATTATGTATAAAGTATCAATAAAGTTAATAAAAAATCAAAAACAATTTAATACCACAAATTTAATACCTATAGTTGAAGATAATAATTTGATACCTACCTTGTGATAGTGATCCATAGTTGGAGATGATCAAATATTGAATTTGATCCCAACGAGTTAATGACTACCATTGGAGTTGCCCTTAGCTAACTTGAACAATGGTAAGCACATAGCTAACTTAAGCATAAGCTTGTCTAATGCTCCCTCTGAGGCGTTTCACTTCCTTAAGGACCCAAGCAGTTCATACCTTGGTTTGCCCAGATCTTGTCAAGGTTGACCTTAATCCCTCTCTAAGATATAATTAAGAGTATGAACTAGCTAGAGGTGACCCCAAAGGTAAATTTATTCAGATTTAGATTCATAATGTGCTCTATTAGTACTTCAAATGACTCAGAGAGATCTGATATGTATCTTTTCCTATTTGCTCCTTATCAAGATCGTATATCTTTATTTGGTTTAAATAAGGAACTACCCCTGATCCTAAATTATCATCGTGTTTGACTTTTTTTTTAGTCAAACAGTATACTTTTCAAATACAATTTTTTTATTTCTTCCAAAATCATAATTTAGAAAAAAATATTTCTTATAATTTTAGAAGAAAAAAATAGACGTCAAATTTACATTTGAAAAACATCATATTTGATCCAAAAAAGTCAAACAGGACAATAATTTAGAAATATATGAAGTATGTAATTATGAAACTTAGATGTTCATGCCCAAAAGTTGCATCTGTAAGCAAATCTATCTTTCGTCAATGGTAGTAGTCCTTTAAAAATGCCATGTTTAAGTGGGTGAAGAAGTCAATGCACATCCTTCACTTCGTATTAAGTTTTTTTACCATCATTACATTGGTTAGTCATTCTAGGTACGTAGTGGATCTCCATGACCTCTGCTTGAAGTAGTTTCACTACTCTTCAACAATGGCATACTGCCTCAGGTATGAAGTTTTTCTTCTTCAGCTTCCTGGCTTGAGGTTAGGATCCCATCTTTAGCTCATCAACCATGACATGCGGTCTACCCTAACGAATACGAGTATCAACTACCATCTCTGTTGCCAAGAAAAAATAAAATAAAATTACCCCCTCATGAACAACGCAACTCTTATTCACTGTTCACATCCACGGGAAGAAAACAAGTAAAGATTATAGAATGTGGTGGTAGAAACAAGCACACAACAGGTCAGATGACTAAAACTTCTGCTCACACCAACATGTAGAAAGCCGGCAGAAGCATTTCGGTTTTCAAGTTTCGGAAGCCATTTCTTTAGATATTGAGTGCAACAGTAATATGTATCACAAATGATAAATCAAAGTGCACCAAATTAGCAACCTTGCTGATGTAGAGAACAAGGTTGCTAATGTGGAGAGCAATGTTGCTTTGCATTTTGGTAAGTTGATGATACCACGTAAGTTTTCACCGTTGCACTCGATAATTTTCCCATTTCATCAATATCCAATCAGATACTTAGTTTGCAAATCCCAATATACCCTGGATTGCTTCACCACTTCAGCACGTTCAGTGGCCAGTCTGTCCTTCCAATATTCTTTACACCTGAAGGTTTTAAGGAGTAAGACTCAGTTTCTCTAGTAAAAGATACTCTCCTTCTATTCCACTCGAAAAGTCTCTATTATGAAAAGTCAAAAATTTAAAACACACATAACTACCCGTGTAAGTGCCCTTGTTAATTTCATACATCAAGTGTAAATTCATCACTGGGCTTAGTTTTCATAATGAGACTCCTTGAACGGAATGCCCAGATAAGTTGAAATTAGGTAACCAAAGAATTGTAATTAAGTTTTAATCAAAAAAATTGATAAGAAAAGAAGATTATACAAATAAGAAAACAATCGGCGGGCAAGAATTCCATATAGAAAGACAAACACAGAAAAAAAGAAATAAACAAACCCAAAAGACTCAAAAAATCAAGCCTCTCCAATCCTGTTGCATAACAGAAGTGGGAACTCATGGGCACCCCTTGCCGAGGTCCATAAAGAAGCCATATAGACAACTCTATCCCACAACATCTATGTAGACATGAACTGATCATAAAAAAATTTGAATTACTCTCGAGTCACGTACACTATAGATAGCAAACACCCCCACATTCCCAAAGCAGACTCGCATCTTTATCCCTATACCAAAACCTTTGAACAATATCGGAAGAAACGAATGAATAGACCCTGGACAAACCCAGGCTTCGCCAAATTGATTGTCCCATAAATGATGAGCCTCATCATGAAGGAGAAAAAGATGATCGTGCAACTCTGAAGCCCACTTACAGATCTCTGACCAATCCAGAGAAATCCTTTTATGAGGTCTAAAAGTTTGTCAAACATAGTTTGTGTTGAGCTTGTTAAGCACCATAGAACAAACGCCCAATCTTGAACAAAACAGGAGATTTCCAAATAAAGGAAGATAGGGAGAAACTTATGGGTTAGGAGATCGAGTCAAATGCAAAAGGAAGAGCCTACAAGAAAACAAACCCGATCCCTCCAGCACCCATGAAAGAGTATCAGAATTAAGTTTTAATCAGTGTAAATTTGGGTTTCAGTCAATTTCTTAAAATGGCCTAATCACCCTTTTTGGCGGTTTGTGCGAAATACTCCTCTCTGTCTGTTCAACCCCCTTGTCTCTCATAAGCCATAAAAATGTTTCCAGAAACTCTCCACAACTACAGGGAATACATTTTCTTATTCATTGGAGAATCCTCATAAGCCATAACCATTAATACATGAACAGAGTAGTAATTTTCAGCTTCATTCCCTATTAACCCCATGCCTCTATTAATTAGATTAGATTAGAACAACTCATTTTAATGACTGTTTTAATCTCATAGCCTACTAACCCATGCCTTCAATGAATTAATTTGAACAGACCCATTTGTAGCATGTAAGAGAAAATTGTGCCTAATTTCAATGTCTGAAGCATGGAGCTATGGGGGTTCTGTTTCAGGGATTTGAATTAAATTTGAATTCAGGTTGTGAAATGGTCGTGACAAATCCAGTGTAGCAGGAAGGACTTGGCAGTTGGTGGCGTAAAAGGAGGTCAAGGGTGGTGCACGCACAAGCTCTTTATTCATCAAAATAAGAACTTCATGTCTATTGATCAAGTTTGAACCTGGGGTAAAATAACCCACAAGCCATGGGTTCGATTCAAACAAGTTAAGTTCTCCCACCTTCGCTCGTTGGCAAGGGCCAGTTCGCAGAACCCCATAGGTGGGTCCAATGTGGCCCCCTTTGGTTTACTAGATCTGGATTTACCCACATGGAGTTGCAGAGCATGTACGAGGGAGAGATCCAAAATGGGGGTATTAAGTAATTGGATACTATAGAAAGGGCAAAGTGGATATGAGAGAGAAAATCTGACCAAATCAGATTTATATTTTTCTGAGTGACAATTTTATAATCATTTTAGCTACAACCAATCAAAACCCAATTAACCCAAAGGAAATTAGCATATTTGAGTGGAATAGAGGCAGTTTTATTATGATGTTCACTCACCTTTTCTTCAAGAGTAAGTCTAATTCAATCATGTGCACTGCTTTAGCATATACCCCAACCTGCATCGTAGAAAGACACCAAAAGGTTAAATTTGGCAGGATAAAATGAAAATAGCAGATATAAGCACATCAAGTAAAATTATATTAACACAATTGATTAGATACTTAAATTTTTCATTTTATAGAAATGACTGAATGATTTGATAAATTGAGAGGAGAGGAACAAAGACTGCAATTTTGTTTGTCATTCTAAAACCAAAACTGTATCTTGTCCACTATCAAGCAAGAGCCATAAATTGAAAGAAACAATAGATACATATCTTCCATTTGGGATCCGGTGACCAAATTAGCGAAACATGAAATGGCTACTCCTAAGGTGGAGAAATAAGCTATAGATATTGCTTTAACTCCTGGGAATATATCAAGTTTATTTCTAATCATATCCAACCTGGCATAGTAATAAACTTGCTTAGGCTTTACTTGTAACATTATTGGTTTACTCTTTAAGATGATTGATCTAGCTCCAAGTAATTCAGAGTAGATTCTTCTGCTCACAAGACATTCATCTTATATCTTCAGTTAAAAATCACTGAACACTCGTATGCGTCATCATATTCATATATTTGTAAATTAATCCATAAAACATAGATATATTTCAAAAGGGTAAAAGTAAAATTGAGGACTAAACTGAGATTAAAGAAAGATACAAAGTGCTTGTAAATCAGCAAAAAGCATAACACTAAAACAGCACTGGCAGGGAATATTCAATCTGTGATTGTCAGAAATGGCAGTCAGTTACGAACTGTTAGGTGTGATTTTTTTTTCCTTTTTGGATTAAAGGAAAATAGTAGGTGGTTCTCATTTCAATAATGATGTTGTCAAGAAAAGGTTCTCTCGTAAGGAGAGACATGGTATTGATGACTGATTCTGGACCTTGACTGTTGATGAATCAGCGCAGGATCAGGGCCCTGTCACCAAGTGTTTAGGGTCAAGGTTCTAACTTACCCTGACCAGATATCAGGGTGCATTAAGATTGTTATTTTAATATATAAATGGCACATTCACTACAGCTGAAGTGTATAGTGCAATGTTATACAGCTGCACTTAATTGGGAAAAAATTTCAGGACGCTTGCATAAACAGTCAAATTTTATGGTGAAAAGTCCAACACTACTAACTGAATTTACCGGTGGATTGATGAATGTTATGGGAAGAATAACCACCAACAGAGGGCAGAGCAAAGCATACTAGCTGTAGACAACTAGCACATAATGACAGTATAGCTTGAGCTATTTATATATTGATTGAAAAAGCAACAATTTAGAAACCAGACAAAAATGTTGGTCCAGCCACTTATGGGATATAGGGGGGTTTCATATATACAAGGTTCGTTCATTCCTCAAATAACTAAGGCTTGTATATTAGTTAATTGCTGATGTAAACAACTGATTCAACCCTAGGTTGACTAGTTTTCAAGAACTCTTCGGAGTAAACTTCGCATAACCATAATCAGAAACCACACAAAACAAACCTAAAGCAGTAGACATGAAAGCATCGCTAGATCAATGATTAAGCAAAATTGCTGAAGACTTTTGAGATATCCAGAATCATATATTCATACAACAGTATGTTGATTGTCCCAGGGGATTAGTTAATAACTACTTGCTAGTGGGAGGCTTAGATGGTGTGCTCTGTCCTTACTGGCTTAGCTTACTCACTCTGACGATTATACTCCCTCCGTTCTTAAATAATCGTCATGTTTGACTTTTCTTGGTCAAACAGGATGTTTTTCAAATGCAAATTTGACATATATATTTTTATTTTTCCAAAACCATAAAACACGTAACTCTTAGTACTTTTAAAATACTACAATTTACGTGTTTTATGATTTTTTTTTTATAAATAAAATAATATACGTCAAATTTGCATTTGAAAAACATTCAGTTTTAACAAAAAAAAAGCCAAACAGGACGATAATTTAGGAACGGAGGGAGTAATAGGTTAGTGCGCAGAACTCTGGTAGGGCCTCCTTAGCAGGAAAAGTTCTATTATGCTAAAGAGAGCCCTTTGCATAAACTGGTTTGAATGGGTACATCAATCATTTATCCTTGGGTATCCGACACTCCTTCATAATCCTAAAACTAGGATTCATTTGTTGTCAAAAATATTCACTCCTTTTGCAGACGCTAACACCAAACAGCCAAATATTGAAACAGCAGTCAGTCGAAAATAAGTTTACATTAATAGACTGAGTGAAATCTGCTAAAAATAGTAGTCTCTGGAACAAAGCAAGTGGGGAAAGAGAGAAGAGATTAAAAATGTCAACAGAAAAGGAGAAGAAATAAAATTAGACCTCCTTATTCACAGGGTAAGAGAATTCAGGAGTACATACAAGCCATCACAGGTGAGAGATAAAGGAGCATAATAGAGGGAGAGAAGGGTAGTGAATAAACAATGAACAAAATTATAAATGAACTTGATCACTCTGAAATCCAGTTTCTCTGCCAAGCACCAAACCTTCCTCTAGGTAAAACAGCCATGCACCCGCCATTATAGGCCTTCTCAATTTCCAATTTTGGACCAATCACCCCTCCCACAGCGTTAAATCAGTAATCACTGTGTTAGAAAAAAGTACCATATTAAGAATGTAGCAACCACACACAAACTCTCGAGGTAGAAGGAACATTTTCTCCCATTAAAGCACTCAAGGAAATCATGACAGCAAGCAAGCCCCTGTCAGTCGCCACTCCTGGGATGCAGGGGAAACAGCCACCTAATTCCTCATTAAGAGCAGTATCCCTAAGGCTATCAAAACCCTTCATACTTGCTATCACTCTTGAACTACCTATCTTCAAAAAAATTCTTATAAGGTTAGATCATTCCCCAATATCACCAACCACCTAGCTACGCATTAACAGCAGTATCAGTTAAAGCTAAAAAAAACCTACACTGGCTGTCACTCTTGAACTACATATCTAGGAAAAAATACTGAAGAAGTTAAGTGAGTCCCCAAGGCCACTGAACACAACAGAAACTTAAAAGCTCATTCCTGAAGCCAGATTATCCCTAGATCTATTAGGGCCATATAAAGTTAAACCTCCACTCACCAATAAGCTCACATTCTAAATTAAACATGTTATAGAAGTCGGATGCCCAGAGATGAAAACAAACAAGGAAAAAAATACTTGGCTGACAGAAACTGGTCAACCCAAGAGGTGAAGTCGTAAATAGCTTGCCCCGCATTAAAAGTTCCATTTCTTGAAAGAAGCCAGCAAGTCGAATCATCTTCCAAACTTACCGTTTACTTAAGAATCAGTACTGGACTTCTCAAACATAAACCAAATACATCAGAAATGCCCTCCTTCCCTCCCACCGTGACTGCAGCCAGGGTCCATAAACCAATGTTGGAAACTATGACCTCATCTGATCAGGAGTTTTCGCACATAGAGAGAAAACCAGATCTCTGCATACTTTACCAAGCTGAATGGGATAGTTACAAACAAATGCTTTTTGGGCAAGAACAACTGCTTGTTATCCCCAAGCTTACATGTCCCTCCCTACTATTTCATCTGAGATCCGAACAGATTGAGTGAGGGCTCTGGGCTCATAAATCAGAGGGAACTTTGACCTAATCTATTAGGATATATTGCACATAGGGAGATAACCAGATCTTGCTGTCAGAATATGGGTGGTAATTCCCTCTGTCTTAAATTGTGTTGCTGCTAACCATTCCCTTTTTTTTCCTTTTAAGGTGCACTCCACCTTTAAGATTCATATCTTTACACAACCATTCCCAAGCCTTGATAAAGGAGAAGGGTTGCTTTAAGTAGCCTCACAAGCCGTGCAAAATTCTTTGTCAGATCCCTTTGAATTAACTCGGACAAAGGCTGAGTTGAATTGTGCACTTCTATTCATAATGGGGAAATTTCTCAGACCAAAGAATAGCAATATTATCTTTACGTGCTAATAGGGAATCTCTAAGCTTTGGAAACTGCATCTTATAATTCTAATTTTATTTACTCCTTTATTTTGCTTATCCTATTACCTTCTCCTTTCCATTTATTGTTGTTCCTTTGCCTAGTAATAATTTTTGGGATAATATGGTGGACCCTGGACATTCTGTAATCTGTTGGAACTTGGAACTAATAGAAGCATCATTCCTAGGGATTGGCGTAAGCCACTCCAAAGTGTAATTGATGAATGAAAACCATGGCGGCTCACAAAGACCCGTAAGTGAGAATCTAGGGTCACTAACGAATCTGGTCAAGAAAAGAGGTCATGAGCTTCCTCCAATGATTTTACTCAATTGATAGGTTGCTTATTAAGAGTATTTAGAATTCTGCCTTCTTATTGGCCTTATTCGATATCAATGGTGCTTCAATTCATGAATTATCAACTTCATATTATAGCCCAAGGTGGGAACATTCAAGCTACAATTCGTGAACTTATTGAGAGATTGATATGCTTTGGAAAGATGGCTTCTACACCTCACAGGGGTTTACATTGTAGCCTTCTAATGGCTTCTTCCGCATGGTGCCATCTTCCGTCTTTTTCTCCATCTAGCCTACAATATTTAGAAGGCCTAGACCCCCCTCTAAGCTTAAGACTTTTGTATGCTTCCTCGACCTTGACCACATGAACACCAATGATTGGGGCAGAAGGGAATGCCTCATAAAGCTTTATCATAAGATATGCATTGTATCACCATGGTCAGACTGATGCAGGACCAATAAGGATAATTTATTTATGTTCGACATCCAGAGCACAAGCAATAACAGCCCAATCAACATGCTCTCTTTTTGATCTACAACAGAGGCTACTCTACTCAGCAATACATGCATATGTTTTCTACTTATCCAGAGGAAATTGTTCATGGTAGTAGTACTCAAAATAAAAAATTCAGCAAATAATTGGGAATGCCAAATTCAATTATAAACTTTGTTTTGAGGGTACATAAACTTGTGTCAAAGGAAAAAAAGATTTACCTCCATATCATAAATATATACCCATTTCAGGTCACATCTAATTACAAAATTACTCAGGCCTAAGTTAATCCAACGAGAAATTTGAGACTAGGAAGAAAACTTAGTTAACTAGTTAAGAATCATACTGACCTCTCTGCAAACTGGGCATTTTGATTCTGGGATCGCAGCCTTAAGACCTTGGAAGATCATTACAGACGCTGCTGAACAAGCACATGACTTGCAAAAGAGATGTCCACAGCTCAAAGCATAAGGATTGAAGACCATATCCTGATGACCCAAACCAACAACAAGTGGGTAAGAATGCATGCACCATCAAGAAAAAAGAAGATGATATTCAGTCAAAATTGCATCCCTTTGATAGTTTAATTACTAATTTAATATCGAAAGAATGATCTTACCAGGCAAATCGCACAAGTTAGATTGTATTCTAACTTAGCAGAATCAGGAAGGATCAAAGTCAATATTGGTTCTGTAGTGTTGAGATCACAAGAGAACGGACTGAACTCATTGGACATTCCACCATTTGAGTCATTGAAGTTCATATAGAAAGCCACTAATTCAATTAACCATGGTGATTGCAGAATCTCTATGTGTTCAGCCCGCAGCTTGGACTTAAAGTTCTGGCCACTTACTGAGCTGTGTACCTAGATGATATAATATTGAAAAGATTAGAAAAGTTTGAGCACATGATAATTACTAGAGAGTCAAAGTATTTAACAGAAACAAAACTGTAATTAGCATACTTTGTCATATTTCTTAAGGATTTTCCGGATAGCAATCGCATTCATAATAACATATTCGATTAACATCTGTCCCTCTTGTACCAGTGCTTGCTGATCATTTTTGAAACATTGACGCAAGCGTACCAAGTATCTTTGTATTCCTGTATTAATATGAAGATGAAGAAGATGTCTAACTCTAGAACTAAAACAACCAGCTATATTTGAAGCCTCCTTCATCAACTCGGAGAAAAACAACTGATCACACACTGAATGAGAAACAAGGTTATGTTAGTAAATCTTAGCAATATTGCCTAAACAAACTGATGTACTATAACAATGCGTATATGAAGAAAATCAAAGCAAACAATCCATGAAAACATAGTACCAAGGTATTTTAAATTATATCGAATCATTAACAGATAAGTTGGAGTTTTCATAAACTCCACATTCAACTTATGGAACACCAATTTGTTTGCCATTTACTGATGTGAATTAAGTTTGAAGTGAAGGACTAGCAATATGGAAAACAATGTACAGTATTTTCAGTGAAAATACAGACCTACTGAAGCCACTACTATTGGCCTAGACGACAATATCAATGTCATTTCAGATCGCTAGTTTAGCCATATGTTTGAGGGCTAATAATTTGGAAGGCATCAAATATAAGTATTAAGGTTAACGGAAAGCTACTTCCATGTTCATTGCTGACCGTATAATCCTCACTCTTAGGCAAAGCATAAATTAAGGATAAATATACAGAGAATTATAGAAGTGCCTAGATTAGAAATTAAACAAAGAAGAGTTTCAAAGGGCAAATAAAAATGTCCTAGTACATGACAACCATATTAGAAAAGGACATGAAAAAAGACAGAGGATCAGCAATCAAAGAAACGAAAGAAAATAATAAGCAATTAAAAACCCTCGGCTCTTGAGCATTGGACATTGATGTCTTTTAGGGCATCTAAATTCTTAAACACTATGTTTCTTTAGGCTTTCATCCAATTCTATTAAGGGTTTTATACAATTGTAGAACTCTTATCCGTATCTGGAATATCAAAGAAGTCTAGATTCCCTATCATGCATCTCTATTTCTATTTCATTCTACTTATGACCGCCAAGTGCATCCTACTCAGTCCTAATAAAGCATAGCTATTTCCCTGTGGTCAGATTATTCACACAATTATAAACAAGTGGCAGTGAATTATAACAAACAACAAAATGACCTTTAACGCATGGATTACTGTTAAACTGCAAACAATCGAAATAAGATCAAGAACTTGGTTAAAACTAGCACTGAATTCTTTTGAAATGAAAGAAAAACCTCAGATAAACAAAGCATGGAACAGAACTGGCACAAAACCTAGAGTTGCTATATGAAACCAACATCATCAGATGCACTTATAAGAAGACCCAAAAGGTGCGTACTGAGAGTTCTTAATTCAATTGTTAGAAAATATAACAATAAACATATAATCCGCCAACTCCAACGGTACTTCACAAACTAAATGTTATCATCGCTACATAGTCCTACACTTGCTTTACCTTCACTACTCCCCGAATCATAAATCCGCTCTACACAATCCCCCAATTGATTACACCCCATAACCTATTCTAATATTCCATTCTTTTCATACCAAAAGTCTCACTACTCTATTTTTGGGATATTCAACTTCCAAAAGTTCACTTTCAAAAATTATGTCAACAATCTCCAAAACCTTTCAACATTACCATCCACGAGTAATATTAGCATCTTAATTGGGTATCCTCAAGCATTTTTATAATTATGACCAACTCCAAGAATAGTAATATACATCTTAGAGTAATTCACAATGAGTAATGCTACATGCACCAAATAAATACCTAAATTTGTGCACAAAATGATGTGACATCCTATGTGTCATCTTACTTGGTATCTTATGGGCTCCACCATAATTTAAAAAGTAAAGCCAACTAAATGTCACAAAAAATGTCAAATCATTTTGTGCACAAAATTAGGTACCCATTGGGTGGCTCTAGCATTACTCATTCATAATCAATCATCATCCTTGCATCCAACCTTACAATCTAAGCATAAATTAATCTCAAATCGAATACATAATCCAATTAACATAATCATAAAAAATTTCATCTTTCAAGCTAATTCTGGCTCAAATTAATTGAAGAGGAAAGAGAAAAACGCGTACATGTACATGATTGATAACGACAAGTCAGGGATTCCTGATTATTATCGTCTTCCTCCTCAGCAACAACAGCAGCACCGCCGCCATTGCTGCAATCCTTCACCGCCTTACAAGTCCTGCAAACTTTAAGAACCTTCTTAAGCCTCTTGTACTCAACATGAGAGCATTGATCCAAAAATCCGTCCTGATCTCCGCGGAGGAGATATTCCATGAATGTGTCCCCAAACTTCATCTTTATAATTAAAAATCACAGCTTTCTTTAACTACGTCGGTATATAGCAGCTATACTTCTTATAAAAACTAATCAATTTCGGGATTTGATGGGACGAATTTTTGAATCAGAAATTCCCTAGCTAAGTGCCTAGGTTAGAGGTAACGACAAAAAGTGGCTTTGGAAGAAGCGACAAGAGAGGAGATTTTATGGGAATTTGGCAGCAACTGACTGCGACGATTGTGTCGGAGCTCCAAGCCTCCAACACGGACTGGTTATATATAGGGGAAAATGCAGAAACACCCCCCCCCCCCCCGGTCCGGCTGATGTGCGAATAACCCCCTCGGTAGTTCTTCCACAATTTTTAATTTTTTTAGGTCAGCTGAATTAAAGTTTGACCGATAATTTACATAAATTTATTTATTTTTACAAAGTTATGATAGTTATAATCCATAGTATTCTTAATATAGTTTTTAATTAATGAAATTTTATTTTCTAAAATATAAGTAAAGTACGTAAAATTTTGATTTAATTTTGTCAAATGTTAACTTTTAAAAATAAAAAAATAGATTTTTTGCCTGAAACGGAGGAAGTACATCGTTAGACACATAAACACCTTTGCGGTTGATGGGGGGTTGCTCTCGTCAACAAAAATGGCTGAGTGACCAAAATACCCTTAAATGCTCATCTAACTTTCATTCCATGCCTTTAACTCATCCTTCAATCAAAAGCCTCCAACTCATCCTTCACTCAAAAGCCATCATATTGTGGAGTATCTCTCTCCTGTGGCAGTAATCGCCAGTTATTTTGGGATTTCAGAATCTATTGATGAGGTCTCTCCTAATTCAAAATTCTCCTCTCTTGGTTTGATATTGTATAAAGTTCTCAAAGAAGTTGTTTGATTTCCTCTTTTTCTTCCGTTTACCCTCGATTAACTATGAAAGTGTTGGATATCATATCCTACATCCGTTGTGGAAGGAGCTTTGAGTTAGCTTTTGGGTTGAGAAAGGCCAATAGCAACTAACATTGTTGTATTTACAACATCGCTGCCTATATTCCAGGAGAGTCGGGTTGCTGCCCCGCCAAGGACTAGGAGCATGGTTAATAAGTATAAACGAAAGTCTTACTCTTTGAGGCTAGGTGCATAGTTAATAAATGTGAATGAACGTCTCATTCTTTGAGGCTAGGTGCATGGTTAATAAATGTGTGGAAAAGTCTCACCCTTTAAGTTAGTTTTTTTGTCTTAAGAAGGTCCATTAGCATCCAACATATAGAAAAACATGTTTCGACATTCTTGATGTGGGATCATACTAGATAGCATCGTGGCACAGGAATATGAAATTGACGAAGAAGGAAGCTTACCAACCATTTGTTAATTTCTGATTGGGTTCATTGCGTTTAATGGAATTAAAAAACAAGACTAGGTCAAAGGCTTGACCTCCGGCACGTGTTCTTCACATCGTGCTTCTTTGTACAAAAACAATAATAGAAGCAACCCGCATGAACTACGAGAGGGTTATGTGTTAATAATGTAACCATAAAGGGATCATCCGCACATCAATTAAACGAGAGGGGAGTTTTCTGCTCTTTTACTCTTATATATACGTGTATTAACACATACAGTGCACGTATACTGTTGCATGTGCACTTGTACTCTTATTTATTTACATTATTGTACTCGGAATCATAGCGTGTGCAATTTTTAACCAATGAATGAAACATGTCGTTTGGGCATATTCTCAATTTTCTTATTCTTTTGGCTTATGATGCTTATGATGAAGTATTGAATTTGGCAGTTGATATAAAATATTAGAAAATAAGTTATGAGTAATGTATGAATACCTAAAAAGTATTAAATTTTTTACATTAAATGATGTGTCACCTGATGTGGTACAAAAAAATAAAATTAAAAATCAAAATTAATGCATCACATCAGCTGCCACATCAGGTGACACATCATTTGATGCAAAAAAAAAATTAGTACTCTTTAGGTACCCATAGCATTACTTATAAATTATTCAAAGGATAAATATACACTTGAGGAACACATGAATTATCTGAAACTATTAGAGGAAAGGAAAGAACTTTTGAAGAAGCTGGATGAAGAAAAGAAAATTAAAGAAAGGGAAAATGATGGGTTAGATGAAATGATGGGTTAGATGAAAAAGGTAAAGAATTGGAAGAATGAAAAAGGTAAAGAATTGGAAGAATGAAAAAAGAAAAAAATAAGAAAATTTTAAATTTGGAGGTGATCCAAAAGAGGAAGAATCGATAATCGAAGACACAAAGGAGAAAGTATCGATTGAAAATTCAGGTACGATTTTTAATTTAATTGAAATTAATAGTTCGTGTTTTGGAAAGGGATTGGAAAAAGAAAATAGTTGTGGAAAATAAGATGTTGTGTCTGTTGTGATAGAATTAAAATAAGAAATTAATGAAGAAGATTTAAACTTATTAGAATTTGTCATTGGTGAAATCGAAAATGTTGAAGAATTATTTCCTCAAGTAATTAATTGGTGTTGAGAAATTGTTAATACTTAAAGATGATAAATTGAGTGAGAAAATCTGCATAGATATTTCAATGATAGTGTGAATGAGAAGAATTTGAAATTTGAAAATTTGTTTAAAGATGTTCATGATCTCGAGTTTGTTGATTTGAAGGTTGTCGATCAATATGTTAAGAAGATTAAAAATTCTATTCCCATTGATTTTCTTGGTATTGAAAATTTATGTACTCTAAATTCAAGGGACCAAAGTTGAATTGTTGAAGTATTGTTTTGGTTATTTAATTAATGAGTGTCAAGATTTGATGGGCAATGAAGATAGGCATTTTATTCAAGGGGATAACAAATATTACATAAAATTCAATAACTTCTCAATATTATGCAATAGTGGATATAGTCGATTGGACAATTGTGTTATTGGGTTTTGAACGGCCTCAGCCTTCAGCTGAACACGTAGCAGACATCGCGACTTTAAGGCTCCAGCTGGGCAAGCGCCAGGGTGGCCTACGCCCATACCGGAATGACGACCTGGTAAATACACCATGCCTGGTCGCCGAAAACGCCAACGTACTCCCCCAGCACACTGACCACAGGGACCCACAGTGCGACCTGGAGACATACCAGGCCGACCACATCAGCATCAAGCGACCTGGGAGTATACCAGGCCGACCTCGATGTAATCCCTCTCAGCTCGGCAATGACAGAGTCCTCCAAGGAATTAACTCTCAGCCTGGGAAGAGTCTTATTGCAACTCTACGTACATCAGTCCTAAGCAGACAAGGAAACGTAATCCGAAAGACATGGGAATTGATCATATCTTTCCTATTCTGATACCTTCCAGGTAGAGCTGGCAATGGGTTGGGTCGGGCCAGCCCAACCCCAGTCCATCGGGCCACGCCTTGAAATCGGGCCGGGCCGGGCCAGCCCAAATTTATATCGGGCCTTTAAAACTAAAGCCCAGCCTCTCTAAATATCGGGTTGGACCGGGCCAACCCGCGGGCCGACGCATTATTTCGGGCCAATTTGCACTACTTTTAACATTTTTGTCAGCCCATACGTAAGCCCATCGGGCCGAGCCTTAAAATCGGGCCGGGCTGGCCCAGCCCAAAGTTGCATCGGGCCTAAAAACTAGAGCCCAGCCCGTCCTAAAGTCGGGTTGGCTGGGCTAGCCCATTGGGCCGGGCCAATTTTGCCGGCTCTACTTCCAGGATTATGACTCATCTCCTTATAAATAAGCACCCTCACAGGCCTCATAAGGTACAAGCAAATTACTTGCTTACAACATATCCTCTTAAGCTTTACATCTCCTCTGAAGTATTGCTAATTCTCACGTCTGAGGGTTATCGCTGGGAAAACCCAGCCCTCCTTACGGTGCCGAACTGGTGAAAGAATTCAATCCCCAAGAGAAAAGCCATTCCCGAGCCGTGACTACTAAGATTCCGAAGCCTAGACAGAAAAGAAACCTCTATAGCCAATGCATTAGTGGACAGCTAGAATATATTATTATATAGCTTCGGTCAGGCCTAGGGCTTAAGCCTTCTAGCTTGTGATTATACATTTAGTGTAAGTAATTAGTTTAGCCTATATAACTTTTATACAAGCTCTAATAACTCAGATTGACCTTCAGAATGAATCCTATATATCTTCTCCTTTGTTAAGCCTGTAAACAATCAGAACTCTACTTTCAATGTGAGAATAAAGCATTTTTGAATAGTATAAAGAAGAGGAGAAAGAACTTCTCCTAGAAAGAGGAGGAAAATTAGGGGAATGAGATAGCAGAATCAAGAGCGAGCCCTAAATTGACTTCTACAATCGGACGCTAACCTTGAATTGACCCTTCAACTGACTAGGCGCTTGGGAATTCTGAAACCTCCCCCTTTTTCTTTTGAGACCTCCTTCCTCCTTGCTTTCGACTTAGTCAGAGTCCAAGTAAGGTGCTCTACGCGAGGAAGAGTCGAAAACAGATAAGGGGTTAACGAGGTCATTTTCACGCTGATTGCGATATATCAAATTGATTCTAGAATTTCCCATTCATTGAATTTAGTAAGGACTGGTCAAAGACTAAGGTTGAGACTGTGATTGGCTTCCAAAGCAGTCCTTGGCCATGGCATCTCGCGAAGATCTTTTACTGCCAAAAGATTATTTCCAAGAACCGATTGAAGCTTTTGTAGGACCTCAACTGATGGATCATCAGGATTAGGAAGCGGGCTCTAAAGGTCCTTTTTTTTTAGATTAGCCATCTCTGCTAGACACCTTCTGCTCTTCAGTCATCGACCGATGACTTCTTCCTCTTCTTCAAATAAAGCCAAAGAAGATCACCCTCCTTGAAAACCTTCTTGTTGATCACAGGTTTCAAGCTACTCATACTTCAAGGGCAATCCCTGCAACGCAAGCCGGAATCCTACTAGACTATCCACGTGGATCAGACGCGGTCACCAACAACTTTTTTTTGCGTGATCAGGTTTGAAGATGAATAAGTCAACATGAAAGATTATTTTGATCGTGGTAAGCAAGCCAAGTAATTGTATGACAAGTAAAAAGTTAGCGCGGGTAAAGATGAAGACTGAAAATTAAACACAAGTGCAAAAGTTGCTGACAGCTGCAGAGATCGCGTTGAAAATTATAGCTCGAGATGGCGAAGGACCTGATATTTTTGTGACCTTGGTTTATGGGAGGCAATGTCGGATATTAAACCAAGCCAACTTCCAATTAAAATTATTAATCCCTTAGGAGAAAATCATATACCAATTAGTCCTCCAATGACCAAATTCCTTTTGCAAAGTTCATAATCCTCCACATTGTAATCTGTCCATTCCGTAACAATTGACTATTTATGGGCAGTGGGCTCCTAACAACTATTGTTCACCAATTACCCATATAACCAGAGCACGGGTTTGATTTTTGATTTTGTATATATTATTAGTTCTAAGTTTTTATTATTTTTTGCTTCTTTTCCTTTATATAGTATGCTAAGATGTTTTTATTATCCAACAAATTTGCAAACTTCTTCTTTCAGGACATGAATTTTCCATTTTGAAATGATTTGGAAAAATATTGGCTCAACCTTTACGGAATAAACATCATGTTCTAGAATTACGAATGGCAAAAACACGGTTTTATTAAGCTTTCCATATACCGTGATCATGTTTTTGTTGTTGTTTTTCGATCGCTGAGTATGCATATAAATAAGTTTCTGCTTGTCAAAATGAAAAAAATAATTAATTAATTAATCACCACATTATCATACACTAACCCCACAACCACCTACCTAGTATACACAACTAAGTGACTAACTACCTAGTCATAGCAGCTCTCCTTACCCATCTCCCTCTCCTCAATGCTCTTATATACACAATATTAAACCACAATCCCAAATCACTAATCACCTATACAAAATGTCTGGTCACCTCATCTTAGCACTTTCCTTACTAGTCATTATTCCATCCTCCGTGACCATCATACACCAGTTATTCCTCCAATGGTCGAATTCCTTTTGCAAGGTTCCTAATCATCCACTTTGTGCTTGCTCATTCCGTAACAAGTCACTATCTATAGGTTATCGGCTACTAACAACTATTGTCCACCAATTACCCCTATAACCAAAGCAAGGGTTTTGATTTTTTTTATAGGTGAATTACAAGCTGGTCCCTTTTTTAACATTTCAATTCGCTCCAGTCTACCATTTTATTTTTAAATTGGAAAAATGCACTTTTTGGTCGAAAAGACAACAATACTTTTAATGAAACCAAAACACGCACGCATCAGGCATCCCAAGGCATTGGGATTTAATTTTAGATGGAACAATTGGGCATCAAGATTAAATTTGAGACGTAACAATTGGGCATCGGGATGCAACAATTAGGCATCGAGATGCTGTGCCACTTTCTTAGATTAATTTGGGCATCGACATGCAGTGTCACTTTCTCAGATTAATTTGGGCATCGGAATTAAATTTGAGATGCAACAATTGGGCATCGGGATGCAATGCCACTTTCTCAGATTAATTTGGGCTTCGGGATGCAAAAATTGGGCATCGAGATTAAATTTGAGATGCAACAATTGAGCATCGGGATGCAGTGCTACTTTCTCAGATTAATTTGGGCATCGCTATTAAATTTGAGATGCAACAATTGGGCATCGGGATGCAGTGCCACTTTTTCGGATTAAATTTGTCTTCTTCTCGATTTGAATTAAAAGATTCAATTTCTCTCTTTAGTATATTAATAGCTCGGCACGTAAGTCGTAAGGGGAGATGAATAGTAGTTTAATGGGTTTTATTTTTTCTTTTGGTTGAGTTTGTGTATGTGCCGAATTTTGGAGTGGAGGATGGAAAGATTGCGTGAGAGAGAAATGAAGTGAAGAAGGAGAAGAGAAGAAGAAAAGAAAAAAATATATGTGTGTGTGTGTGTGTGCGCGCCGGTGGAGTGGAGGAGGTGAGTAGGGGAGAGAAATGAAGAGGGGGAAGGAGAAGAGGAAAAGAAGAGGAAGTGGGGCACGGGCAGAGATGGAAAAAAGAGAGTGTATTTTAGGAACAATTTTATGAAAGTGCCTTTTAGCGGTAAAGGAAAAAAATGGTGGACTGGAGAGAATAAAAACTTTCCAAAGTGGACCGGCCAGCAATTTTCCGTTTTTATATTTTATTCATTTTTTATATTTTGATTTTGTTTTGTTGCTTTTTTTCCTTTATATAGTATGCTAGCATGTTTTTATTTTCTTGCAAATTTGCAAAACACAGTAATATTAAACTTTCTACCGTGATTATGCATTTGATGTTTTTTGTTAGTTGTTGACTATGCGTATAAATAAGCTTTTGCTTGTCAAAAGAAAAAAAAAATCTCAATCACCTCATTATCATATACCAACCCCACAACCACCTATATAGTATTAGGGGTGTAAGTATAAACTGATAAACCGATGAATCGAATCGGGTGATTTGGTTCGATTTTTTACCATTAATGGTTCAGTTCGGTTCGATTTACGGTTCAGCATGCTGAACTGCGATTCACTGAACCAAACTGAACCAATTTTTTATTTCTATATTTTTTGGTAATATCTTGGCCATTCATCTATTTTAAATATAATTTAAATCATTCATTGATACCAAATATAAACACAAAACATAAACCCCAAAATCATTTGTCTATACTCTACGTCTCCCCCCCCTCTCTCTCTCGTTAGTCCTCCCTTTACCTCCCTCACCGGCGACATCTCTGATCTTTTCCTTCCAGTAATGGTTTTCGGGTATGCCACGTACATACCAAGCTGGGATGAAGGGAAATCATCGTTGTGTGGCGTGGATATGATCTTCCAAGGAGATTTGTAAGTGATCTTATGTAGACAGACATAGATTGCTTTTAAATGCCTTTCTTCCTCACCATTCATCTCTTTTATTTATTCTAAGAAAACCCTAAAATGTATGGTAAAAAAAGGGATTTTTGCATAATTTATTTTCTCCAGCTTTCTTTTAAAAAATTTGCTGACTTGCGGTTCAAACCGAACCGAATCGATATCCCACGGTTTGGTTCGATTTGGTTTGAGATTGTGCGCTGTTCAATTCAGTTTGGGAAAATCTTAAACCGGTGGGAGCAGTTCGATCGATCTGTGGTTTTAGGCTAAACCGAACCAAATCGAGCCGTTTACAGTCCTATATAGTATACATTACCATCTAACTAGTCATAGCAATTCTCCTTCTCCATCCCCTTCTCCCCATTGCTCTTATATACACAATATTAAACCACAATCGCAAATCATTAATCACATATACAAAATGTCTCATTACCTCCTATTAACACTCTTCTTACTAGTCCTTATTTCCATCTCCCGTGTTAAACCACAACCCCCAATCATCAAACACCAGTTAGTTCTCCAATGGCCGAATTCCTTTTGCGAAATTCCTAATCCTCCACATTGTAACCTGCCCATTTTGCAATAATCCCTTATCCATGGGATGTGGGCTCCTAACAACTATTTTTCAACAATTACCCCTATAACCAAAGCACGGGTTTGATTTTTTATATTTTATTAGTTCTTGGTTTTTTATTTGATTTTTTTTGTTGCTTTTTTTCCTTTATATAGTATGCTAAGATGTTTTTAATTTCCAACAAGATTGCAAACTTCGTCTTTCAGGTCATGAATTCCCCATTTTGAAATGATTTGGACAAATATTGGCCCATCCTTTGCGGAATAAACATCACGTTCTGGAATTACAAATGGTAAAAACACGGTAATATAAAGCTTTCCATATATCGTGATTATGCTTTTGTTGTTGTTTGTTTGTCACTGACGATATGTATAAATAAGCTTCTCCTTGTCAAAAGGAAAAAAATCACATCACCTCATTGTCATATACCAACCCCACAACCACCTATCTAGTATACACAGCCAACTACCTAGTTATAGCAGCTCTCATTTTCTATCTCCCTCCCCCGTTGCTCTTATATACATGATATTAAACCACAATCTTAAATCACTAATTACCTATACAAAATGTCTCATCACACGGTAACATTAAGCTTTTCATATACCATGATTAAGCTTTTGTTGTTGTTTGTTAATCGCTGACTATGCGTATAAATATGCTTCTAATTGGCAAAAGGAAAAAAAAATCACATCACATGATTATCATATACCAACCCCACAACCACCTACCTAGTCATTGCAAATCTCCTTCCCATCTCCCTATCCCCGTTGCTCTAATATATACAATATTAAATCATAATTCCAAATTCTTAATCACCTATACAAAATATCTTGTCACTTCCCCTTAGCACTCTCCTTACGAGCCTGTAAATCCATCTCTTGTGCTAAACCATAACCCCCGACCATCATACAGCAGTTAGTCCGCCAAATGTCAAATTCATTTTGCAAAGTTCTTAATCCTCCACATTGTAACTAGGGATGGAAATTTCAAACCGAACCGTGGATACTCAAGCTAAACTAAACCGAAGTTGACGGTTATTAACTGATTTAACTGGATATGGGGCGGGTAACGGGAAATAACCGAATGAAAAATTGGGGAACGGTTTGGTTTTGGTATTAGCAGTACGCGCCCAATTCCCCGAACCGCTTATTTAGTACTAATATAATTTTACCCCTATTCATACAAGTATTTACCATATAACTACGGTATATATATGTTAGATTTAAAACACTAAAATTCAAACATCATTCTCAATTATGAGAATCTGCCTCTCAGTGCGCTTAGTCGTTCACTCCTTTCCATCACTTAATTATTTAATATTTGGTGAATTTGTGGTGTACACAACTACTTAACTAAACTTTTTAGCATTTACGAACATGATTATGATGAGTTTTAAGTATAATTATTATCCTTTATCAAGTCTTATTAACTTGATTAAATAGTATGTTATTTGAAAATTTCTTTTTAAGTATTTTTTATAATCATAAAATTATTTTAAGCTAAATTGTTAGTTTAACCAATTACCTATGGGTATTCCCCGATTTACCGTTACCCGTGGAGAATGGATATGGGAGAACAAATTGATTCCCCGGTGGGGAATGGGGCTGTTATGGGGCATAAAATTGAATTGGGGAATGAGGATGGTATTATGTATAACCGCCCCCGAACTGCCCCAATGCCATTCCTTATTGTAACCTGCCCATTCAGCAACAATTCACTGTCCGTGGGTTGTGGTCTCCTAACAACTATTGTTCACCAATTACCCCTATAACCAAAGCACGAGTTTGATTTTTGATTTTTTATATTTTATTAGCTCTCAGTTTATATATATATATATATATATATATATATTGCTTCTCTTCCTTTATATAGTAAGCTAAGATGTTTTTATTTTCTAACAAACTTTCAAACTTCTTCTTTCAGGTCATGAATTTCCCATTTTGAAATGATTTGTACAAATATTAGCCCAACCTTCGCGGAATAAACATCACGTTATGGAATTACGAATGGCAAAAAAAATCATATCACCTCATTATCATATACCAACCCCACAACCACCTACCTAGTATACACAAGCAACTACCTAGTCATAGCAGCTCTACTTCCCCATCTGCCTCTCCCCGTTGCTCTTATATACACAATACTAAATCACAATCAAAAAATCAATAATCACCTAAACAAAATGTCTCGCCACCTCCTCTTAACATTCTCCTTACTAGTTTTTAATTACATCACGCGTGTTAAACCAAAACCCCCAACCATCATACACCACTTTGTCCTCCAATAGCCAAATTCTTTTTGCAAAGTTCCTAATCCTCCACATTGTAACCTGCCTATTTCACAATAATTCATTGTCCATTGGATGAGCTCCTAACAACTATTGTCCACCAATTACCCATATAACACGGGTTTTGATTTTTGATTTCTTATATGTTATTAGTTTCAAATTTTGATTTTTTTTCCTGCTTATTTTCCTTTATATAGTATGCTCAGTTGTTTTTATTTTCCTGCAAATTTCACAAACTTTTTCTTTTAGGTCATGAATTTTCTATTTTAAAATTATTTGGACAAATATTGAACCAACCTTCACAGAATAAACATCTCGTTCTCGAATTACCAATGGAAAAAACTCGGTAATATTAGGCTTTCCATAAACCGTGATTATGCTTTTTTTTGTTGCTTGTTAGTCGTTGACTATGTGTATAAATAATCTTTCAAAAGGAGAAAAAAAATCACATCACCTCATTATCATATACCAACCCCACAACCACCAACCTAATATACACAACCAACTACCTAGTCATAGCACCTTTCCTTCCCATCTCTCTTTCCCCGTTGCTCTTATATACACAATATTAAACCACAATCTCAAATCACTTATCACCTGTACAAAATGTCTCATCACCTCCTTTTAGCACTCTCCTTACTAGTGCTTAATTCCATCCCCTGTGATAAACCACAACCCCTGACCATCATACACGAGTTAGTCCTCCAATGACCGAATTAATTTTGCAAAGTTCCTAATCCTCCACATTGTAATCTGCCCATTCAGCAACAATTCACTGTCTGTGGGCTACTAACAACTATTGTCCACCAATTAACCCTATAACCAAAGCGCATGTTTGATTTTTTATTTTATTTTATATTTTATTAGTTCTCGATTTTTTATTTATTTATTTGCTTCTTTTCTTTTATATAGTATGCTAATATGTTTTTATTTTCCAACAAATTTACAAACTTCATCTTCCAGGTCAAGAATTTTCCATTTTGATGATTCGAACAAATATTGGCCTAACCTTTGCGGAATAAACATCATGTTCTGAAATACGAATGGCAAAAACACGGTAATATTAAGCTTTCCATATACAGTGATTATGCTTTTGTTGTTGTTTGTTAGTCGCTGACTATGTGTATAAATAAGCTTCTCCTTTTCAAAAAGAAAAAATAAATTACATCACCTCATTATCATATACCAACCCCACAACCACCTACCTAGTATACAGAACCAACTACCTAGTCATAGCAGCTCTCATTCTCATCTCCCTCTCCATGTTGCTCTTATATACACATTATTAAACCATAATACCAAATCACTTATCACATGTACAGAATGTCTCATCACCTCCTCTTAGCACTCTTCTTACTAGTCCTTAATTCCATCCCCCGTGTTAAATAAAAAAGTAGCTGCATGGGTCCTTCTTTCTCTTTATCCGGATTGGGGAGTCTTTTATACCCTAACTCCGAAAGCAACGCCTATTTCTTCTATTGTTAAAGGACTGATTTCAAACTTTGCACATCTTCAAAGGATCTTTCTTCCCCCCTTCAGTTAGAATCAATTCGTGGAGGTACTCATCATCTCCTGGGCCCCTACTCTCCTTTTTGCCACCACAACCCCCAACCATCATACACTAGATAGTCCTCCAATGGCCGAATTCCCTTTGTAAAGTTCCCAATCCTCCACATTGTAACATGTCCATTCCGCAACAATTCACTGTCTGTGGGCTGTGGGCCCCTAAAAACTATTGTCCACCAATTAGCCCTATAACCAGAGCACGAGTTTGATTTTTGAATTTGTATATTTTATTAGTTTTGGTTTTTTATTTTTATTTATTTATTATTAATTTTTGCTTATTTTCCTTTATATAGTATGCTAAGATGTTTTTATTTTCCTGCAAATTGGCAAACTTCTTCTTTTAGGTCATGAATTTCTTATTTTGAAATGATTTGGACAAATATTAGCCCAACCTTCGCAAAATAAACCAATGTTCTAAAAATCGCTAGGCGCCAGAGCAGGGCCTAGTGCCTAGGGGCCTAGTCGGGATCTAGTCGGGGCCTAGAAATCGAGGCATAATTACACTATAAGTCCATACTAAACCTCCTACAATAATAGTAAATAACTAAATATGATCAAATAAACTAAAATTAATTATTACATTGCATGATTAAAAGTTAAAAATTAAAAATTAAAATTATATTTAATATCATTTCAAATGGTGAGAAGAAGGGAAATAATTTAATAATTTAAGAAGGAAGAGAAAATATTTAATAACTTAGGGACTTTGTTGTCATTTTGAAAAATCATAAAGTCAAATCTCAAAACCTAAAGCTAAAAGTCTAAAACTTAAAAAGCCAAAAACTGCTCCCCCGCCTCTCTCTCAACAGTCAACATGCGACGGCCAGGTTCCTCTCCACTCCGTGTGATCCTCCTCCTCTCTCCGCGCGGCCAGCCCTCCTCTCTCCTCAGATCTAGTCCAAAAAATCATCTCTCTTTCTCTCTCTCTCTCTCTCTCTCTCTCTCTCTCTCTCTCTCTCTCTCTCTCTCTCTCTCTCTCTCTCTTTCTCTCTCTCTCCAGTCTCCACTCTCCATTCGTTCATAAGAGAGAGATAGCAAGGCAGACGAGACGACGGCAAAGCAGATCTCGATCGTCTCTCTTCTTCTGTTAGTCGACGCCTAGAGCCATAGAGCGACTAGTCGGCGATTTTTTCTCTGGCGCCTTTTTTGGCCGATTTGACATTAATCCCGGCGGAAAGTCGACGCCTAGCAACTAGACGGCGTCTAGGCGGCCGCCTAGGGCGCTTTTTAGAACACTGGAATGAACATCACATTTTGGACTACGAATGACAAAAACATGGTAATATTAAGCTTTTTATATACCATGATTATGATTTTGTTGTTGTTTGTTAGTCGCTGACTATGCATATAAATAAGCTTCTACTTGACAAAAGGAAAAAAATAATAACATCACCTCATTATCATTTACCAACCCCATAACCACCTAACTAATAGGGGTGTAAGGCCGAATCGCCAAACGTCGAACTAAACCGAACCAAACCAGGAATAGCAACACTGATAGGAAGTAATAACTTGCCTTGTTAAGATAATTCATCTGCGTGATGACACATATAGCCACAACACACATGAAAAACCATGTCTCTGGGAAGATTAGTTGGTTCTTTCCCTCAAATGTCAACTTCATTGAAGTCCCTAGAGCTTTAACACTCATAACCTGTGCATTAAAACCAGCATTTGAAATATCAAATCAAAACTCATGTGAAACGATAATACTGAAAATAAAATATGACGAGAATAATGTAAAATGACCAAAATTATTATTTTGTTAAGGGCTAACGATTCATATAATCTCCCCCTTCCCCTTCCCACTACACTTTTCAAGCAATGTTTAATAGCATGAGCATCACCTTACGCATGTTTTCAAGCATTTCACTTCAAATTTAACTTAGGCCCCTGCATACAATATGAGCTTGCAACACATTTAAGTTTCCAAATTGAGAAGTTATATGCTCAAATTTCAAATTTTCAAGGTTTAAACACAAGTTAATCATGTGAGCTATTCAGTTTGACCTACCAAGACTGAACACGAGAACAAGCTTGAGTAATGTTATGTTACTAATCCAGTTAGGATCAGTATGCTGCAGAAACCAAATTACTTGATGCCAGTGAATATGTTTCAAAGAGTCATCTCAACAATATAAGGTTTTAAGTCAATCTTAAGAACATTCTATCTTGGTCGAACGGATATAAGGTTTTAAGTCAATATAAGGTTTTAAGGCAAGTTATTACTTCCTATCAGTGTTTGGTTCAATTTTGGTCCAAGGCAGTTCGGTTTCGGTTTTAAAATTTTAAAAATTCGGTTCGGTTTGGTTCGGTTTACGTTTTTTGGGATTGAACCAAATCAAAACAAACCAAACATATATATATATATATATATATTATTTATTTATTTATGTTCATATATTTATTATATTATATAAATTATATTAACTATTGTGAGTTATTAGAATAGTATGTCAAATTTATCCCCTTAAAGTTTTTTTAGTCATTATTTTGACTTTTAGTTATTTTATTTTGTGTTAATAATATTTCTTTTATTTAAAGGGTTTTTTTAAAAGTATTTAAATAATTAAACCGTGGAACCAAACCGATCGGTTAGTTTTGGTTCGATTTTGAAGTCTATGGTGGTTTGGTTCTGTTTGGAAAAGATAGAACCGATAGAGGGTGGTTCAGTTCATAGTTTTGGCCTAAACCGAATCAAAACAAACCACTTACACCCCTACTACCTAGTATTTATACACAACAAACTACCTAGTCATAACAGCTCTCCTTCACCATCTTCATCTTCCCGTTGCTCTTATATACACAATATTAAACCACAATCCCAAATCACTTATCAATTATACAAAATGTCTCGTCACCTCCTCTTAGCACTCTCTTTACTAGTCCTTAATTCTATCCACTGTGTTAAACCACAACCCCTGACCTTCATACGTACCAATTAGTCCTCAAATGGTCCCATTCCTTTTACAAAGTTCCTAATCCTCCACATTGTAACCTTCCCATTCCGCAACACTCCACTGTCCATGGGCTATGGGTTCCTAACAACTACTATCCACCAATTGCCCCTATAACCGAAGCACAAGTTCCATTTTTTATATTTTTTTATATAATATGTATTCTCTGTTTTCCTTCTTTTTCTTTATATAGTATGCTAAGATGTTTTTATTTTCCTGCAAATTGGAAAACTTCTTCTTTTAGGTCATGAATTTCCCTACTTGAAATGATTTGGACAAATATTGGCCAACCTTCACGTAATAAACATCACGTTCTGGAATTACGAATGACAAAAACACGGTAATATTAAGCTTTACCGTGATTATGATTTTGTTGATGTTTGTTAATTAGTCGCTGACTATGAGTATAAATAAGCTTCTGCTTGTCAAAAGGAAAAAAAAATTCACTTCACCTCATTATAATTTACCAACCCCACAACTAGGAGTGAGCAGATTTTTTCTAAAACCGGAGCGAACAAAAAAAAGTGGACGGAACCAATACTTTGGTTTGGTTCTGGTTCTAATTTTTAGTAGAACCGATTATTTGGATTGGTCTTGGTTTTAAAAATTATAGATTGGTTCTGAACCAGACCAGACCAATGTATATTATATATATATATATATATATAATAATAATTATATAATATATATTAATAAATTAATGTTTTAAAAATATACTCCCTCCGTTCCACCCAAATAGTCATCATTTGAAAAGTCTAATAGTTAAGGGATATGTAAATATCATTGAAATTGGTCATAATTACAAAAAAAGTTTTAGCATAGCCAAGATGTTTATAGCATATGTGGAGAGTAAAGTGAAATGATTTATGGAGATTGTAAGTATAACTTTTGAAAGTGGACTCTTTAAGTGGAACATCTAAAAATAGTATAGTGGACTCTTTGACTGGAACAGAGGGAGTAGTTTCTATTTTTTAACTCAAACCCAAACCTTAGGTATAAATACTTAGGCCTCGATTGGTACACGGAATTGGAATCAATTTCGCGGAATCGATTACTAGTAATGAGATTTCACAGAAATAGATATGAAAATGATTACTAAAAAGTGTTTAGTAGCATAAGGAATGTAATTACTAATGTAGTACAATTTTCTATTATATTGTTTGGTAAGAAACAAAACAACTTGAAATGCAAAGATAAAATTAAGGTAATTGACAACATTACCCCAATATATACAAGTACTTGTTGATGACTTTCATGATAAAAATTAGACATTTATTAGTGCTCCACAAAATAACAAGCTCTAGTACTTCGATCTTTTTCAATTTTGGTGAAAATTTTAAATTATCCAACATCAATAAAGTAAGAAAAATTTATTAAATAAAAAAACACTATAGTTATAATGAAACTAGTTCAAATAAAAATAATTTAAATATTTGAAACAATAAGAGAAAAATGCGTGTAATTACTTATTTAAAATAATTACTATCTTATTCTCCTGTATAGTTCCAAGCAATCACCATTATCATTCTATTTTGTGTAATTGTCATGCAAAGCATGCCAATTCTTTAAAAAAATTCTTATGGTGTATTTAATCTAAATCTTGTAAGATTAATCAATTCTAATGCATACTAATTCAAACGTAAAAATTAACACTACAATCATAAAATTATAAAATATTCTTAACAAATTAAATCATATGGGAAAAGTATGGAAAGCCTTATGACAAGCTCAAAAACAACGACGAGGAGGAGGAGTAAAAATGAACGGCCGTAAAATATTTGAAACCAAATGAAGTTATAAATATAAAGCAAATACTTGACTTAATAGAAGGATATTATCGTCCTTTTACATGAATTTCAACTATTAGGAATCCAAATCCCACCTTCTCCATCAGGATTGTGATTCCTTAAATTTTAGTAATCAATTCCAAGATTTTAGTAATCTATTCATATTCCAAATATAATTCTTACACCACCAAACGTTATTAATCAATTCCATGGAATCAATTCCGCGGAATTGATTCCATTTTCGTGTACCAATCGAGGCCTTAGTGATTTTTCTCTCAGCCGTTTACATACAAACATAGACTTGATGTTGTTGAACCTATTTTTTTCTCATTTTAGTTTATATTGTATGAACTGGATTGTAATATATGACAATGGTCAATGTACTATCTTTTTTTTTTCTTTTGTGAGCTTGTTTGTATGCTCAACGTTTTATCATTATTGAATGTTTTTTAATTGTTGTATAAAATATTAAATTTTATTATTTGTTTGTCAGCTCAAAATTTAAAAGGGTTTATTCTTTCAGAACCAAAAAATGTGCATGACCGAACCAATTAGAATCGGACCAAAGTATTGGTTCTCATACATCTTGGTTTGGTTCCGATTCTAAATTTTTTTTAGAGCCAGGGTATTGGTCTGGTTCTAGTTCTCTATTTTTTTTCGTGAAAAATGGACCAAACCGAACCGTAATCACCCCTACGGCCACAACCACCTACCTAGTATACTTAACCAACTACCTAGTCATAACACCTCTATTTCCCCATATCCCTCTCCCCGTTGCTCTTATATATACAATATTAAACCACAATTCCAAATCACTAATCACCTTTACAAAATGTCTCGTCACCTCATCCTAGCACTCTCCGTACTAGTTTTAAATTTCATCCCGCATGTCAAACAAAAACCCCAAACCATCGTACACCAATTAGTCCTCCAATAGCCAAATTCCTTTTGCAAAGTTCATAATCCTCCACATTGTAACCTGCCCATTCTGCAACAATTCACTATCCATGGGCTGTGGGCTTCTAACAACTATTTTCCACCAATTACCCCTACAACTAGAACATGCATTTTGATTTTTTATATTTTATCAGTTTTCGATTTTTTATTTTTTATTTTTTTTGCTTCTTTTCCTTTATAATGTATGCTAAGATGTTTTTATTTTCTTGCAAATTTGCTAACTTTTTTTTTTCAGGTCATGAATTTTCCATTTTGAAATGATTTGAACAAATATTGGCCCAACCTTCACCGAATAAACATCACGTTCTGGAATTACGAATGTCAAAAACACGGTAATATTAAGCTTTCCATATACCTTGATTATGCTTTTGTTGTTTTTTAGTCATTGATTATGGGTATAAATAAGCTTTTCCTTATCAAAAGAAAAATAAATTAAAAATTAAAAAAACCCACACCACCTCAATATCATATACCAACCCTACAACCACCTACCTAGTATACACAACTAACTACCTAATCATAACAGCTCTCCTTCCCCACCTCTCTCTCCCCATTGCTCTTTTATACACAATACTAAACCACAATCTCAAATCACTAATCACTTATACAAAATGTCTCCTCACCTCCTTTAGCACTCTCTTTACTAGTTTTTAATTTCATCCCTCATGTTAAACGACAACCCTCAACCATCATACACGAGTTAGTCCTCCAATGGCCAAATTAATTTGTTTTGCAAAGTTCCTAATCCTCCACATTGTAACCTGCCCGCAACAATTCACTGTACATGGGATGTGGGCTCCTAACACCTATTGTCCACCAATTACCCCTATAACAAGAACACGGGTTTGATTTTTGATTTTTTATATTTTATTAGTTCTCAGTTTTTAATTTTTTTTCTTCTTTCCCTTTATATAGTATGCCAAGATGTTTTTATTTTCCTACAAATTTGCAAACTTTTTCTTTCAGGTCATGAATTCCCATTTTGAAATGATTTGGACAAATATTGGCCCATCCTTCGCAGAATAAACATTACATTCTGGAATTACGAATGACAAAAATATGGTAATATTAAGCTAATTCCATATATCGTGATTATGCTTTTGTTGATGTTTGGTTTCGCTGACTATGCAAAATAATTTATGCTTGTCAAAAGGAAAAAAAAAAAATCAAATCACCTATCACCTCATTATCATATACCAACCCCAAAAGCACACACCTGGTGTACACAACCAACTACCTAGTCATAGCAGCTCTCCTTCCCCATCTCCCTCTCCCCATTGCTCTTATATACATAATATTAAATCTCAATCTCAAATAGCTAATAACAAATATAAAATGTCTCCACACCTCCTCTTAGCGCTTTCCTTTCTACTACTTAATTTCATCCACCGTATTAAACACAACCCTCGGCCATCATACACTAGTTAGTCCTCAATGGCCAAATTCCTTCTGCAAAGTTCCTAATCCTCCACATTTTAACCTACTCATTTCTCAACAATTCACTATCCATGGGTTGTGGGCTCCTAAAAACTATTGTCCACCAATTAGACCTATAACTAGAGCACAAGTTTTGATTATTGATTTTTTATATTTTATTAGTTTTTGGTTTTTTTTTTTTCCTTTATATAGTATGCTAAGATGTTTTTATTTCCCTGCAAATTCGCAAACTTTTTCTTTTAGGTCATGAATTTCCATTTTGAAATGATTTAGACAAATATTGTCCCAACCATCACGTTCTGGAGTTACGAATGGCAAAAACACGGTAGTATTAAGCTTTCCATATATCGTGATTATATTTGTTGTTGCTTGTTAGTCGCTGACTATGTGTATAAATAAGCTTCTGTTTGTCCAAAGGATAAAAAATTGCATCACCTCATTATCATAGCCCAACCCCACAACCACTTATCTAGAATACACAACCAACTACTTAGTCATAGCAGCTCTCTTCCCTATCTCCTTCTCCTTGTTTCTCTTATATACACATTATTAAACTATAATCCCAAATCATTAATCACCTAAAAAAATGTCTCATCACCTGATGTGCATAAAATGCATGACGAGCAAGAGTACTCGGTCGTATCATGTAATAAAGTGTGCAAGCACAAGTATTGATCCCACAGAAATAGCGCTATAAATAAATCCTAAGTACTAAAATTGGGCACACCTAATTTTATCTAAGCGAACGAAAATGGGATTTGAAATAAAAAGAAAATAAAGAAAAAGAAAGCAAGAAAGTAAATTAAATTAATGTGGCAACGATGAAATGACAGCAATATCAAATCAAGGTTAAAATGTAGGATTGTGATATTTATAGTCTAGCCAATGCTTAATCTAACACTCTATCTACTTTTCTTTAACTCAAGTCTTAGTAGTCGGGCGCACATTGATAATATTCACTACGAGCTCTCGCATCTTATAGCAAGGAAAGAATAACCGCATTATCGATCAAACACCCAATGACTATCTAAAAACACTCGTACCTCTCAGTCAAGCGTCACATAAACAATTATTGTGATTTTCAAAATTAATAGGACGGGCTCTCGCATCTTACCCTATAATTCTAGTGATCATTTAATGGTTCGCAAATCCATTAAAAATATTAAGAACACACAATAATATCCAAGATAATTGGTAATACTTTGTAGAGAGATATTCTATCTATTTTTCTACAAGTCATGCCGGTAGCCGAGGGCTATCGGTGTTTGTCACAAAACACCAACTACTAAATTGCTAGGTCCGAAATATAAGGGTAGCTCTCGCGGATCCAAAACATTTCTCAAATCAATTAATTAATGGTGAATCAATCAAAAACATTGAGCCCACAAAATAGTAACCTAGCATGATTGTATACTAAATGGGGAGATAGATTAAATTAAAACATCACATTCAACATAGAAAATAATAACAATCCATAAATATAATTAGCTCATTACCAATTTCACAATTACAAGACAAATATTCCAAGAAAATACAACATTAATCTTGAGATAAATATAGGAGAAATTAAACAAATCAATGTCGAAATTCATGGCTGCAAAGCCTTGCAAATGCTTCTTTGGCCCTTGATTTGATGCTCCAAGTCCTTAAAATAAATGTATTTAATTGGTGTGCAAAGGTGGAGAAAGGGGTTTAAGAGAAAGCTAGGTTTCTTGCCTCAAATGGGGACTTAGTGGCTGAATTTCGGCTGCCCCCGGATACTAAAAATGGAGAACAAATGAGTGTAGGGCAAGCTGAGGGGTAGAAATGTAAAAAGTGAGAAGATTCAAGGCTAAATTTAGAGCAAAAGAGGTGACTGATCCGTATTTGGAGTGGACGGACTAGCTGAAGGGAACTGCGGGTCAACCGTTGCTGAAATGGGTCCATGCTGTGAGAGAGAGTGGGCTGGAAGGCGGGCAAAATGGCTGGATCCGGATGGAGCTCCAATCAGGACACGCGGGTCAAGACAGCTGGGCGGGGAGGACGAGTGGTAGCAGCAGGAGGTGACAACGCATTAATGAGCACTTTCAGCGCTTTGCAGTGCTGCCCCTGGACTTTACATTATTTCTCCAGTTCCCCTGGGCTCTTTAAAAGGTGAGCCGCAGTACCTATCCTCCCAGGCTTTGCAATCTAGTCCTATGGCAGCCTCCATTAGACTTCGTCAGCTTATTTTCTCTTTCAATTTAGTCCTTTCCTTTGTAATAACTAACTGAGGGCTAACGGATCTCGACCAATTGACTTTAATTAATTCAAAACTTCACGGGTTGCCTTGAATCTTTCCAAATTACTATGAATTGATCCTTTAAAGCTTGAATTTCACCAAGAAACTCGTAAATGCAAAAATGACACAATAAAGCACTTTCTTTGGTAAAATACATATAAAATTCATAGAAAATAAAGACAAAATATAGGGAAATATATGGAAAATTATGCACTTATCAACACCCTCAAACTTAGACTTTGATCGTCTCGAGCAAAGAGAAATATGAATTATGGAGAAGCTCGAGGACAAGATGAAATGAAGGCGACACTCAATCAAGATCCCATATGCATTACCATTAAAGAAATCAACTCAAAATTACTCACATGCATAATTAAGGTATAAAATGATTCACATGCTATCTAGTAATCCTCAAACAATCACTCAAAGCCATAAAACACAATCCCATATGTAAGTAGCGATGCTCTAGCTATCATTGTGCCGACAAACCAAAAGAGTCCATCAACTGACGCAATCAAATTTATTTCACAAGGCAAGCACCCAGGGCATGGCAATATCAATAGGACTTTTCAAAGCTTGTAATATTAGACCAAGGTTGGGCTACAAGCAAAGGATAGGATAACAAATCAAGGGAGCAAAGAATTTGAAGTCTTCACTAATGACTTGCTTCATGAAAGCACAACTTCTCAAATAACCCACTTCAACAATCCCAAAACTTAGAATTTTGGGTTGAAGAAAGTATCCTCTACCACAACAATTGAGCTCCACCCTTATATCTCCCTGAAAAATTGAAGAACAATGGCATTTTTTTTTTTTTTTTTGCTGCCACCCTTGACTTTTATTTTCTTTTGATTTTTTTCTCTTCATTGCATTTTATTTTTCAAGGGGGCTCTTTTACCGTCATTCAACACTTTTCAAACACCAACATTATCAACAATAAAAGTACAATACATCCATGAAGCACACACTTCCCAACAAGAATACATAAATGATAATTCTTTCCAAATCATGCTCTTTTGAAGGGGCGGATAAAAGTGTATAGGTTCACGGGATAAGATGATGTGGGTACATGAAAATGAAGTCGAATGGAGGTCAATGTGTGCTCTAGGCACACGCCATTCTATAAATAAGCTCAACGGGGACACAAGGGATTAATGTAAAATGGGTAGGTCGATATGGCTCAAACAATCCAAAGATGGCCTAAATCATGCTCTTGTCATATACACAAACCCAAGCCAAGCTATTTAATCATCAAAACATCAATCTCAAGATTATCTAATGGCATCATGCACAATCATCACTAAATTTTCTCCAAAAAAATGGGCATTATAGATGTGAATGAGGTGAAGCTAGTGCATTAATCATGAACATATCGTCGACTATGCATATAGTAATTTCAAAATTGGATCCAATAAAATAATGCATACATGACTCAACGAGCGCCAAAGTGGAGAGGCGAATGATCAAAGTATAAAGAATAGGGGCATTCGACTTCTTCCCATGAATTCAAGGAGCAACAAATAATGAGTTTTCTAAACTCAACCCCACCCCCAAACATTGTTCTAAATGTTTATAATCATAAAAATACATATAAAGGGAAAAGAAGAGAGAAGAGAAAACTCCCGTGAACTCGATTCACTTGAAGTCTGAGCCATGAAAACTCCACGAATCTCCTCGAGCCACCCCCAAACCATGAGAATTGCTCAACCCCTACATCAAATCAAGCTTAAAAGAAAGTATGAGAGCAATTATGTAAATAAAAGAAAACATAAAAAGAAAAGGTATGAAAGCAATTATGGAACTAAATGCAAAAATAAAAAGAAAATCTTTTTGTGTGGGGATACTATGTGACCTCCCTACAAACCCACAAACTCGGAAAGGCTTCGAAAAGTGACACAACATAAAACACATAAATACAAAAGAAAAAAAATAAACAATTTTTCGCCTACGAAGGTACCGATTCATTTAGAAACGCGCACATGGCATTCCCATTAAATCCATGACCAAGGAAGTGTTTTAATTGAAGTCCTTGAAGCTTAAACACTTCCTTAGTTGCCGACTACCTAGAAATAGGCCATTTGAGCACATAGGCAATCAAAAATTTCACACCCAACTCGCTTAAGTGGATATACTCGATCCTCATGCTGCTCGGGAGATGGTTGGAGATAAGAAATATGACCCTCAATGCTTGGTGGAGTGCAGAAATGAGGCATCGGGTCCTTGAAGTCTTCATTCGTGCCAAAAGATTCATCCTCTTCAACAATGCTTGGATGCTCCATCTATTTACCCACATTGACATGAGATTGAGATGTTTCCAATGGAGGTTGTCCCAAGATACTCGAAATTTCACTCTCATTGGCGAGAGAGATATCGCTGCAAAGCTCAATTTCTATTGGACTTTTCTCGGCATTGACTTGAAGGTCTTCTTGAGGCAATGAATCAAAGGTGGGACCCAATTCTTGTGTTGTAGCATACCACATGTGAGGAGGGATTCGGAATTTAATCGCTTCTGTCAACATTGCTACTTAAGCCTCTAATCTTTGAAGTCTTTCCTCATTCATGAGCGAGTGTACCCATCTACAATTGTTGCTCACATAATTCGGATAGAAAGGGGGATAATAAGGGTCTTCATAATGATAATGAGAGAAGGAAGCATATGAAGTCGACTCCATCCCGAATTCACACGGATATGGAACGTGATTTCCATAACAATTCTCACAAATTAAGCTTGGATGGGGCGGAGAATAATTCATAGCCTCGGTTGATGCCATCTCACTTTCATAAATTCGTGGCATTCCATTCCATGCCCCTTAATCAAAGTTCCAGCTGACATTGTTCCAAGCCATCGCTCAAATGCTAGCTACAAAAACACTCACTAAACAAGCAAGATGAAGTAAAAGAGAACAAAATAAATAAATAAAAATAAAAGAAAGCAAAAACTATCTACAACTAGAATTAATGTAAATATATAAAATGCTTAAATTAAAATTAGGCAAGCTTGGTATTAATATCAAGATAAATTCTAGCAACTATCCGCGGCAACGGCGCCAAAAACTTGATGTGCTTAAAATGTGCGATGAGCAAGAGTACTCGGTCGTATAAAGTAATAAAATGTGCAAGCACAAGTATCGATCTCACAGATATAGCGCTAGAAATAAATCCTAAGTACTAAAATTAGGCACACCTAATTTAATCTAAGTGAACGAAAATGAGATTTGAATTAAAAAGAAAATAAAGAAAAAGAAAGCAAGAAAGTAAATTAAATTAACGTGGCAACGATGAAATGGCGGCAACATCAAATCAAGCTTAAAATGTAGGATTGTGATATTTATAGTCTAGCCAATGCTTAATCTAACCCTCTCTTTACTTTTCTTTAACTCAAGTCTTAGTAGTCGAACGCACATTGATAATATTCACTACGGAATCTCGCATCTTATAGCAAGTCTAGTTACCAATCCCTACTACGGGCTCTTGCAACTTATAGCAAGGAAAGAATAGCCGCATTATCGATCAAGCACCCAATGACTATCTAAGAATGCTCGTACCTCTCTATTAAGCATCACATAAACAATTATTGTGATTTTCAGAATTAATAGGACGGACTCTCGCATCTTACCCTATAATTCTAGTGATCATCTAATGGTTCGTAACTCCATTCAAAGCATTAAGAACACACAATAATAACCAAGATAATGGGTAATACTTTGTAGAGAGATATTCTCTCTATTTTTCTACAAGTCATGCCGGTAGCCGAGGGCTATCGGTGTGTGTCACAAAACACCACCTACTAAATTGCTAGGTCCAAAAGGTAAGGTAGCTCTCGCGGATGCAAAGCATTTCTCAAATCAATTAATTAATGGTGAATCAATTAAGAGCATTGAGGCCACAAAATAGTAACATGATTGTATACTAAATGGAGCGATAGATTAAATTAAAACATCATATTCAACATAGAAAATAATCACAATCCATAAATATAATTAGCTCATTACCAATTCCACAATTACAAGACAAAGATTCCAAGAAAATACAACATTAATCTTGAGATAAAGATAGGAGAAATTAAACCCATCAATGTCAAAATCCATAGATGCAAATTGCAAATGCTTCCTTGGACCTTGATTTGATGTTCCAAGCCCTTAAAATGAAAGGTGGAGAAAGGGGTTTAAGAGAAAGCTAGGGTTCTTGCCCCAAATGGGGACTTAGTGACTGAATTTCGACTGCCCCCGAATACTAAAAATGGAGAAATGTTAAAAGAGAGAAGATTCAAGGTTGAATTTAGAGCAAAAGAGGTGACTGGTCCGTATTTGGAGTGGTCGGACCAGCTGAAGGGAACCGCGGGTCAACCGTTGCTAAAACAGGTCCATGCTGTAAGAGAGAGTGGGCTGGAAGGCGGGCAAAATGGCTAGATCCAGATGGAGCTCCAGTCAGGACATGCGGGTCAAAGCAGCTTAGCGGGGCGGACGCGTTGCAGCAGTAGGAGGTGACAATGCATTGATGAGCACTTTCAACGCTTTGCAGCACTACCCCTGGACTTTACATTATTGCTTCGGTGCCCCTGGGATCTTCAAAAGGTGATCCGCAATACCTATCCTCCCAGGCTTTGCAATCTAGTCCTATGGCAGCCTCCATTAAACTCTATTAGCTTATTTTCTCTTTCAGTTTAGTCCTTTCCTTTGTAAATAACTAACGGAGGGCTAACAGATCTCGACCAATTGACTTCAATTAATTCAAAACTTCACGGGTTGCCTTGAATCTTCCCAAATAAAAGCTATGAATTGATTCTTTAAAACTTGAATTTCACCAAGAAAATCTGAAATACAAAAATAACACAATAAAGCACTTTCTTTGGCAAAATACATATGAAATTCATAGAAAATGGAGACAAAATATGGGAAAATATATGGAATAGTATGCACTTATCATCACCTCCTCTTAGCACTCTCCTTACTAGTCCTTAATTATATCCTGCATATTAAATCACAACCACGATCATACACGAGTTAGTCTTCCAATGATCAAATTCCTTTGCAAATTTCGTAATCCTTCTCATGATAACTTGCCCATTCCACAACAATTTATTATGTAGTAATCAATTAGTATTGTATTTCCTAATTAATTTAGGAATATGTTTTACTAGTTGAAGTTATATAAGGCTTTCCTTATACAATTAGGATTATTTTGCTATTAGAAATAGATGGGTTAACGAGCCTTGCAGTAAGAGGAGGATAAATATATTGAGGGAGAGTTATTTGTGAGAGCCATATAGGTGCCAAGCATATTTTTTTCGTACAAGTACAGTGGTGCGATTGTGTGGTGATTTCGTGCTAAGGTGATTGTTAGGACCATGTATTGTTAGGTTTTGATGTTGCAAAGCTAGAATAGCATAATTTCCCTAAAAACAATAATAGGATTAAATGTAAAAAAGAGTTTTGCCCAAACAACTATGATCAAAGAGATCAAAGGAGCTAACCAGCTTAAACAAACAATTATTATCAAACAATTATGATCAAACAGTTATTATCAAACATGCAGCTATGTTTAGGACTAGCAAACAGCTAAGAAGGAAGGAAGCAACTAAACAACTATGACTCAGCTAGCCACATCAGAGATGCAATCATTGAAGGAATGTTATTGTAACCCTAAAAGAACAATAACAACTCCAAGACCGACAAAACCATGTGGACTACAAGCTGCAAAGCAAGTGGCTGAGATAATAGAATGAATAATTCAGACAACTTGTTATTCCTACCGTTACATAACAGCTAGTTTCTAACAGAAAACTTCACAAACTCTGCCTTTATAAGGAAAGAAAGAAAACCTACAAAATATAAAGATTGGTTGTAAAAAAAAAAAATATCATAAAAGAGATATAGAACAAGTTATCAAAAGAGTATACAATATAAGGGCAAAATCCAGAGACAAGAGATCTTCATATTGAAAGAGCCAAGCATTGACAATAATCAAGCAGACATCTTCAAAAGAAATTGTTTAATTAGAGAATAATTTGAGATATTTTCATATTCAAGTTATCATTCACTGCATAAACCATCCATGAAGATCAAGAACTCTACAATAATCAATAAGGAATACATAGATGTTCTTAAAATAGCTATTTCACTGAAGTGCAGAGAAGACATAGATCTACAAGAGAACTTTCATAGACTATTGAAGAGTCATTTCAAGAAAGCACAAGTCAACCAATCAACCAATTTTAGTGTAAATTGTGTCATAGTTGAAGTGCCAACTAGAAGAAGAAAATTAGTGTTTTTCCTTTATTCAATAATATGTATATTAAGAGAATATAGTTCACTACAAAAAAAAGCAGTTTTTAGGACCCAACCTTTTATGTCCCATTTAGCAGGGGACCCTAATACTTGATTTTTTGGGACCAAAATCATTATTAACGTACCTAAAACTTTTCTACATAGCCGGTCAATTAGCCAAAAATTAAAAAAATTACCAAATCTAAATTTCCCGCAAAATCCTCCCGCGTTCTCACCTCAACAATTGAGCAGTCAAAACCCTCGACTCCTCCCCAAATTCGGTCAGTTTCTCGAAACCCTTGCCCTCATCTGCACAGATCAGTTCTCTCAACCGAAATTCCTATCGCTATTGTCCAAAATTTGTTAAAACCCCTCCTCCGTTCATACGTAAACGATTGGGCATAGGGTATGCAATCAATCCTCTCTCCTCGTCATTTTAATCACTGGTCAGATCTTCTTTTTCAATTTGTTCAAATCCTCGTTGTCCTTCCTCTCTTTCTAGGTTTTCGTTTGATCCAATTTTAGTTGGGTACACAGAATAGCAGTGAATACACTCGATTTAGGGCTTTAAGGGAGCTCGACACACACAACAATAGGTAACATTCTTTCTCTTTTGGTTTGATTTTCTCTATGATCAATGGATATTGATTACCTCTTTGAATACTGTTACAATGTATTAACATGCTTTTTGTAATATATTTTTTTTCTTTAAAGATTTATAATTCGTTAATTGAGGTAGAAATTTTCACTTTTATATGGAGACCAAACATGGAATTTTAAACCTTGGTTGAAATTTGGTTCGTTAATTCGGTTCCATAATAAAATAAGAAGATAAGATAAGAAGATTGGAAGATAAGATAAGAAGATTGTTCAATGTGTTAAAACTTTGTACAATATGCCAAGCTAAAATGGCATGTGAAGAGCAGAATAAATGCAATTTTTAGTTACCCTATGAATCTTTGATTGGATCTTAGAAAGAGCAATGACAAAAGAAAAAGACATGAGAATGAAAAGAAAATAGAGAGTTTTGTATATATATATATATATATATATATATATATATATATATAAACTTCGGTAATGATTTATCCTCGACTCTATGAATATATATATATATATATATATATATATATTGAGGCTTGTGAAAAGCTGTAATTGCTAGACTATCTAGATTATTTTTCTTACTTTCTATTCCCCTCACTTTTTAAGATCCAATGGTAAGTGCCTAGATTATGCTTGTGAATGTCAAGAATGACGTGCACAAAAGGAAACGGGAGAGATTAATTGATTTCCGACATTTGTTGAGGGTTTGGACATCCTAGTAAAGTATAAGAATCGCCAGCAAACTATTTTCCAGCTGCAAAAACATCTCCATATAATGCATGCAGTACTTCTAATAGAATTTTGCTTCATATGAAATTTTAAGACTAAACCTTCTTCACAATATTATGTCAAGACTGCCAAAGTTCAGAGGAAGCCCCAGGTTTTAGGGTTTTACTCGAGTTTGAAAATGCTGATCTAGTGATATAATTAATGCTTGTCATCATATCTTGCAATTGTGATAGAGATCTCATCATGCACTCGTGGGTACCAATAAAGTTTCTAAGGATGCAACCACACTAGATTGAGAAATACATGACTTGTCGAAAAGTTACAGAAAAGCCTCTATACTGTGGCAACGTTCCATGACGTATATGGCTTTAATTGCCGAAACTTTTCAATATGTTTGACACATAAATGCAAGAAATTTGAATCCACGGTTTCTTTATACCATTTGATTTACTGATGTGGTAGTTAGTATCATTTACTGATGTGTTAGTTAATCAGACATGAGAAATGAAAATTTCATTCAGCTCCCTATACTGATAATTACTCGAAGCACATAAATACAATTTTTGATTCTGTTTTTGTAAAGAACAGTGCAATTTTTGATGTACTCTTGTGTGCACATAAATGCAATCTTACGGTGTGATGTTTTTTATGCTTTTATTTTGATAAGCTTACGGTGTCAAATTGACATTCTGGTTAAAATATCAAATGCTAATTAAGTGCACACAAGTACCAACATCATGTCTAATCATGGCTATGTGTCTTACTAATAAAATGTAATGGAACGGTCTGCTTGAATTTATTTTCGTAGTCAAGTGCAGGTAAATGATTGATATAGGATGAGCATTAGGATAGAATAATAAATGGAAATAGGAAATTGTATCTATCACGATAATCCATCTACAAGGAGGTAATTAAGAATCACTGATAGTTGTAATGCTAAATGCTGTTAATCAAGGTCAATTTACTTTTTTTGTTACCAAGTAATATAAAAACTGCTATTATGATTTATGTCGATTGTTAAGACACTGCAACAGTACAGGTTTAGGGGAACAATAATTCCCAAATTTTGAATTTGAGAAAAACTTCTCCATTGTGGTCCTCACATGAACTGCAAGGAAAATTGTAGTACATTAATTGGATTATTTGGAAGCAGTAGAAATCTGAAGTCTAATGGTCAAAAGTTTTCAGTTCGTTGGTCTGTTTTGTATATTTCCGATGTCAAATGCTTTTTGTTAACAACTAGCTGTTAATCTTTCTCTCCCTTAAAAAAAATTAATCAGATTGTTAAATGTTCAGCAGAGGTCAGAGAAAGTTCAGTAGAATCTCCTGCCAGTTTAAAATTCCATGTTTGATTCTGTTTTCCATAACCAAATGTAGGCGACGAGTCAGGCTCGTGAAAGCACTAAGTTTGCTATTTCTAGACTTCTAGTACCCAGAGTTTAAACCACAGGAAGTACGTTGGGGTTGAAATTTTTTCAAAGTACCTGAATGACCAAGCTGTATATCTCCCATAAGCAAGGGCCAAATCTCTCTCTCTCTCTCTCTCTCTCTCTCTCTCTCTCTCCAGGCCATGCCTGACCATGGGAAGGCATGTCAATAAGTCGTGAGTTCCAGAAAGATTCTGCATGTGAGTCAATAATTGAGAAAGTCGTCTCATTGGTACCTTTGCTGATCAGGCTGAGGGTGATATAGCTCGAATAGTTGGCCACTTTGAGAAGATGGGTATGAGACAGTAGTTTGTGTGTTTTTACCTTACTCTTTTCTTGTTTTAGTTTGAAACTTAAAAGGGTGTTCGATCAGTAATATATATTAGTACATTCTTTAAACTTTTATAGAACAACATTTGTTGTTCTTGTGCATAAGAAGAAGATGGAACTGGTGGAGTAGTAGTGCTTGGTAAATGGTAATAGTAATAGTGGGTGTCGACATTTCCACTTTTGAAGCTAACTCAGGGTGTTTGACCTTGTCAACATCATAACACTAGAGACATTAATTGTTGATTAATTCCAAATTGTTTGTTTACACATAATTTTTATCTTCCCATTAATTGGTCAATAAAATAATAAACTAGCTAAGTGAGAGAGCAAAAATTCAATAATTGACCGCTGACCACTTGGACGGCTCTTTCTTCTTTAACGATATGCCTTGCCCACCCCTATACCACCCATATATATATATATATATATATATATATATATATATATATATATATGGGTGTGTGTGTGTGTGTGAAGGTGTTTGTGTCACCCACCAGGCCAAGCAGAGAAGAAAAGCTTTATATATCATCTAGCTAATTACTCCTATAGTATTAGTTGCTGTGACTAAGTAAATCTATCTTTGGCAAATTACAAACACACACATAGAATATTGGGTTTTTATTGGATAACGGGAAGTTTTGAATTTTGTATCATTGGGAAGTGCATTAACATAAATACGAAAAGGGAGACTTTTAGTAAAGAAAAGGCCTTGGCCTCCGTATTACTATGATCTGCTTCTTCTACTAGTAGTATTACTTTTATTTGTTCTGGAATCATCATCAGCAGCCCATGATGAGAAGCACCCCAATTGTACTAGCAGAATATCATCTAGTTATCTAGTGTGTTCTAATTTGCTAATGAAATTCTTTTTCCCTTGAACTTTCTGCAGCAAGTGAGCCTAACGAACAGAACACCATAGTTTTCAAACTCCGTGTTTGTTGTGAGGGAGGTGCTCCATGTCTAAAAGGTACTACTATCCTTGAACGGTGTAATTAGTATCTTCATTTGTTTGCTTTTACAGTAACATTTTATATTTTCTTTGTGCTATTGCTTTATTATTTTGGTTATGACAATGTTGCTGCTGCTATGGATGGAATGCAGTGAAATCTGATGAGCTGAAGTGGTTACCAAATTGGAGTGAACTGATGCTGGCCACAGAAAAATCAGCTTCAGAGTCAACTTCCAAACAAAAAGCATAGACAAATTTTAAATGCAGCCAAGCCTTTTTGCCCTTAATTTTCAGACAATCCAATAGCACCAAAGGATCCTGATATTATTTTTATCCAAGCTTGGAGCTGACCAGGTATGCTATAATTTTTCGTGTTTTTCTTTATTACTACAGTCAGTTATAACCTTTTCTCTTAAACAAGATGTTATCATATATAAACTGCGAGTGTTTTATCTTTCACTACATTAGCATAAGTTGCTATTGAATCGTTAAGCTATGATAAGACCATGAATGATTAAAGTGAATTCTCTCTCTCTCTCTCTCTCTCTCTCTCTCTCTCTCTCTCTCAATCATTTAAAGGATTAATTTGATTTGGAGTTCTAATTTTAGCTAAATACATGTTGTAATTGTAGGAAATTGAGCAAGAAGCTCATGCTATTAAAGGCATGGGTAAGACGCATGTGAAGTGGCCACTAGTAGCCACTGCTTGGTATAGGATGCTCCCTGAGGTAACCAACTAAATGCTTATTTATTGAGCTAAAAATGCTGATTGCACTTCTAGGTGTTTTTGGTATCAAACACACTGCATCTCCAAAGTCTAGACATTTGAGAAAGGACACTAGAATCATTTGAGTTCAGAATTTTTTTTTAATTTTTTTATTTTCGATGTATCGTTGCAAGATATTGAAGGCATTGACGCAGAGAAACTTGTTAAAAAATGCCCTCTTAAAGTGTTTGTTATAGAAGATAGAGCCCTAGGTAAAGTGATGAAATTCTTCATGGCACATTCATACTTGGTATCTGTAAATGCTTTAGTGCAAAAAATTCCTCAACTCCACTTAGCTTTTGTTTTTCAATTTGTTCTCTTCCTCGTCGTCCTCCCTCTCTTTCTAGGGAAATTTTAGTAGGGTACACAGAATAGCAGCGCATACACCCAATTTAGGGCTTTAAGTGAGCTCGACGCTCATAACATCAGGTAACAACCTTTCTCTTTTGGTTTGATTTTCTCTATAATCAATGCACAAAATTCAGTTGGTCTTCTCTTGATTTTTTGTCATAGTTCCAGTGAAATCTCTTTGTGAAAGTACTTCAACAATACATTCAGTGGTGGTTGTTATGTACTTCAGATTTTGATAAAAAATCTTTGGGTCATTTGAAATCTATACCTCTTTAGATCCACCATAGAACTTTGGGAAGCAAAGCTGCTGCAGAATTACTAGAAAAACTGAAACCTCCTTACTGGTTTGCTGCTCACCTACACTGCAAATTTGCTGCTCTCGTTCAACATGGGGAGGAGGGTCCAGTCACAAAGTTTCCTGCACTGGATAAGTACATCCCAAGACAATTTTTTTTACAGGTATCATCGGCTATCTTTCTTGTAGTCTACAGTTTTTTGGTTTTTTGTTTTTATCTTTGTAATTTATGCTTGAATTTGAATCATTGAAATCGTGTGTCTATATATCATTAAAGTTAAATCGAAGCCAGGGCCTTACGAGATTCAATATGATGAAGAATGGATGGCAATAACCCGAAGGTTCAAATCCATTTTTCCTTTAACCACAAAATGCATAAATTTTGGATACGTACATCTAAGGAACAATTATTTTTGGATCAACTCGGAGAAAATAGTTGGTGATTCTGTCTCATTTGTTATAGGGTTGTATACCTTGACATGCAAAAATGCTGCGAATGGATCAATAGCAAGCTGCAAACTAGAGGAACCAAGCCTTCTGAATTTGTGCGGATCATTCCTTTCTACAACCCTTCTCATTCTACTGCTAATGATTCTTTTTCTGGTAATTTATGAGATATATTGTGCACAATACTCACTATTGCTTCCATTTGCATCTTTATATTCTATTATTGAACCATAAATTCTGGATCGTTCAATGTTTTCTTTAAGTTGGTGCAGCACGAAGTGTCTTCAAGTAATTTACATAAATGAAACATTTGAGTGAACTGATGTATGTGATCCTTAAATTGCATGAGAGATGTTACAGAACTTCAATTAAGCCTCTATCAAATTACCCTATTAAGATTTTAATCTATTTGTTTGTTTGTCAATTTTCTTAATATTTTACATTTTTATGTTCAAAGATAAAATAATGGATATTTGATTGGAAAAAGAAGTCTCATGATCACTCCATAATCTCTCAAGTGGTTAACACATAAATTTTGATTTTCAGTTTAGGTAATTTCTGGTGGTTTTGAGATGTGATATTGTTATCTATCATCTATATATTTTATACCTCATTGATGGTTTGGGAATCAACTGGTTTGGACCTTTCTAAACAACCTTATTCATTTGGTCTTTTGGTAGGACCTCATCGGAACCCACAAGCAGAAGCATTCTTGCAGTTTCTAGAACTTCAATATCTTCTTGATAACACAATGGTACAGAGTGAGGTAGCCCAAAGTCTAGCCTCATTTGTTTCTAAAGGTATAAGTTCTGCCATTTTCTACTGTTACTGTGATTGTCATTGAAGACCAGCTCTTTAGATTATTCAATTATCTTTGCGTGTATGACAAAAATTTATGCCTAATTACACTTACTGGATGGAAGCATTCTTGAGTCCCATTCTGCCAGCCTTAGCTGTAATATTGTGAGAAGTACATGAATTTGCATACCATTGCTTAGATCTTTATTAGCTCAGTCAAATGTAGCTGTTTATTTGAGCTGTTTAAGTTGATTTTATTTGACCTCTAGTGTCTTGCTTTTAGTAGATTAAATTGAGTGTTGTTTAAGTTGTAATTGTTATACTGATTTGTTTCTTCTTTTAAATTACATGTAACAAGTGCAACATCATGGCTGTTGAATATATGAGGCTGCTTTCCATCAAACTCAATGGGATTCTTTCAATTGATTGTTTTATTTCATTTATTTTTTCAGGTTACTTTTGGGAATAGCGCGAGATGATGTTCAACACAAAGCACATTGGTCAAAAGTTATTATCTAGCTTTTTTTTTTTTTTTTTTATGTACTAGTTTAGAATTTGAACTAGAGGCGATATTTTTATAATTTAAGAAGTCGTTTGTAGGTTTGGTTAAGTAATTTTGGGATCGAGTAGTTTGATTATCTTGGTAAACAATCAACTTGAATTAGTTGATTGATGTAGTGATTACTATTTAATATTCATGGATCTCTTTTTATTAATACATTTGTTTATTGTTGTATATATTGAATGAAAATGCTACATATAATAATTCATCAATATAATTCTTTTATTTATAGCATGCATTACAATTAAATGATTTGATATTTTAATGGGTTATAATCGTAAATAAAAAAAATTATATACTAATATAAAAAATTATTATTTTATAATTAGGACGGGATGATCTTGACCCTAATGTCGACAGAGAGTGTCGTCCTTAATAGTTTTCCCGCCAATTTCGTAATATTAAACACCAAAATTTTTTTTGCCAAAACATTTAGGACGGAAAAGGTTCGTCCTTTTTGTTTTCCCGCCAAAAATTAGAAAGTTGTTGAATACTATTAGGGACATCAACTCTCCCGTCCTTAAAAACCTTTAGGGACGGATCTTTGCGTCCCTAAAACATTTAGGACCCATGTTATTTAAGGCCTTATTTTGCCGTCCTTATGGCTGTCCTAAATACTATTAGGGACGGATAATATGCGTTTCAAATACTCATTTTTCTTGTAGTGGTTGATTATTGACTTCATTGGGCTAGAGAGCTGTGAGGAAAGTGGATATAGTATAAGAGATCCGAACCACTATAAATCATATGTCAATCTCTCTTACCTTAAACTCCTTTTAGTTCTGCTCATATCTTAACTGTTTGCTTGCATGTCTTAACTGTTTGACTATTTATTCACTCAAACAAACTGAAAACTTGATTAATTAAAACATTTTCGATGTGCACAACTCTCAAACTAAATTGTTTAAACATAACTGTTCAAACAGTTATAATTTTACAGAGTTGATTCAATTCAATGATTAGTATATTGTGCATAATCTTATATACATCCTTATAACAATAAGAGCACCACAGTTAGTTTCATAGCTGAATCTATACAATTGATAAAGAAACTAAACTTAATATATAGTAATTAAGTAAAATGAGACCTCTCGGTGATTGTGAGTATTAGATTAGTTTATTTAATTGTGTTAGGGGTTGTTTAATTCATACACAGTGGTATTGGTATCAAAGTTATTAATTAATCAGACAATTTTATACTGCATATGCTTGGTATCAGAGCAATTAACAAATGACATTTACTTGCTTAGAGGAAATTTCGACAATAAAAGAAAAGCATGACAGACTTCATTTTGAGCTCTTACTTTATAATAGTTTAGATAAGTGATTATGGCAGAAGCTTTGAGTGAGCATAATTTATTAGAGAATTGCTATTCATGCCCCCCTAATCTCTAAGTACACCCCTTCTCTAAGTTCACCACCCCCCGTAATTGTAAACCTCCTTAAATACTAAGTTCACCCTCCTAATTTCCCATTTTACCCCACCAAATTTATTTTGAATAAACAACCTATCGTTACTATGTACACCCCCTTCCATTCTTTCATCCTTTGTTGAGACACCCCAACCCAATACGTAAAATAGCAAAAATGCATACATACACACAAAAGGTGGCTTTGGTATGTACCATTTTACACTTAAAATATCACTTATTTTGCAAGTTATATGATAAATAATTTTTTGAGTTGTTTCATCCAGTAGTAATAGAACACACTTAGGGTTGTTTGGCCATCAGTGACTGAACACCCCTAGTGTGTTCTATCACTACTGACCAAACATTAGCAACCCAGGTCATTCGTGTGTGTTTCTTCAAATGCGGGAAATTAAGTCAAAATGTATAGAAATACTTACAATATTTGCCCACTTTCAATTCTTTATGCTCTATGATTGTGTTTTCCGACAATGTAGATGATTTGGAGGTTTAGAGAGAGATTTGGAAGATATGAGAATGAAAGTTTAATGTTTGAATGTGTATTGTGGAAAGAGTGTAGGGGTGAGGGAGTGTAATAGAGATGTTGGAATCAAATAAAAGTAAGGGGGTGTACTTAGTAAGAATAAGGGCAAATAAATCAAATTTTATAATGACAATTTTGTAATAATCAAAAGGAGTGTACTTGGAGATAAGGGGGTGTGAACAAAAATTCTCTTTATTTTATTTTACTTATTCTCCCTCCGTCCCTAAATTATTGTCTTCATTTTCTTTTTTGTCCGTCCCAAAATAATTGTCTTGTTTGAAAGTTTCCTTTTTAGGACAACACTTTTACCAATTTACTCTTACTTTTTCTTCCTACTTTAATTATGGGCCACATGTACATGGACATTAAAGGAAACTACACATTTTACCAATATTAATAATCAAGTCAATTATTTTTTCTTAATCCGTGTGTCGGGTCAAACAAGACAATAATTTAAGGATGGAGGGAGTACTATTTACAATTTACAATTTATAATTTATTTATTATTTTTGTTTTTATTTTAAATTACGATGGTTTGAAGTAGTAACACCCCATTTTCCTATAAATACATCACTTCTCCTAATACACCCCTTAAACTAATTCCACACCAACCTAATTACTAAATACACCACCCCTACATTTTCTATTTTACCCCTCTCAATTAATTTGCTCTTTCTTTCTTAATATACCAACCCAATATAAACACACCCACCCCCATTTTCTCAATACACCAACCTAAACAAACCCATTTCACGACAAAGAAGAAAGCAACAAAACCTCACTCCCTCCCCCCATTTCAAACGCAACATTGATGCTTCACTCCACTCATACCCACATTAACCCAAAGAAAAATGAATATTTTTAAGAAGAAACAACCCAGCAAACAACTTCAAGTTTGTAGAAGGAAGAATAAAAGGAAGAAGATGAAATCAAACAATGAGAATGGCCATAGGATATATATGAATTAGTTGAAATCACAGTGGTGTTACTTGATATTGCAATGTATATATGAATTAGTTGAATTTTGTTCAAATTATGGATTGTATATGTTCAACATTGGTTGAAGGAACACCACAGCCCTAGCCGAACATCATTATGGTGTTCCACCAGCTCTGGTTGAACACTGTTGTGGTGTTCCACCAGCTCTAGCTGAATACCACTGTGGTGTTCCTTCAGCCCTGACCGAACACCACTGCGGTGTTCCTTCAGCCCTAGCCGAACATCACTGTAGTGTTCCTTCAACCCTGACCAAATAGAGTTGTGGTGTTCCTTCAACCTCTGTTGAACAGCATATTGTGATATTTACATTTCTTGTTTACTCGAATTAACTAAAAAAAATTCTTATGTGCAAAAAAAGTATATGAGAGAAAAAGACCAGAAAGTATTTATTTATTCTTTTTAAATTCATGACGCAGCTGTACTGTGGAGCAATGTGTTTCCTGAAACTAAATGAAAAATTACGGTGGGGAAGCAAAGGTACAAGAAATCTATGTAGGGTGTCAAGTACTAAGGAAGAAAGGGTTGAGGAAAGTGTTCATTGAGAGAGAGACTCTGTGAGAAGAGAACTGATGAAGCAAAACCCTTCTTGATGCGAGACACAAAAAAAAATTTCTTATATGCAGAAAAGGTTGAGGATATTATGTATTTCATTTCACGAAGAAGTAAAACCCTTCTTGATGCGAGACACAAAAAAAGTTTTCTTATGTGCAGAAAGGGTTGAGGTGTAACGCCCACATCATTTGCATACATTCGGTTTATACGTCTCTTCGATTGTCGTCGTCATTTCATGTGCAAATTTCATTCAAACATGCTTGCAATTAAGTTGATTGCATACTTCTCATGTACATTGATATGTGGTTGAAGTTTTGTAGTCTTTTGTACTTGTATTGGATTGCATTCATAGCTTCATTTTATGTGGTTTTGATTGTGTTTCAGGTGTTTCTTTGACTTGGTTTGAGGTTGGGAACATCTTAAAATCATTTGAGAACACTTTGAGAATGTTTTGAACACTTTGGAATGTCCCAAGCTCGCCCTAGCGCACCCTAGTTGCGCCCTAGCGAGCAACTCACTGAATCTTAAGTCTGAAAGTCAAAAAGTTCTGGGAGCTGCGCACCTTAGCGCGTCCGTACGGGCGCCCTAGTGCGTCTTAGCGCTCCCTTGCCCGCGCCCTAGCGCACCCCTGCTGACAGCTTTTGTTGAATTTTAAGTTATTTGACCTTTTGACCTCCATCCAAGGGCTGAGATTAATTGAGCACGACCTTTGACCTCTTTGACCAGCCTTTCTTAGTCTCTAAATCACCTAAGGAGTCTCATTTTACTCCTTCATTCTTCATCTTCAACCTTAGAAACTAGAGAGAGAATAGAGAAAGAAAGTGTTGTATCTTTGTCATTCGAAGTCAGATTGACGATCTGTCTTCGCCATCGCGAAGCTTTTGGCTAGGAAAACATAATCCCTAGGTTGCATGTTGGTTTACTAGGCTTTATCACAAAGAGGTAAGCTACTACCCCTTTTCTTCTATAATTTTGTCTTGGTTAACATCCTAGACTTGTAAAATGATGAAACCATGTTAAAATCACCATGTGTTGAGTATGTTTTGTTGTGTTGACTTTAGAATTTCTTGGTTGACTTGTTGTATGTGTTGTGAGACTTGTTTTACATGTTGGATATACAAAGTTTTGTTATCAATTGTTAAGTTTACGGTATAATTGATTCACGTAAACTCGAACTCATTAGAAACCAAAAATGACTCTAATGGAGTTGTTAGGATTTCATAATCAATGAGACCATGTGTGTGATTTGGGATTTCTTGGATGATTCGAGAGATTCGTTGGGTTATTTGGATACATAAGTTGTGTTTGTTGATATTACGTTAATTGTCGTAATTTTTCATGTGTTGGTTAATTTGGTGTTGTAGGATTATTATGACCTACATGAGACATTCGTATTGTTATTGAATGTTGTTGTTGTGATTATACTCCCTACTTTAGAGTATGACTGGTTTATTTTAAATGTCGAGTAAATATTCTACTTGTGCATTTAGTTTAAGTACATGGCATATTTGTTTAGCGGTGTATTGACGCTCGATTATTGCGGAAGTCGGGGCTACGTAATAGTCGAAGGCCAATACATCGGGTCGTGCCCTACCGTTGGCCACGGTAGGGGAATAGCGCCAAGTGTTATAGGCAAAAACTGCAACGTTGGTAAGCTATTATACCGTGGTAAATTCTCGGGTTGTAGGGACAGGGGGCACCGATTTGTTGTTAATACAGAAAATGGTTCACAGGTTCTTGTTGTTCTTTGTTTTGAGCTCTTGGTTCTAGTTATCATTCGAGCACGTCAACAACGGCTTCGAATTCTTGATTCTAGTTTATTGATCGAGCACGTCAACAATGGCTTCGATATTTGGTATTATATTGGTTGGAAGTATTGGTCTGGTCGGAGGTGTACCTCAACATTGTATCCCTTTAAACGTGTTTACTTACAGCTCTTATGTGCTTCCTATACAAGCGAATGTTGGTCATGATTTTCAACTGGTATAGGACAGTTGACGATTGTTGAGCCTCTCGTGTAGTATGGGGTTATATGATTACATGTTATACTTGTTATATGTCTGGTCTTGTAAATGATTTATGATGCAATATCATGTTATACTTGTTATTATTATTATCCTGCATCTAGCATGCCATATTGTTGCATTAGTAGCTTATTGAGTTTCAACTCACCCCATTTAGTATTTATTTATTTTTCTTAGATCACGGTCTGGTGAGGAATCCTTAGCAAGTTCGTACTCAGTTTCGGCGAGCTTGTTTAGTCGTACTTTTGGGTAGATGCTCCTTAAACGTTGTATTTCTTATGATGAGGGATACATGTTATGTAAATGATGAATTGTTGGGTAGTTGTCTTGTTTGCTACTTATTTATATTTTTTTGTTGTGCCGGCAAGGTTGCCATGCTTATGTAAATTATTACCTTTTATCTTCCGCTTACTCTGATATAGTTTATGTTATCCTGAGCTCGCTAGCTCGTGGTGGTTGTTGGCTAGCTAATGTGTTGTTCTCCGGCTTGTTGTAATGCCGTTGAGGTTTTGTTTTTGTTTTAAAGGTTTTGTCTTGTTTTGAAAGAAAACTTGTACGTACATTACATGGTTTTCACATGACTTTACTTTTGCATTTTAAAAAGAATTTTGAAATGTTTATTTTGTGTTCTCGATCTCGTGCACCAGACGAGGTTCCACATAGGATATCGGGTCGGGTCACGATATGAGGATATTATGTATTTCATTTCACTTTGGATATTATGTATTTAATTTTGGATATGATGCATTTTAGGTTTGTTTATATATGGACTGATGTTATGTTGAAATTATCAGACTACGCTTATTTAAATGTAACATTAATATTATGAATGACTCTAGTTATGTATTTTTTTGGCTTGTTTAAATGTATGGATTGTTTGGGTTGACGTGAAAGTCCTAGATTGAAAACACTCATATGATTAAGGTGAGAGCTTCTATTCGGTCAGAGCTCGTGGAACATCGTAGTAGTGTTCGCCCAGGGCTAAAGGAACGCCACAGTGGTGTTTAGCCAGAGCTGGTAGAACACCACAACAGTGTTCAGCCAGAGCTGGTGGAACACCATAGTGATGTTCGGCTAGGGCTGAAGGAACACCACTGTGATGTTCCTTCAGCCCTAGCCGAACAACAATGCGATGTTCCTTCGGTCCTAACCGAACACTACGTGCCCAACTGCTCGTATTTTGTGCGAAAAAGACATAAAAAATTGATTTTTAAGCTTGAAATAGGTAGATATATTACATTGATTGTCTCCTTCACTTTTTTATTCTCTATGATTGATTTTTGAAACAATATGGATGTTGAAAACTTTAGGGTTTGGGGAAGAAGCTGGGAAACAATTGGGAAGAAGATGGAAAGAGATCGTAGAAGTTAGAGGGTGTATTCAAAAAAATTTGGCGGTGTATTTAGATGTTTTGCGGATGTCATAGCATAGTAGTGAGTGTATTTAGTAAGGCTAAGGGTATTAATGTCTTTTTATTTAAGAGGGTTACTATTAACACCACCAATTCCTATTAATACACCCACAATTAAATTATAAAAATGCCATTATATTATTAGACATAAATACCCTTTTTTTACTAAATACACCAACCCAAATATTCAAACACCGCCTAAACCTCTAAATACACCATTTACCTTTTTTTTTTTTTTTTTTCCTTTCTTCTTCTTCTTCCCCACCCCTCCCCTTTCTCTCTCCAGTAAACCCCCTCCCAGCAACCCCCATCCGGTAACCCATTAAACCCCCCTTTCCTTCTTTCAAACTGATCCGTTCTTTCCCCCATTTTTTTCCCCTTTCTTTCCTTCTTCCCCTCCCCTCTCCCTTCTTTCCTTCTTTCCCTCTACCCACCCCTTGAAAAATTCCGGCTGGCGATTTTTTGTCCGGGACTGAACTACCGAACAATCGGGGGTTGTTCGGTGGCATTTTCCGAACATCACCCGATTGTTCGGTAGTTCAGTCCCGAACAAAAATTTCAGCCGACGATTTTTCGTTCGGAGCTGAACTACCGAATAACCTCCGATTGTTCGGTAGTTCAGTCCCAAACAAAAAATCACTGGCCGGAATTTTTTTTTTCAAGGACTTCAAAAAGGAGGGTGGAGAAGAAAAAAAAAAGAGGGAAGAAGGGAGAATGAGGGAGATGAGGGGGTGTTCTAGCCATGCCGTGTGTGTGTGGGGGTTAAAAAAAAAGAGGAAATGAGGGAAAGAATGGAGGCTGCTGGAAGAAGGAGGGGAAGGGAAGAAGAAGGAAGGAAGGAAGGAAGGGAGGGAGCGAGCGAGGGAGGGAGGGAGGAGGGGAAGGGAAGGGGGCGGGTGTCAATTGGGGGGTGGGGTGTTGGATGGGTTAGGTTTAGAGAAATGAAATATTTGGGAAAAGGTAAAATAGGAAATGTTAGGTGGTGTATTTAGAAATTAGGTTAGTTTGAAATTAGTAGAGAGGGTGTATCGAGAAAATGGGTGTAATAAGAGAAAAGGTAGTGTTAATAGTAACCCTCTTTATTTAATTGTATTTTTGTAAATAAAATTTTTTTGGGGGGAGGGGGGGTGGGGAGAGTTTGTATTTAGAGGATGAGGTAATACCCCTATTTTGTTTTATGCAACCTCCTCGCATCGGATTCATCTTACCCGCCGGCTTTTCACTGCCGTAGGATCCGCCACCGGAAGCTGCGTGTATCTACTACTACTACTGTCTAGGTTAGTTACTCCGCCTTATTCTACCTCTAATTTCCTCTACTTAAATTTGTAATTCGCTCTCGTCTTGTGTGTCTGCACCAATCCATCTTAAACCCCACCTCCCCTAAAGTGTTTCTTCACTCATAATTAGCCAAATCAGAAATTCTAGGGTTCTCTTACGATGATCTACACTTACATTATAATATTATACTCTCTGTTGCAATTTCATGTAAATCTTTGTTGCAATTTTGTAAAGACAATGAAATTTATGTGAATATTTGTTGCAATTTTAATCAAGTTTGCACAAAAAAAAAAAAAGTCAAGTGGACTAGTTGTTTGGAATGGAGGGAGTAGTAATTTTCTTGCATTGGGTATGGGCAGTTGGCGGAACCAAGGGGCCTAATCCCGGTAGGTGGGTCTAATGTGGCTCTACTATAGAAGGGATTATCCCTGCTTATCAAAAAGTTTAAAAAACTTACCAAAGTTGTTGATTGCATGTTGATAAATCCTATAAACATCAGGCTAATAGGGGGGCTTTTATGCGTGTTTGCTTGTTTTGTAGTATTACCATCTTTGAACTTTCATGCTGAAAAACTGTGTTAACTGTACTATGTCTTTAAAGTTGGCCGGAACAAGGTTTTGCTAAATCACGGTTGGGCATAGGTCTTGTAATGCAATAAATATTCTATGCCGCGAGGGACAGGCTATTTGAGCAACTTGATTTTGAAGTGGTAAGGTGTTTTCCTTTTCAAATCATCTGCGATCTTAAGGGCAACTGTTAGAACAATGGGCTTACTATCATACAGTAAGTAAAATATGCCCCTCCTAATCTGCAGGCAATCATAGTTTTCGTTTATTTCCTTCTGTTTTGCATTACTTGAGAACCACCCACCAAATATCACATTTCTGTCCCCACTTTTTCACATTTCCATTTTTTTTGGCCACGTGTCAACTTCAAAAGACTGCAGCGGAATTGGGATGTTGACCTTTTAAGATAGAATAGACATTTGAGATTATATGTGTGCATGTGTGTACACATACTTATATTTATATATGGGAGTATGGTGGAGACTTTGCACCTCTAGCATTGGTGGATACTCGTTTTATAGTAGACCTATATCTCTTTTGATTAGGGGGTATAACCTAAGTTTCTGCCATGGATGTGTCGGGAACAAGTGAAAAAAGGATGTAAGGGAGATGATATAGGAGTTAATTAATTTTTTTTTAGTTCTCTCTTATCAAAAATAAAATATAAAAAAAAAATTAAAATTAGTTCATAAAAATGAGTGAACCAAGGGAAATAAAGTAGAAGTAGGTTACTTCCCTTTGAACAGAATGTAAAACATTTATATGCAAGCTTTGAGATAAAATCTATCGTGACATTGTAGTTATACAAGTACAGGCTAAAAGCAATACCTATCTTTGACGGCCTCTTGTTTCGATTAATGGTTTGCAACTGAGTCTGGAGAGAGCTTTTATATACACCATAATTTGCTAATTACAGGTTTTTGAAGATTAAATTCATAGCTTTCATATATTGCCCCTTAATTCGCTTGTACTCTTGATTCTAGAGAAATTGTATCTCAATCCAATGTCAACTTCCAACGTCCTCTTGATTGTTAAGCTGATCTAATGGCAATTCCTCCTTTGAGTCTAACTCGATCTCTCATTCCTTTACTTCAATGGAACTGTCATCAGATATTGCTCCTTTCATCTCAGTATTCCATGAGTGTTGCAGACCAATCCCTGAAGTCTCACAGTTGTTCATAACAAAGTCAACTTGCGCATCCTTACTCTCAAATTTTGAATGGAAGGAGGTATAATGCATCTTCTCTGTTGAAACTTAACATAAACTATTGTCGCAAGCATCTCAGATATCATTGGTCGTCGCATCAGAGCGCGATGCCTCAAGACAACAGTGTCTCCTCGCAGATGCTAGCTCCTACATTCGCTAAACCTTTTCGACTTCTTGCCGAAATCTTCCATCATTAACCAACCGGTGCACTAACAATTGTATGCCCCCCTGAATTCCAGTCGCTCAAGACCCTCCAACCAAACCCATGGGCTCTGAAGAAGTGGCGCGCATTGACTCTTGAAATCCATTTCCATTTCGCTTGTCTTCCTTTATATGGAAGACTTGAGTCCCTTTCAAAATTAGAGCTTTTGTTGGAAGAAAGAATGGTTATAACCCCCACTTCCCACTTCTCATTGTTGATATGCACTCTGTCCTTAATTGCATGCAAAGACAATGGTGCATCCTCCCGCTGTGTCGTCTTTGACTGTTCTGGGATGGTTATGGGAAAACCCATCGCGTGTCACCATCGAGCTGGCAATCTTTTTTGAATGAGACTGAAGCCAGTGCTATTTGTATCAGTATCAATTGGGACGTTTGAAGTTGAGCTCACCCCACTGGAGAAAACATTGAGTGGGCCCAAACAAGTAAACACTTTGGGCCTGCTACCTGTAATGATCCGTTGCTTATGGGCAGCATCCCTAGATGGGAACTGGAAGCCCATACTAACCCTAGGCCCATCTATGTGGTCCACGCCCTGGGTCTTATGAGAGAAGAAAATTACTGATGCAGAGCTTTGTTCGTAAGCAAAAGTTCTCCCATAAACCATAAAGGAAAACATCAAAGTGTCACCGAAGGTTTCATTCATGCTCTAAAGTCTTGCTACTGCAATATTTTATCTTTTGCCTGATTTCATACTTTTGCTTGCAGCTGCTGTTAGCTGATTAGTTAATCCAGTATTTACCCCAACTTTAGTGGACATGAAATATGCTAATGACTCATGGCTTTTATTTTGTTAGTAAACAATTTATTGAATTTTTCTCCATGGTGTTTAGTGGTTTTATGGAGGTTTACACAGATTTATAGGCCCATTGCTTAAACATTACTCTGGTGGGTGGGCAGGGCTTCTTTAGGGTTTGTGGGTGGGGGCCAAGGGGGATTGAGATTTGTGGAAAATTGGCGGGAAGTATGGAGTCTCTATGAGCTGTGATATAGTTTCATGCCTTGAAGCAAGCTCTCACATTTTTATTTCTTCACATCTTGAAACATAATCATCTAGCGTTTATTGAAGCTCCATTGCCATTCTCAGCTATTATATATTATCCTCCCTAAGCCCCAAAAGAAGAGGGACACTTTGACTTATTGCAAAAATTAAGACAATGGTCGAAAACCGATTGTCTTCCTAAAATACCCATAGTTTGTGTGGCCACCGTTTAAACTTGCTTTAGTTGATTTGACTTGATGATCTCATCCACAAATAATGCCAAAAAATATTTTCCTAAAAAGGAACTTCCCTCTTCTTTTGAGACAAACAAAAAAGGAAAGCATCCCTCTTCTTTTGGGATGGAAAGTGTACTACTTATCTATCTAGTGTTGTTTGAAGGTTTACATGAACAACAAAATTGATAGGATCATTGTATAAAGAGTTTTGATGATGTTAATTAGGTTAGTATTGTCCTCAAAATTGATAGGATCATTGTAAAAAGAGTTTTTGTGGATTCGATCCAAGTGGTTAGTTGTTTCATTCTATTGAAACAACTATCCTCATCAAACAGTTAACCCTTTGATGAACTAGAAACAGTTATCCCTCAAACAATTATGAAGGATCAACAGCACGTGCCTCAGACAAAACAAGCATTCATGAGCAATCATTGGATCAATTGGTGACTACAAGAGAAAGAAGGACAAGATTGACAGCAGTACGACAAGTGGACAATACGTGGGTTTTGCAACTTGCACATCCAGTTGGCATTCTAGTCGTAATAACAGCTAGTTTCTTCAATCATTTGCAAAAGCCTATAAATACTTTAGATCTCAAAGTTCCAAAACACAACACTGATACACAACAAGAGAACATATCCAAGGCAGTATACAAACAAAAGGGGCATTAAAAATAGAGAGATTACAACCCAAAATACAAGAGATCAATCAGGTATTCAGCTTAACTGTTTACAAAGAAATCAAAGAGCTATCCTTCTGTATTGAAAGATATTACATCACTACTGAGAGATACAAAAAGAAAGATCAAATTACGGTGGTGATCAAGATTTAAGAAGAAAAATTTTGCAAATACAACTTCAAGGATTTTCTTCAGATAACTTTTTCAAAACTGTCTATACTGAAGGATCAAGCATAAAGGGACTTCATCACAGCTTCCATCAGACTTCCTGAGTCATCTAAGGAAGCACAATCAACCAATATGTGCCTTTGCAAACTATCATGGTTGGAGAGCCAACTAGAAGAGGAAAATAGAGATTTTCCTTCAATAATCTATAATGTTTGTTGAAATATAGTGAATTATTGCCTTGTAAAGCCAAGAGGGATGTGAGGGGTGGATGTGGGATAAAATTGATCCGAACCACCTTAAAAAATCATGTGTCAATTTCTCTCTATCCCTTAACTCTTTACTTAGTTTAGTTGTTTGATCACTGTTTTATATTTAAACAGCTAACCCATCATCAACTCCTTGCTTCTACTGAGTCATGTTTAAAACAAGATTACTACTTGTTTTAGAACATTTGTAATCACTATTCAAAACTATATTTTCGCTGTGCACAACTCTTTTTATCAAATACTTAAGATAAGTGTGTATCCTAAAACAGCTTAATTGTTTGATATAACAGTTAACCACAGAATCAAACTTTTGCTTTAACTGAGTTATTTAAACTAGTGATTAATTATCTTTTGAAAGGGACCTTTCAAATGTGCCTAGAGAGTTTTTTTCCAGGGCATTAATTTTTCTATTTTTCACTGGGGAAGTAAACTTGTCGATTCTGTGATAGAAATGAAAACATCTGATTGAGGAAAGTTGCATTCAGGATTCGTCAATACTGCAAGCCATTGACGTATTGACATGTATTTCTAAAATAGATTGATTGTTATAAGGTGGTGTACTGAGACAGATCTAATTTAATGGCCCATGGGGTGTCTTGTCTTCTTTGGTTGAGAACTTCTGAGGCCGATGTGCATTTCATATGAAATCACGAGAACATAATATCTCCAAAGCTAGCTTCCTATCTTCAGGATACAGTCCACTTTGATTCGATCTTAATTCGGTGTGTAATTGGTAATCTTGAGAGTTCTTAACGAAGCTGTATAAGCGCCACTTTGATGCTTGTTTTGCAAAGTAGTTATGTGTTATGGCAACATCATTTTTCGGTTGTAATTAGGTTGCATGGTTGTTTTATCATATCCAACTTACTGAAAGCTGTAAGAGTTCTGAAGCAATGCTCCTTTTTGTCAGTTGGTAGTACTAACTGTAGAAAAGGAGTTCTGAACACCATACACTAATCTTCCCACATCTTTGCTGTCGAGTACGATATACTTCGTCTTGCCCTCTCTAATAGCTTAAGCTTTTAGATAAGTTGGTAACTTCAGCATGATCCAGTAATGACGGAGCTGAAATTCCTTCTTTTTTTTTTCCTCATCTCTCAACCTTTAATGGAAATAATCTATGTTTTATTTTGCGCTATATATGTCAGTTTGTATAAGATGTTCCTTTTTCTGGATATAGTCAGTGAATTATGGATGTAATTGCTGTGTTTAGATTAAGTCTAAGATGATCTGCTTTCAGAGTCTAAATATGTTACATATATGACACATGTCTTCTAGTAATGGCAAAACCGAAACAGAGGCAGCTGGTGAAAATATCTGCAAGCAAAAATAGTACACCAAGTGGCCCTGAGATGGACCTGTCTGGAGAAGATAGTTGGGTCATGATTAAGAAGCAGAAAGTCACCATTTGGATCCCTCCCTTGCCTGTGATCGAGCAGCGTGCAATTAATAATCCAGAGGAAAATCAACCACTACCAAGATCCCAAAAAGCTATTGATTGCCAATCACAACCAATTACCATAGACCCGCAGGAGCATTCAGATTCTGAAATGGAAAAATCTTTGCCATCAGTTCCAGAAGAAGCTATTCCAAGTGCTCCTAAACTTCCTTTATCTCAGCCCATTACAACACTACCTAACCTACCAAGGCTAGATCATAGGACAATGTTAGGTCGACGACGAGTCGATAATAGAACAAGTTGTAAGATACTTGGAGTTTGCAAGACCTCAAAAGTGAGCAAACGGTACAGAAGCTTCCTTAACGGGGATACCTCGCTCAATCAGGGAATGAGGGCCCTGAATCTGGAGAGGAAGCTTCAGAGAGCTGGTGGATTGAGCAGCTGGCTGCTGTCACTGGGACTAGACCAATTTGTGAAGATATTTCAGGGTAAAAGTGTGGGCAAATTTCAGTTGGCGAATCTGACCATGAAGAAACTGAAGGATATGGGTGCAGATGCAGTTGGGCCCAGGAGAAAACTTATGCATGCTATTGACTGCCTTTGCCAACCTTACTGCTTCGAGGTTATCTGAATTTTGTTACATACGGTTGAGTTAGTCGACAAGGGGATATGATGACCAATCTGCAGGAGGAAGAGGCAATTTCTACAAACTTAATATTGAAGAACGCTTCCAGCAGAACGTTGTTGTCTTGCTTGCGGTAGGAGTTTGTGATATATTTGGTTTTATTTTGAGTTTAAAGATTTGTGCGAAAATAATTTTCCTGTATAAATGTAGCAAAAAAGAGATGATAATTTTGAATTAGCTTCATATTTTGAACATATTGGTTTTCTTGAGTGGTTTGCCCAGCATGACTTTGAACCAGGTTGGTGGTTGGTCTTGCACACGATAAACACATCTATTTTAGGTAATTGAATTTTAGAGGGTTTTGGTTCATCCAGAAAGTGCAGTTATTTTGTTTTTGTTGTATAGTTGCACCATTTTGTTGCACTTTCTAGATGAACAAAAACAAAACGGTGCAACTATACAACTATACACGGACACATTTACCTGTATAGTTGTTTCATTTTGTTTTTATTGCAACGATACAAGTAAAATGTGCTTCACTAGAAGTCATTTTAATGCAAATTTGGCTTGAAATTTTCACACACACAGAGACACACACTAATAGAACAAAATAATCTGTTTTATGCCATATTCAAACTAGTAATGAACTTGAGGCAAAAACTCTCAAGGATTATGTCGTTACAGGATCTAAAAAGGTCTAATGCATACAACTTATCTTTGCAAGGATTCTGTTGTTACAACGGGATCTATAAAGGGTCTAATGCATACAACTTATCCTCGCAAGGATTCTGTTGTTATGGGATCTATTGCAAGAGGGATGTTGTTTCTGTAAAATTAAGTGCCATTTCAGTTTATTTTTGTTTATAAATGTGTGTAATTTTTAAGCTACCTACTCGGGGACACAGAAACTAGTTATGAAATCTCATTGACCGATCTTTGGTAAAGGCGTGGTAGCTAATCTTGCTACACGGCCACTAGCCACTCCGAATGTAGAACTTTGTGCCGATTGAAAACAAAATAAACGGTAATTTGAGCTTCGCAAAGTGTGAGGTCTCGCGGACACAAAAAAATATATATATATATATATATCTAACCAATTAATGCAAGTAGGTGAGTTATTTAATGCAATTAATCTCAGCTTTTAATTTTTGATCCAATGATTGATATAATAATAACGATTGAAGGTTAATAATAATAGTAACCATTGAATACTCCCCCATATATATATATATATATATATATTATTATTATTATTATTATTATTTTGACAAATATTGGGTGATACATTTCTCGTTCACATTTTTTTGTTTTTTGTTTTTATTTTTTGGAGGGCCGAAGCCCTTGAACAAACCTTGCATTATGCACCATTACTTCTCCACTTGCCGCGATGTGTTGATTAAAAGATAAAAAGGAAATAATATAAACTCAAATATATGACAACGCTATTTTCAACTAAAATACTCCTTTTGTAGTCTGTTCTAAAAAAATAGCCCCTTTTATTTTTGATTTGTCCACAAAAAAAAAAAGTCAATTTTTAAAAATAGTTACAAGCAACTATTGTTTTTTAATTTGTATGCTGGGTATGACTTTTTTTAACAACGAAGATAGTAGTATTTTAATATTTTTTACATGGCAAAAATTTAGAAAATATTGTTTTACGAGTATTTTCTACAAGACAGATCTACGTGACCCAACCCACATCTTGAAAAATAATAGATATAATTGTGTATGCTTTGAGAGCAGACGATGATCGAAAAGTTGCCCCGTAGGTTAGGGTACTTGGAAGTTAAAATGAAGATGTGGAATTGATGTGATTAACAGAGGGAAAAAAAAAACCCAAAATTGTTAGATGCACACACATCACTTTTGGATACAATCTCTGAATTTTGTAGCTTGGGCAATGGTTGCCATAAATCACTCTTCCTTCAACAAAATTGGTGTTTGGAAGTAATCAAAAATCAACACACACACACACTCTCTCTCTCTCTCTCTCTAATTATCACTTTGCTTTCCATTATTGTATTTTATCTAGATTGCAGTGATTAGGGGTTGTATCTAACAGGAAGAGAATAAGAAGCCATTCATCTCTTCTGTAAATTGTATTTGGGTATTAAACCAAGTGGAGGGAGTTGTGGCTTATGGCTTTCAGTGAATAGTTCTTAGCTAAGCTATTATTGATTGTTATGGATATGTGGTCATGGATAATGACAGAGATATTGATGATTGTGGCTGTAATGGTGGCAACAAAATTGATGATAATTATTGTTTTTAAGTTTTCTTTTCTTATGACAAAGGAAAATCAATTACAAAGGAAAGGAAAAAGAAAAACATTTTATTAGTTGCCTCATATGTATATTTTTCCTTTGATATAATCTCTTCACCATTTTTTTAGTTTCTTCACTAAATTAACTTCAAAATTAATTCCAAAACAAAACAAACATTTTTAGATTAGTCTTTTCCTTTTTTATTCAATAGTACAATTATCTCATTATATATATATATATATATATATATATATATAAACATAAGGGAGAGACTATTTCTACTACAATTTTTGCTAATCCACTACATTATTAATTATTACATCAAACAAATACATGTTTGGACAAAATTACCCTTAATTATTTGGCCATATTAAGTTGACTAACAAAGTAATTTTTTTAAATAATTTTTAATATTATTTTTTAATTCAAAACATATTAAATGATATTTGATTAGAGTTTATATAAACAACATTATTATTATTATTATTATTATTATTATTATTATTATTATTATTATTTATTTTAATTGTTTAATTAATTAAGCTCACGGCTAGAGTCATGTCGCATTATTGAAAAACTAATATCATAAGGATATTTTTTGTCAACCGAACTTTGAAAAAACATATGATCTTTGCTTATTGAAATAAAAATTTCACAGTTAAAGTTAAAAGATTTAATTTTAAGAAATCAATTCAATAGTAAAATCATATTGTGGTATAGTATCGTAAAGTTTTATAACATTTCGCCAACCTATAACAATTAAATCTAAATTTTAAATTGATTAAAACCGACAATCAATTCAATACCTAACATATTGCTATTATCGAATTTATTTTTAAAATATTATGTTTCTAAATTAAATTAAAGTTTTTTATTTTAGTAACAAAATATCACATATTTTCTAAAATTTTGAGCGATAAATGTTTTTAAAATTTTCTTATAACGAGATAGGAAACAAATCATAAGCATAATTGAGAAAATATATTTATTAAAAATAAATATAAATAGTAAAAGTAATACTACCTCATTTGTTGATATGTTAGGAATTAAAAGGTAATTTGAAAATAAGAAATATAATAATCCATTTCAAATGGCAAGTAATTAATTAAGGGGTAGTTTTGTCTAAATATGTAATTACTTAATGTAATAATTAATAATGTAGTGAATTAGCAAACAATGTAGTGGAAATAGACTCTCCCTAAACATAATAGTCTCAAAAAAAAGGAAAGATCCCGCCAAACGATCAGTTTTTAAAAGTGAATAACCTCTTATATTTTCCTTTATTTTCTTTTTTTTTTTAAAATTTTTTGTCAATCTCTATATTTCAGTATATCTCCAGAAATCTCTATCTAATCTTTTTTTATAGAAAAATTTTCAAATCTTAATATTGTTAATTACTTTAACCAATTCATAAGAGATATCTAAATTATTATCTAATCATTAGTTTGTTGTCATTAAAATTTAAATCTTCGTTCATTAGTAAACTGTTTAACAAAATAATTCAACTCAAATAAAGAAAGAAAAAATTATGTATCCTAACAAAATTACCATAATATGTTGTTTACACTTTACATGTAGTCTTTTTTTTATTTTTATAACAAAATAATTAAGAGTCCCGATCCAAAAACAACTCTTTTACACTTAAAAGAGTACTACTAAAGTTTTCTGTAATCGAATTTAAAACCATATCGACAATTTGATGACAAGTAAATATCTAGATTCAAATAAATCTCCTAAAATTTCTTTCTAATCTGAATACTAATATTTAAAAATAGCAGGAGATATCTAATCTCTAACTAACTTATCACAAGTAATACAAATTCTGTAGGAAAGATAGAGTTTTTCACAAAAAAAAAAAAATTCAATGCAAACCTCTAATCTTTGAGATAAAGATGAGGTGGAAGACATCCTCTATGGGCTTGTTTGTTAAACTAATTAAGAGATTAATTAGAAAATTTTTAAGTGAATTTAGAGGTAAGATTGTTTGATAATGCAATACTACATCACTTAATAAATTAAGTATCTCTTAAAAATAGCCAAAATTTTAAGTCAAAAGGTGATATCTTAATATTTTAAAACTCTACTTTTTCATCCACGTCATTTACCGTCAGTTTTTATTTTTATTTTTTTACCGTAAATTAGTTACAGACTTACAGTAGGAGTAATTTTTATTTTTTACTTTTTATAATTAATTATAAAACAACGTCGCATCTGAAAGAATGTTTTAAAAAAAGTTTTGTATTTGAGAACGTTTAGATAGAAGACTCTATTTTTTAAATTTTTTTGCCACAGTACGTAAAAAAAAACTAGATGATAACATTGGAGATGCTCTAAATAAATATATTTTTTATATATAATTTACTAAATCTCAAGGTTCTAGAAAATCTCATTAGAACTAGGGATAACCTATGCCTAGACTTTAAGTAACATTATCTTTTTGATTAAACTAGATTTATTACTTCCTTTGCTATGAAGAAGATAGAATTCCAATGGAGATGTTGAATTATAATGTATTTATCGTTGTTTCAAAAGATAAATGAAAATAAAAATATTACTAATGATTTTAGATAGTTCAGCTTTTGTTAATTTAAGATTTTGCATTTCAAGTGTATAGAAAAAGGTATGTGACAGTAGTCAAACTTTTAGCAATAGTTCAATATCAAGAACGAGAAGGCAATAAAAGATTATTCTTAACCAAAATCGAGATTATTTTTTATTGTCTTTACGGATTATTGTCATGTTATCGTCTTTTTGTTGTTATTATAATGTATATTTTTGTAAAAATAAAAATAATAAAATCGGAGGGATATGTGCCTGATCCAAGTGCATGTATTATTGTTCTTTATTTTTTAATTGTTGCACTTTTATACTTTGAATTTGTAAAAATTTTAAAAATTGCACTATACCTCCTGAATCATTTAATTTTATTAAATTGTTTAACTTAATCGAAATTTGCACTATACCGAAATAAAAAATTTAACAAAATTAACAAATTTAGGGGGTAAAGTGCACATTTTTAAAAAATTACAAATTCAAAGGTTAAAAGTGCAACAATTAAAAAATAAAGAACAAGGGTACATGCGCCTTGACCAAGCGCATGTCTAAGAAGACATGCGCAAGGCCCAGACCCATGTCCATCTGAACTTCTTTTTTTTGCGGAGTATTTTATAAAAATGTAAATTATAACACAATAATGAAGAAAATATATATATATTTAACACAAAATATATCAAAAATATACACATTAGAAGCAAATAACTAAGTAAAAAAATTAAATTTAACACAAAATATGTTGAAAACATACACATTTGAACAAATGTAAGTGAGAATTTTAAATTGAATATTTTCTATGAATAAAAGACGAGGACAAATTAATAATTTTATAGTGCATTTAGCGTATAGAAGGTGCGTTTAGCCTATGTTTTTATTCTTTCCGGCTGTCAGATGTGGAATACCATTTTCGTGGGTTCCAGATTATACAATTTTCAATTTGATGGCCTTTTCTGAATATAAAATCATTTCTTAGCACTTTAAAGATGGTGGAACTTACTCCCGTTTCAGGAAAAGAGTCCATTATACTATTTTGAGATATTTTACTTAAAGAGTCAACTTTCAAAAAATTATGTTTATAATTTTTATAATCTTTCATCGTTACCCTCTACTTGGGTTGTAATTATCTGGGTTGTGCTTAAGTAATTTTGTAATTATGACCAACTCCAAAGACACTAATATATCTCTTAATAATTAGACTTTTCAAACGTAGACTTTTTGGGTGGAACGGAGGGAGTATTAAGTAGATTTACTATTTTTTTTCATTTTTTATTTTTTTGCATTTTTAAGGTTACTTATAAACTTCATGTGTGTGTCATTGTGGAAAGTTGTTTATACATATAATTCATAATATAACTAGGTTTAGAAATCAAGTTCTTTATCCGTCTCCACAGAAAAAAAAAATTTGTTTCTTTTGATTATTTAAAGTCAAGCGTTCCCTTTTTTAGATTAATATTTAACTTATTTTTTATTCAGTTATAGAATGTAAAATCATAACCTTGGAAAAGTGCACTGAAATTACTAAAATTTACATGTTTTATACTTTTAAAAAATATGAGTATAACTTACATTAATTTTTTATTAAAAAATCAAATTAACTTTAAAATTCAATAGATTAAGTCTATTTTTTTGGGGGGTGGGGGATGTGAGAAAGTACCACTTTTACAAACAAACATAGGCGCTAAACGCAGCCAACCTCCTTAACTGCTTCCGCCCCTAAGGCCTAGCAAAAAGACTATTTTGTCCCTGCTAAAATTAGATTTAGATTTACCATTACTACCCTTCTATTTCATGATTATCATAAATGGCCCCCTCCCACATTTTATAAAAACCAAACAAACTCAATGGCGAATTTTGAGGTAATTTGCTTTATTTTGTTTAGTTATTTCACCGTAATTTGTAATTTTATTTTTTTATGTCCTAAGGGGTATGAGAAGGGATCGACCCGTGAACTCACAATTTGTAATAACATCAACTCTAAAATATAGTCATATTTGCAAAAGTAAATTTTTTTTATTAAATGCATATATTCTAATAATTCAATTATATTGTACTGCCAGTAATTTGTATGTGCTTACAAATAATTTATATCTGAAATAAAAATTTATTAATTGTGAACAGTAGAATTGAATCATGAAAATTTATACTACAACATTAAAAAAAGCACTTTCAAATGCATATATTTTTTAATAATTCATCTTGGTCTAGGGGCCATTCAACTATTTGTGCCTACAACAATGATATACATACACAGCTGAAATCGATTCCTAGCATTAACATAAAATAATTTTAATCATTTATTTGCATATATCTTAAGATGAAATTATAAAATATATACATTTGAGTGTATAAATTAAAAAACAGATTAATTCAGATACATATATATTTCAAATAATAATTTGTGAATTACGAACAGTTCCATTATAAATAGGTTAATGTAATTTTGTATTCATTTGTGAGTATGAACGGTCTAAGTTGTTTGTCATTTTGTCTTCGCTACCAATTATAAGGGTATTTAAATTTTGATATGTAATTGTGACAGTACTAATAATCGTATATGTTCAATGACTATTATTATATTTTAAAAAATATTTCAAAATTTATAATAAATCTCCGCGCATCATATCTGGTGTAAAAAAGTGTAGATATTTTTGAGAGTACGAACAGTTGTATATCGCTTTGTTTAAAGTTATCAATCCTAAAAATCTTCAAATTTTAATATATAATTATGAAAGTACTAATAATTGTATATCTTAAATGACTATTATTGTATTTAAAAAAATATTTTAAAATTTATAATAAATCCCCGCACATCGTATCGGGTTCTATACTAATTGTAAAAAAGCGTAGATATGTTTTATTTTTGGTAAATTTATTAGTCCATTAAAGTGAAGCAGCATATCTGTCTTTATGCAACACCACTTACGCCCAGTAGTAAAGTAATTAGAAGCATCTTTCATGATTGCATCTTACGTGGAATTTCTTTTTCAGGTGGGGGATGACATGTTGGAAAGAAGCATCAAACCTGATGCTACTCTCACTCTCACACGTCAAAATCCTTTTAATCGTTTAAATATTCCAAAAGTAGCTCAATTTGTTAAGGAATACTCTCCCTCTATTTCTGGTAAAGAGATCGATATATTATTTAAAAATATTTTATTTAAAAATTATATTTATAATTTTTATAAAATTTTTAATTTTACTTTTTATATATGGTATAAACATATTAATATTGTTAAAATATTTTTGTAATTATGACCAATTCTAATATTATTTATATATTTTTAATTATTAGATTTTTTAAACGTGAACTCTTTAAGTGGAACGGAGGGAGTAGTAAAGTAGAGTAGAGTGTTTTTGGCTTCACGATTTAAGAATTTTAGTTGTGTGATTTTTGACTTTTATTTTTTGTTTTACTAACTTTTTTTTCTCTATTTTTCTTATTTTATCCTTAATAATTATTAAAAAAAAAAACTAAAATCGTGGAAATTCAAACCCAAATATTTTTCTATCCTACCTCAGTCTCACTTTCTATCCCATTGAATCTTTAACCGTATCGATCCTTGTTATTTTATCCGACTATTTTTACTGGGATACATGTAAGTAAGATTCATGAGATAAAGAATATACCGACGGTGAGATAAAAGATTTCAAGCTTACACATCTAGGGTTTATTCTCTCCGCAAAATTTTAGGGCTTTGATTTTTTATTTTTCACTTTCTCTCTCTTTAGATCCATCAACTTCTCTTCATCTCTCTTTTACTTTTATTCAATCATTACCACAGTGATTTTGGTTTCGTGTTTTTTATTTTGATTTATAATGATTGAATTCTTTGAAATTAGTTAATGAGATCTTTGAAAATACTTGACGATAATTTTAATTTTGGTGTAATATTCGGTTTGAGATCTTTGAAATTAGTTAGTGAGAATTTTATTCTATGAGATCATTTAGTCATATAATATAAATACGTTGTTTTGAATGAATCAAAAATACAAATTAATTAAAATACACACAAGTTGATCCGTATATTAGTAACCACCTATATGACCAAAGAAGAGAGAAAGGGAAGTTTTTCTTATTTCGATCGGTAAGATGGCGTGTTCGAGTCAACTTACGTGTATACCTCAACTAAATTTATCTTTTCAAGTGATTTCAAATCCGTATCCTTCTTGTTATATTTAAAAATTGACTCCCAATATAAATCAAACCCGAATTAATAGCTTAAAAAAAATAGACGGTGGAAGAAATTTTTGGAAAGTGAAAGTGATCATATTTGGAAAGTGAAAGTGGTCCGCAACCGATAGTAGCTAGCGCGCAAATGATACAAAAATCAAAGAAAAAGGCTCAAGTGAAAGTCTGTCTCATGTTTCTAGTGACTAATATAAGTCCTTTTCCATGCAATTACAGCCACATGATGGCTTTCCTTTTCTCTTTTTCAGTTAATAGTTTTGTATAATGTGAACAAAGATAATCATAATGAGCTCTTTTTTATTTCATTTGAGCGAAGTGGGGGATATGCTTTCATGATTTCATCACAAAGAAATGACATGAAAATTTGTCTTTTTCTCGAGTAATTTGTATAGAGTACATCTACATATTTTATTTACGTTATATTTTAAAGTATTAGACTGATCTGATTAAAAAGTATAATACTTAAAACTGAATGTAAATAAAATCTATAGATAAATTCTGTGGATGTATCATTTTCCATTTGTATAAACCGCTAAGTTCATGTATTCTTTTGGGAAATTAAATTAAAGTTACATTGTTGGCCACTCTACTTGACATATTTTTTGAGATAATTAATTGTTGTAGTATTTTGGATTCATTATTTTGGTATTGGCCTAATGTTATTTTAAAAATTAATCAAAAAGTTTCTCTCCTGATCACTCTAAAAATTGAATCTCATTTCGTCTTTTTCTTTCTAAAATCAAGTTTACAATGTAAAATCCAAATTAAACCCTAGTCTTAATCTCACTGAACGCATGCGGCAACGTTGACCACTTCCGCAACCTCTCCCGTGCATCCTCCTCCTCCATCACCTTCCTCTTCAACCTCAACCTCCACACCACCTTCATCCTCACTCCCACCATCCCGAACTACGACTTTTTCACAAGTATTATGCCAAGATATATACCATTGAGAATGTGTAGAATTGTTATCGCTAACAAGTACGCCTTCTACCTCCTTCCAAATTGTTCAATAGCAGATTTTAACCTTCTAATTATCTCCATTTTCTTAAAAGCATCCTTTTGAAGCCTATTATGCTCTTTCTTGAAGTCATAATCTCTCTCTCTCTCTCTCTCTCTCTCTCTCTCAAATCATTGATCACAGGTTAGCACAGGTTAGCTTTGGATGCAACCAAAAATTGAAAAAAAAAAACAAATTATGTTGCAATTATCTTAAAATTGCAGAAGTTTAAGAACTTACTTTGAACTTATTTTTACATTTGTTGAAATTATAGAAGTGTTAGGAAAATACTTATCATGAAAGCTATGAATTTTGCAGAAAACGGAAACATTGTCAAATGAGATTGTCGAAATTGCCACGTATCTAGGGCATCAAATGGAATACCTTCCTACGTTTTTCTCAATCTCAAATTTAAATAGTGAAACATAATATTACACCTACAAGTAATTTTCTGGCAATTTTTAGGAACTCAATGTTCGGACTCGTTGATGAAGATGAGCCTTAAAATCTAGATATTTCGTACCCACTCACAGATAGCCATTTTTGCTTCAAAGGAAAAGAGCCAAGATGAAGAGCTCTGAATCGTGCTGTTACTCTTTCTGTAAGAAATACGACGCTGATGAAGTGACATGGTATATATATATAGCCCTAGGTAAAGGCATATTTGTTAGTTTTCAAGGGTAAAATGGGAACTTTAGACCCACTTAACGGTGAAAGCTAATGGACGTTCAAAAAATGGGGCGATTTGAGACAGTTAGTTTAATAACCTATTTGCATAAATTGTGAGTTTGGTGATCGTTCTTCAAGTTTTTGAAAAGTTTGATGACTCAAAAGTGTTTTTTACCTATACACTAGTAACAATAACGAGTATTCATAAATTAAAGAAGCATATTATTTGGTAAAATAAATTAAATGGCTAAAACACATAAAACCACATAAAGGTTTTACTATAAGTTTTTCTAAAATTAGGGCAATGCTATGAACAGTACAAAATACCACGTAATATACTACTTTCTCTGTTTTAAAATAATTGTTTCCTAGGGATTCTACACGATTTTTAAAAAAGTATTTAACGTCAAGTGTTTTTCCTTTAATACCTTAAATCTTTTGTTAGTGGTATCAAATCGGTCGAATTCATATAATTTCCTATGACGTAACTAAAAAGGATAATATAGATAAATTGATTAAAAAACTTTTTCAAAAATAAAAAGAAAACACTTACTTTGAAATGTTCTAAAATGAAATTGTGTCTTAGTTTTGCAATGAAAGAAGTAATACTCACTCTGTTCCAGGCAAAGAGTCCATTTTTTAATTTTTTTTGATCAACTTAGTTAAAGTTTGACTGATAATTTATTAATTTAATAATTTTTACAAAGATATGAAAATTATAATCCATAAGATAGTTTTTAATTAATAAAATTTTATTTCTTAAAATATAAGTAAAGCATGTAAAATTTTAATTTGATTTATACACATATTGATTTCTAAAAAAAAATGGACTATTTCCCTAAAACGGAGGGAGTATATACTAATACTACTAAAATAAGTAGTCATAAAATAATACTCGCAAAATGCTAATAACGATGTTCGAGCATTATTGCCAAAGCAAGAGTGAAGGAGGTCAAGCACCTTGTAGCCAAAATTCAAGGGCTACGATAATGTATTACTACTAACCAATTAAAATAAACATGATTTGTTAGATGTACAAGATTTATAAGCCACCTGACAGTACCATTCTATATATTCCCTTAGTCCCAAAAAGATAATTATTTTTTTCTCTTTAGTTTGTACCTAAAAAATAGTCTTATTTTTTAAAATAATAGTAATAGTATTTGTGAAATTTGAAAAAGATATATATCAAGGTACAAATATGTAAATTGACCTATCAAATACACTCTTTTTTTTAGAACGAGCATTAACGGTTGGTGCGTAACATACACGAAGTTTATCATGTACTCCTTCCATTTCAACCAAATGATTCACTTTTGCACTTTTTTCGAATCAACTTATAAATTAAAGTTTAACCGATAATTTACATAAATTTATTTATTTTTATAAAATCGTAAAAGTTGTAATGAATATTATTCTTAATAAATTTTTTAATGAAATAAATTTTCTTTTTAAAAATATAATTAAAGTATATTAAATTTTAATTTAATTTAATTATATATTTAAAAAATTAAAAGTTGATTTTTTTGGTCGAAATGGGGAAATATGAGACCATGAGTATAAGTGGCAATGGCGACGAAATCGAACCAAAGACGACACGATTAAAAACACAAATTACGAGATAAATGACATGATAAGACACGGCGATCACGACAACGAAACACGCACGAAATTAAAATTTTAGTTAAAATAATATTTATTATTATATTTATGATTAAATAAGATAGATAACATAAAAATAGGATTGTACAGCACGAACACGATATGGTAGCACGAATTGCCACCGTCCATGGGACCATGAGTAAGAGGAAAGTTGAGGGTGAGCCGACTGGATTATTTATGTTACATCCCATTCTCTAGAATGACAAAATTTAGGCCTACCACTTGTCGCATGGATCGAATGTGGACACTTTGTCGACACCAAATTAAACTACAAACCTTCTCTCCTTTTGTGTTTCTTGTATCCACTCCCCTTCCCCATCCATTAACTCTAGAATAGAATGTTATACTCCTTCTATTTTAGGCAAAAAAGGAAAAAATTAATTATTTTGTTTTAAAATGTTTTATCAAAAGAGTATATTTTAAAAATTATACCTATGATCTTCATAATTTTATAACTTAACCCTCTAGAGATGTTATAAATATATTAACTATGTTTAAATATTTTTGTAATATGATCAATTTTAATTATAATTATATATTTCTTTATTATTAGATTTTTCAAACGTGATCCTTGGATAGAACAGATGGAGTATTTAAAGAGTAAACTATTGTATCTTACTTATATATAATGCTCCATCCATTCTATTTAAAGAGTAAATTATTTTATTTTAGAATGTTATGTTTAAAGAGTATTTTTAAAAATTATGCCTTTAATTTTCCTTGTCGGTTGTTTACAAAAATAAATAAATAATAAATTGTATGATCATGTAATATATATATATATATATATATATATGTGACGACCCGAGTCCGGGGTTCGATGTTGAACCCCAACTCGGTGCGCCAAACTAACAAGAACAATCGAAGGGAGCGAATTACAAAAGCTCGAAACCAAAACCAAAGCGGAAAAACAAATGAACTTGAGCCTCAAAGCTCGATTAACAAAATTCCAATAACATAAAAATAACCTCCACGGCTAAACAATACGCGGAGAACAACGCTAAAGATAAACCCAATAATTAAAACCTCGACGGCTAAAAACACGAGCCGGAGAAACGATAATACTTAAATACCACGAGTCGGAATCCAAAATAATATAGTACGACAACGGCGCGACTACACTAGTCGGCACCAAAATACAAATCTAACGAATACAACAATTTCTACCCATAGACTAAGTTTACATAACTTAGTGAACCTCATAATCTCACAATACAAGAAATAAGAAGGAAATGGCAATAAAAGTACATCTTGCTATCTCCAAGCTCCAAGACTCCTATTTGGAACTTAACACCCGAGGAGGTTGTTGGGTGAGTCTAAAAGACTCCGTAAGATACTATAATGTATTGGGTGCTATAAGTATGAATGTAATAGTAAACCAAGACTCTATATGCACTAATCTTGGTAATAATTTTAACTTAATCGGGAATCGACAAGTTACTACATGTGACTATATGGCATGGCATTATGCACAACAATATAGCGGAAAGTAAACATGTAGGAGCACATAAAGGCAACCAATCCTATACTAACGAGAGGCTCAATGATCGCCAACCGTCCCATACGGTTGGAAATCATGACCAACATTCGCTTATATAGGAAACATATAAGAGCGGTAAGTAAACACATTTAAAGGGATACGGTGTCGAGGTACACCTCCGACCAAACCAATAGTTCCAACCAACCAACCAATAACGTACCAATGAAGAGCCGTTGTTGACGTGCTCGAACAAGAAAACCAATAACCAAAACACATGTGAACCATTTTACGTATTCACGTCGACGGGTGATCTCGGTCCCTACAACCCAGAATCTACCACGGATATAGCTTACCATGGTTGCGTTTATTCCGTACAACAAATGGCGCTATACCCCTACCGTGGCCAACGGTAGGGCGAGGCCCGATGTATTGGCCTTCGACTATTACGTAGCCCGGCTCACGCAATAATCGGCGTCAATACACCGCCAACAAATATGCCATGGACTTAACTAAATGCACAAGTAGATGTTTACTCGACATTTAAAATAAACGGTCATACTCCAAAGTAGGGAGCATACCACAACAATCACATTCAATAACAATACGAATGTTTCAAGTAGGTCACAATAAGCCTACAACAACAAATCAACAAAGTGTGCTAATAAACATTAAACACACAAGCAATCATCAAAGTAGGATGATTGTCCTATCACATACTAGAACAATCACACAATGTCCGTAATCACTGGACATATAACCAAAACATGACAATAGGCAAAGTAGGTCTAATATACAACTCAATTAAATTATCTAAGTCCGTAATGCCAGACTTTACAATCACAACATACGTAAGTCTACACGTACTTACAACCATTAAGCGATACATAACTATAATACTTGACTCAGGATCTTTTTACAGTATCCTATAATCACTTGAGACACTCTGTCTCATATATAACATAAACCATCACATAACATTATCGTCGTGTACCATGTGTATCACGACTCATTACAAATCACATCCTATTCGACTCCGCCAGAGTCAGTCATGACTAGTGTTCAATTCGCATAAAAGTTTGGTTTATAACGATATGCTTTACAAACTCCATTTGAGTCGTTACTAATATTCGAGGCATCGGGATGAACCGTAGTATCATCCCTAATTAACCATTCTATTCTCAACACCATTATTCGGTAATATAAAGTACCCAAAACAACTTCACAAATTTATAGCGAGTAAACTAACGACAAAATATCAATGAGTTGCTATTATACAAAGTTTATTAACACAACATGATTTCTCCAGCATCGCGCAACAATACCGTTAAATTCACCAAATATTCCACAAAAATCCAAATATTACAATTATTCCATATTTAGAGACTAGACATCTGGAACTATAATTTACAACTTTGAATTACCTCATTTGGACTTATAACCATCAAGAATCAGTCACTTAAAGTTGGAACTAACACCCAGAATTTTCAGCAACAGATTACTCGGCGCAGCGATAAAACACAACCTAAACGAGGTACTTCCCGACCTCTAAAAATTATGAAATTTTACAGAGAACTAACTAACATACATAAGAACAACATATCCAAAATTCAGCAAATTCCCAATAGTAGATTAGTACCAGAATTTTCACGAAAATAGCCCAAAACAGGGACTGCAACTAACTTGAAATTCATGTGTTTTACTTTCTAACATGTTACTAACACTTCACCAAGTCTCATGACAACCTCTACACATGGCCATTGATTAAGAACTAACATAATATCATTTGAAATGGTCAATTACTTATTTCTTTCAAGAAATTACACAAAGATGAACAATTACACATCCTATATGCTTTATTATTCCAATTCAACTCATAAACATTCAAAACATTATAGTTACTTACCTTCAAAGAAGACAATCAAGCTAACATATTCACAATCAAGGCTTTGTAATGAAGTCTCCTAGTCTTTAGCAACACCTTGGTGGTCTTGCATGTGAGAATCAATGGCTAGATTGAGAGGACAAGTCAAACACACACTAATCTCACCTTGTATCTCTCACACTAACTCTCAAAACACCATGGATGAACTAATTGAAGAAGTCCCATGTTTTTAAGTCTCCTAAAGGTCTAGAGAGAGTATTAATCTGGTCAAGGGGTCCTTGGTTCGTTTAAGTTGGGTCAAGGGGTGAAATGGTCAACTTTTGGGGCAACAACAGACGAACAGTACATTCAGACGGGGCGGCCGCATAGGCGCCCGCCCAGGTTTCTGACTTTTTGGGTCAACTTCAAATACACGCCCAGGATGATCCACAAGTCCAAAAATTGCGAGTAAGGTATCGTTGGAAAGCTCTTTGAGTCTAGTTTACAATGAATCAAACGGTTTGCCAATCCGAGTTTTCTACACAATTCTATGACCAAAATACTACAGACTGTTCGGAAGAACAGAATTCCGAGTTTAAGCATGCATCCATGCTTTTGAGTGAATCACTTTCTATCTTATGGTCACAACAAAATATATACTAAGTATTCCCAAATAATCCTAACCCCCAATCAAGTTCAAAATACTCTCAAAACTCAACCAAATTGCCCCGCATTGGTGCACGAAGATAAACATGCGAAACATTGTTCGAACAACTCAACTTACGGATTAACGACAAGACTAACATGCTTGCCATTCGAGAGTGAGTCTAAACCAAGGTAAGGCTTGACACAATGAATTATGTACATATGTGTACACACACAATATGGTATCAAGGATGGTCTCAAGCGAGTATGAAATTACGGCGTGATTAAACGTTGATCCAATGCGGAACAACCGCAAGGAAGACTAACATGTCATGCTTATCAAACATGACTACGCTCTCGTGAATCAACCCCCAAGGGTCCCAACTTAACACGTCACACTTTAGCAAGCATGATATATTTCTTATATGTCAAAGGTTAAAGGTTCTAACTTGTATTCCAAAGGTTTCTAAGCCGGTATGAAGTGACTGCGCACGAAAAGGAACGGAAGTAGGGTCGGGGCCTTACAATATATATATATATATATATATATATATATACTCCACATGCAATATAAGCATTTTGTGAGTGCTCATATATGTTTGTAAATATATCCAACTTCAAGTACACTACTGTCTTCGTCTCTAATTGAGTGTCTTTTTTTTTTTTTGATCTCACCAGCTTTTTTCTATCTCTTTCATACTTTTTCTTAATTTTTTTTTGTTAGATACATATATTTTCTTCATGACCACTAAGCGCATAGGTTGTTCTAGTTGACTAACTTAATTACAGGTCTTGAGTTTAAGTTATAAGAATTCAATTGCGTTAAAACTTGGAGTTAGAGTGTTGTAAGAGCTTTATTTAGGGTAAGAAATTCAAACCACCTAAAAATGGCTGTGTCAATTCTCTATATTTTAAACTCTTTGTTACTGCTTAATTATTTCACTGCTCTATAATTATCATTATAGAACAAAAAGCTAACCCCTTTTTATAGTCAAATCAACTGAGCTTTATCTAAAATAAAATCATAATTGTTTATGTTGGAAATTGGTTTTATAATTGGTGTTTGATCAATATTTGACCAAATTTTTAGTTTGGTACCGTTTATTAAAAATGGAAATAAGTTGCAAAATTGAAATCTACGTTTCGAGTAGATTAAGTTAGTATATTTATTATCTCAAAACCAATTTCGGGTAAATGAGATATTAATGATTAAAGTATGCAACTTAACATTGGTAATTGAAGAGTTATGGGAATATGAAAAGTCATATCACACATTGAATAGAAAAGGTGATTAAATGCACCTTATTAATTGGCCACTCTAGGAGGAAGCATTCAAGTGGTCTCCTCAAGGTCCAACCTGGTGATGTCTCTTGGGCTAGCTTTTGGCTAGCAGCAAGCTGAGGATGGTGTTTCGCACCATCAGAGCGACGGCACGCGCAGGTCGCAATGGGCGCTTTAGAGGCGCACACGATCAGGTGTGATCCGACGGTTCAGATTCGCCAGATTCAAATTGTGTCTATTCGCAGAAAGGCACCACAACTCTTCAGTAAATATAAATAGACCCCCCGGATTGACAGTTCCTAACACGAAATCACGAGCATCTAGTATTAGTCGAATTATCATATTGTTGCATATATTCCCTTCTCGAGTCTTGGAAGTTAAAACAGATTAAGTTTTGGGAATCTGCGTATTGAAGTGTACATTAGTCGAATTATCATATTGTTGCATATATTCCCTTCTCGAGTCTTGGAAGTTACGAAACACCGATTAAGTTCGCCGAAATCTGCGTATTGAAGTCGCCTACGGCGATTGAAAAGTCGTTGCATCTTAGGGACGATTGCCAAGAACCGTTAGCACTAGTACGGGGCAATTTCGTCTTGCGAAGATTGTGTCCAACACAAGCCTCGACTTCATTTATTAAAGTTAAGTAAAATATTTTTCTGCTTTATCTTATTTCTGTCCGTGATATTTCCGAGAAAACCAAAAAGAAAATTACCCAACAGTTTATTCCAAAACTACGACTATTTGTTTGAAACTAAGGATAAAGGTGATTCGGTTTGAGTCAAAATTGTAAATCGAACCACTTCCTAAGCTGTTTTACATATTTCAAATCGGCCGAATCGCCACAAACTTTGAACCTAATCGATCGGTTTGGTTTGGTTCGTTCGGTTTAATTATTTAAATATTCCAAAACAAAACTTTTAAATATCAAAAAATACTTTTAACACAAACTAAATAATTAAAAGTCAAAAATTAACTTTAAAATTACAATAATTCAATCAAAATGTAGGCAAATAACAATAATTTTCTTATTAAATTCAATTACTAATTACTATATAATATATAAATATAAAAAAAATTAAATGGTGGTAGTTCGGTTCGGTTTGACACCAAAAATCGCAAACCAAACCGAACCGCTCGATTTATAAAATCCGAACCGTCCTAACTTAAAATCGAACCGAACTAACCGATTTGGTTCAATTCAATTCGATTCGATTCGGCGGTTCGAGCTTACATTCCTATTTAAAACAGTTAACTGCTTTAAAACAGTTAACTGCTTTATCGAGCCCTTCATTTTACTGAATTATTTATCTAGTAATTAATTATTATTGTATAACGGACCTCACACTTATTAAATCAAATTATTTTTTCTGACGTTTATGTAAGAAAAGTGTTGTATCCACGACTAGGTATCAAACGTTTATTCTAAATTACTTGAACTTACCCAAAATATTTACATCCTCACCCCCCAACAAAGAGTCGTTTTTAAACTTTTCAAAATTATCTTGAATTTTTTAAAAGATACTCCTACTATTTTGATTTAAAATTTCTTGTTTTTTTTTTTCAAAAATTACAAAACATGAAATTACTAGTCCATAGTACGTTTGATGTAGTTTAAGGAAGTTATAGTTTTATTTTATACAATCACATAAAAATAGACCCTTCGAACCAAAGAAAATAAAAAAAATTGACAAGTTAAATTTTTTAATATTATATATTTACAATAATCTTCACTAACACGACAACTTTTTTATTTATTTGTCTAATAGGTATCAAAAATCTTACATTCTTAAGATAAAATAATTAGTTTTGAAAATATTAATAAAAGTTTAGAACAGAACAGCCAAATGAAATAAATAAATAAACAAAAATAAAAAATATTAGAAAGATCGGATCTTTTATTCTAAAAAAAAATATTTATTTTTTATTTTAATTATCAAATCTTTGTTACATTTATATTAAAAATCACAAAATAAGCGGCAAAAATCCAAGGATTGACAAAAACTTATCATTAAAATAGAAAACAAAACACCTTTTGAGAATCGAGAATTTTGTCATTTGAAGATAGTACGTGTAACTGAAGCACTACATTTAATCACACTGAAACTATTAGAGCATTACCAATGCAAATGTGAATGTGAAAAATTGGGTCAGATTTACACATTTTTTAAAGAAAATTTTTTTAATGCAATTATAGAATATGATTTGTCAACTAAATTGTTTTTATTGGTTATTAGATAATTAATTTTTGACGCGAATAATTCACATCCTACAATGTGTAAGTCAAAATTAATTATCTAATAAACTTAACACATCATCACATCTTCCACGTTGAAGAATTTTTTCTTTAAAAAAATCTAAACTTTTTTCACACATTCTGACAATCACTCTCTCCTGACAACCCCCCATCACCCTCCCTGAAAAGCTTCTCCCCTCCCCGCCGTTCACTTTTCTTTTCCATAACACACACACACACACACACCCCAACTAAACATGGCATGGCCTCATTCAAAACCCACCTCCATTTTCACCTCATCACCTTCACCCACTTTCCTCTTCTTCCTCTCTCTCTTGATCCTATTCATCTTCACCTTCCTCCACCACCACTCCAACTCCACCTCCACCGCCACTGTCGACTTCCAAAACGCATTCCTCCTCGCCGCCTCCAACTACACCCTCTCCAACTACCTCCACTCCCTCACTCTCCACCCCCACCTCGCCGGCACCCCTTCCTCCCTCTCCATCTCCCACTATGTCTTCTCCCATTTCCAGTCCCTCTCCCTCCCCACCCACGTTAACCAACACTCCGTCCTCCTCTCTTACCCTCTCCACTCCTCCCTCTCCGCCCACTTCCCCAACTCCACCTCCTCCATCATCCCCTTTCCGAACCATCCCGTTCGGACCGGGTCCGCGACGGCGTAGTGAAACCGTACCATGCCTACTCGCCGTCGGGATCGGCGTACGGTAAGGCCGTGTACGTCCACCACGGGAGGGATCAGGACTACGTTACGCTGAAAGAATTGGGTGTGGAGGTTAATGGGTGTATCGCGATTGTGAAAAGGGGTGGCGGGTTGTCGAGGAATGCCGCCGTGGAGAAGGCGGCAGAGAAGGGGGTGGCGGCGGTGCTTATGTATACGGACGGCGATGGAAATGAGGGGTTTAGAAATGGGGTGGAGAGGGGTACTGTGCTGAAGGACTTGGGGGACCCACAAACACCCGGATGGGCTGGTGGGGAGAGAATCGGATTGGAGGAGAGTGAGGTTGTGAAGAAGTTTCCGACTGTGGCGTCGATGCCGATATCGGCGGAGACGGCGCAGGCCATTTTGGGGACACTGGAAGGGCCCAGGGTGCCCTTTGCTTGGAGGGAAGATAATGGCCTAAAGGGGAAATTTAAAAGAATTGGTCCCGGCCCGACTTTGTTGAATTTCACTTATCAGGTCCATTCTTTCTTTCGTTTTCAATGCATAAAGGTCTTGATTGTTCTTTTATGGTAATCTATTTTTTGGTCTTTTCTGTGCTGCTTGATTCTTCAATGTTTTCTTGTTGTTTGGCTGGTTGCTTGTCTTGCTTTACTTGCTTAAATTGCCGGCTTTTTATCGGGTTGTCGATTACTCGGGCTGAATCCATGTTGGGTCCACCTATGAAATTTGAGAATTAGTTTGGGAAGCTTTTCACTCCTGGCAAGTAATTGATAAATTGATACAAATAGAACTGAAATATTCGTCTATAGCTAGTGAAGAGTTTTGTTTGGTTTGTATTCAATGAGGTAATTCGACAAACTGATAATATTGAGTTGTCCAAATTGGGGCAAGTGACTTGTCATTATATTCCACTGTAGGCCGGGAAAATGGCGGCTGTGTAACTGGATGTAACCATGCATGCTTTTTATGGTTTTAGGCTCTCCGTCTAACGGCTGCATTTTGGTGTATGTGTAAACACCAAAATTTGGGTGATAGACACAAAATTGTAGCACCAAAGCAAACTGTAACCACTATAGCTAGGATTTTTGCGCATCTTATTTTCGCAAAAAAAGGGTGGGGTTTCTTGTTTCGTAGCCATGAAGTATGCATATATGTTACAAAGTCAAGGGTTTTGTGAGACGTGAAGAGGTAATTATGAAGGGAGAAAGATTTGAGCATCCTTAGAGAAATTAGATTTGCAGTGAGAGAATAGGACAACCATAGTGGGAAACTCGTTTTGAAGTCTTATTTTTAGCAACGAAGCAGGCACCTGTACCTTGATGAAAAAAATCTGATCACTGATTATATTGGAGGGTTTATTTTTGAAGTGTGAAAAATCTTATTTTTAGCAACTCAAATAGCATACAACTCAGCTACCACAGTTAATCTCTATTCAACAAGGTGTATCAAATATTGAGCTGCATTATGCAACCGCTAAATTCTGGGCATTTGCTGAAGTGCGGATTATTGTGCTTAATCGTTTGGTAATCTACTATTAGATGGCTTTAATTAATAACTTCCCTAATTGTTTTGCGGTTTTGTAGCTACGGACAAATTCTGTGCTATAACCTTTTAGGAGAGTACTTTTCCTTTAAGCGTTGCATCTGTATGCAAATTTTATTTAGTATTTATTTAATGCTTCTTCTAATCATTGGTACTCCTCAAATCTAATTACATTTACATGTAGCTCTAAATTTATTGACCACCTACCTATCACAAGTCTCAAAAGGTAGGGAAGAGAAGTTAAGCAAAGAGTCATAGAGCCAACGCCTCCAAAAATATATAAATAGTAATAATAGTTATAATAATAATAATAATAATAAAATAAAAAATAATAATAATAGTAATAGTAATGATATAAATTGATAATAAAAGAACGAAAACCTTTCAACGGACACACACATTAAAAGAAGAAAAGGAAACAAAATTCAATATTTGTGTTAAAGAAGTCTCATTTTTTCTTTCAGGGGAGAATAAGGTGGCAACCATTCGTAATGTATTTGCTGTCATAAAGGGATCTGAAGAGCCTGATCGCTTTGTGATGCTTGGCAATCATAGGGACGCATGGACTTATGGAGCGGTCGATCCCAATAGTGGCACAGCAGCGCTGCTTGACATTGCTCGTCGATATGCATTACTCATGCGCTTAGGGTGGAATCCTCGAAGGACAATCGTTCTCTGCAGTTGGGATGCAGAAGAGTTTGGGATGGTAGGTAATATTCTATCTCAACCACTCACCTGCATAAATATACGCTTGTGCTAGGACAAGGTAACTGGGAGCTCTTCTAAATTCCCTTTCTGAATTTTTGATCGTTAAACAGGATTAGCAATGCACATATTATTACTGTAAAAGTAATTTTCATAAGAAGGTGTTTCATCAAATGGCCATGTACTCTGAGGTAGAATATTTTGATGGTCAAGGTCTATTCTGCAAACAAACAAGAATTCTTGCAAAAATGAGTCCCGTATCTGTATGGCAGCCAGGTTATGATTGCTATGAATGGATTCCCATCCCATTCCCTAGATTCTGGATTGTCATACAGTTTTTGTCGTATAATGCATATAATTTTCGTACCTTTGCAGTTCTGCTTGAAGTTCTAGTAGTTGCATACTACCTGAAAGTACCCAAAGCCATGCTTCAGAAATGTCAAGCTACTTACCACAGATCAAGGGATTAGAGAAATCAGTAAAAATGAGTTCCACTGGCCAGAAAACACGTTCTTTAAATGATCCAAATCCTTCTAACTTCAATGACCCTGCAAACTTTCATTCTTTGGAGCTTTCCAAGAGCAAAAGACCAATCAGAAGGCTTGATTTTTGGGGATTCCTTACTTCCCAAATGAGCTTCGCCAAAAGGTATTCACATTTTGGGAATGGAACTGTGGTGAGTGAAAGGACCTATAAAAGAAATAAGCTGAGGTTTTGAAATGGAGATCCACCAACGGGGGGAGTAAGAACGAAATGATGAAATGGAACTATTATTGAGAAAGATGGTTAAAATTTTAAGACATGGGATTTCCCTTGTGGAGAAGTTGGAAATTGGAGCTTTCTGAACAGAAAACATACCAGAGGGCAGTGGAAAATAAAGATAGGAAACACAATATATCTTCCATCATGTGGGAAAACTAGAAAATGTTAGTTTTTAGATATCACATGCTCCATTCTTAAAAAAACTTGAATACATGGGTTATTTCAATTAATTTTTTCTTCAAATTTAGTTTTTGTCTTTTCTTCCTGGTTTCAGATAGGATCTACTGAATGGGTTGAGCAAAACCTTGTGAATTTGGGCTCGAAGGCTATAGCATACCTTAATGTGGATTGTGCAGTTCAAGGGCCTGGATTTTTTGCTAGTGCAACTCCTCAGCTAGATGATCTACTTGTTGAGATCACAAAGAAGGTATATAGAAATATGATGGGAGTGTAAAATATCAAACTACTTTGCTAATAGTTATATTGACTTCGAACTTTAAGGATTATGCAAAAATATATGGTGGTTTTGTTTTTATTTATTTATAAATCTTATATGATGGTTTAAGGTTAGGGATCCTGACTTGCCAGATCTGACACTGTTTGAGAATTGGATAGCTAGTAATCAAGGAATCTTGGTAAGTCCATTATAATCTTGATCATTCCTGATGTGCACACTTTGTGTCCTCTATTTTGTATTTGTTTTAAATTTTAATTTTTATGAATCCCTCATTGTACATAGTCTTAAATGGAAGCAAGAAAATGAATTGGATCAAATACCTTTGCATCCCTTATATCTTTAATTTTGGAAGGCATGGAAGATGGTGAAGCAGATGTCTCACGTATTTGTTTGTCGGCTTCATGTAATGGGTTAATCTGCAAATTTTGAAATATAGTGAAGTGGATGTCCCACATTTTGTTACTGGGCTTTTTGTAATGGGTTAATCTGCATATTTTGCCATTTTATATTATACTGTAGTCTATGTAGATGAAACAGTGATGCCGTATGTTTTCAGTAGTTATAAATACTACGAAGGGAATTAAAATTGTAAAATTAGTTTCAGAAGAATACCCAGATGTATGGGGCCCATTTTAGTGTTATTGAATAAGAAAATAGAGAGCAGAAATTGATAGATATGGGAATGATGAGTATTTATCAGAAAGATCTGCATGGAAAAAGAAAAGAAGCAGAGCAACGAAGAAAGTAATGGAATAATCATAATCTCCTGAAATTCAAAATCAAGCGAGCAAAGTCTGTGAAACCTTAAACCTCATATAGACCACAGACTTTGTATTAATGGCATGTCATAATGCCATGCCAGATTAATCAAAACTCCCCAACAAAAGGAAAAGCAAAGAAGCCCCGCTAAGCAAAGAAGCAATACCAGTCTACTCCTCTACTTTTGCCTTTGCTCGATTAACTCTCTCTCTTCCCATTTCCTCCACCAAAGTAATTACCTTTTTCCACCACCGTACCTCTAGCTTTGCTTGCATCATACCAAACTACACATTTTCGTAAAGTTATGAATATACTATCTTCATTATAAGAATTCTTAAACATACTCTTGAAATTTAATGCTCTTGATTAACTGATACTAAATTGTTTCATAAGTTTGCTACCATCTGTTTTATATGAAATGCAAGATATGACTGAAACATTTTCAGTTTTCTTGAGATAATTGGCAATTAATTGATTGAAATGGTCTTTGTGGAGTTGCAGATTCAGAGACTCGGTAGAGTAGATTCAGATTTTGCTCCATTTTTGCAACATGCAGGGGTTCCTTCTGTTGATCTATACTATGGCAGAGGTACAGCTATTATACCTGTACTCTTGATGGGCTTGGTGGTCTTAGTATGGATATCCCATAAAAAGGGGTCGTTAATGCCAAATTAAGGAGCTTTTAACTTTTATTTATTTAACTAATAGTACGCGGGATCTTTCTATCTGTCCGTCAGTTGTATATGTGGGAAAATTACAGTTTGTTCCACGTTACTTGTTCTTGTACCTTGGCATATGAACAATGTGTATAAGAGTTGAACAGCTGATGATTCAAATGTTACCTAAGCCAGAGTCGATAAATATGTTTTAAATCACATTATTTGCCTGTTTAGTTTTATTAATTAATAGAAATATCTTGTTTTTGGTTGCTATTTGCTGACTTCCTTTCTTAAATATGTCATAGTAGCTGGAACTTGTGAAAAGAGTTACCAAAGCTCTAATATAAGCTTAAGTAGTCTTTTAGGTAGCGGGTAACTAGGCACCACTATGTCATGCAAGGTGATGCATCACCTTTATCATACTATCATAATATGAGAGACGTGAACTATGAAATGAGATAGCTCATATATGAAGGAATGAAGGATGTAGCAAGGAACATTTTATGAATTTGACCAAAGACAAATGGGACTGCTTGCTCCTTTCCACATTTCATTTGGAGTAGCTAATAGCCATGGTCATAGCCAAATGTTCCCTTTATGCCTGCAAAATAGAAGAATGTCGTTGATCATCTGAAACTTGTTGGTAACTTTTTTTTTAAAGTTTGTTGAGCAACTAGTCATTTTTGTGCTATCTTCAATCTTATGCAGATTTTCCAGTATATCACACTGCTTTTGACTCCTACAACTGGATGATTAACTCCGGAGATCCATTGTTTCATCGCCATGTGGCCAGTTAGCTTCTTGTCTCCTTTTACGCACTCTTATGACCCTACCTAGTATGTTGTCATGTTACCTGAGATGATTTCGCTTTTCTCATTGTCACCTCAGTCACTGGAGTCTGGGGACTACTGGCCCTTCACTTAGCCGATGATCCGATTCTACCTTTCAACTACCTTTCTTATGCAGCTCAACTACATGTATGGATGTTTAAAGTCATCTTGTTTACGAATGTTATTTTACGCATCATTTTCCGTAAATTTATTTTATGCTGTATACATTCTGGATTTTGTTGGGGCTTTGCAAATAATCGTGTAATATTCTTATTACAACAAAATAATTTCTCGTGTATTTCAGTGGCAAGTTCGTAAACTTTAAGATTCAGCTTCTTGCTTTCAAATAATAGCCTATTTTTCTTACCACGACAAGAGATTTGCTTGGTGTGTTATGGCAAATTCGGCCAGCAATACTACTCTGCAACTTACTTCTTGTTGGAACCTAATCTCAACTTTGTATTTATCATGTTCGGTTGTCAATCACTTGCAATTTAAAAATGTTAGTTTCATATATATTGTATCGATAGGGAGAAAGAAAAAGAAAAAAAGAGCTCTGATGTGAGATAAAGTTAGCCATCTTTTATTTCGATGTTCATTTTGATTTCTTATTTGTTTCAATTACTTTGTTTTTTAATGGCAGAATTATATGGATATATTGACCAACTTTGCGGAAGGGGATGTCTCTTTGCTTCCTATAGCTGCTGCTGTTCAAGAACTCAGAACTGCAGCCGAAAGAGTTGAAGAGGAAGTCAAGGTAATATACAAGACTCTGTCTTGAAAGATTAAATAGAAAATTGCCATTACCAACTGCCAAGGCCTGTAAAACACAGTGATTAAGTGATAGAGCATGGTAAAGGGATAGGAAGTGTCGGGGGGTCCTAACTGTTTGTTTGGTACACGAGAATCATGATTCCTTTCCATGCTATTTGAACTCTCCTATCAAATGATTTTCTTACCAAAATGACATGGAATGGAATGACCATTGTTGCATATCGTAGGAGCACTAAGAGTATAGTATAATCTAACCAACCCAACAATATTAACCACCCTTATAATTTGATATCTAGAAGACTAAAAAAAAAAGACAGAGAACTGATACTTTTGTTAGAAGCCAAATTATGAGAGAAGAGTTCCTCGTGCGTAAGAATCCCTTCATTTTTTTCATTGCTTATTATATTTAAAGAAACTGCCTTCTGGGAGAAGAATTTTATTGTTGACGAAGACAGCAGACTTTGCTTTAAGGAGGTACCTGCAGTTATTCCTCTCCCCTTCTCCGGTCGAGGCTTATTCCCCTCCTATACAGTTTCTTTGGTTATTTTCCATGTTAAACTTACTAGCATCTTTTGTTTTGAACTGCAGAAATTAAGAGAGCAACAAACTATGAGTGATGTTTCAATGTTGAAGAGGCGAATGTTAAATGATAGGCTGATGTTTGCTGAAAGAGGTTTCTTGGATGCAGAGGGGCTCCAAGGACAGCAATGGTTCAAGCATCTTGTAAGAGTTTTCGTTCCTGTTATTTATTTTTCAGCCGCAACCTTTTTCATTATTTCCCTTTTCTTCTCATTTCCTTGTCACATTAATTTTTCATTCATACTGAAAAGAAAAAAAAGATACAAAGCTTAGCTTTTCTCAATGTTCAAACTTGTCTAGTGGGTGCAATGAGCACTAGCGCCCCACAGATGCCCCATCCCCTTCCCTTATTTTTGGAAAGAGTCACTGATGAAGGCCTTGATTTGGTAAGATGGCCTGACATTATCCTGACAACTGCTTAGTAGATAACTGTCTTTTTATTTTCTGAGCATCTAATGAGTAGGTTACTTGATTCAGTCTAGAGAGACAATTAACCTACTAAATACCACATAGAGATTACTCATTACATAAATAATGTAATCGCAGGTTTATGGGCCGTCGCATAGTGACAACGAGACCCTACAGTTTTTCCCAGGAATAATCAATGCTATTTCTCAATCTACAAGAACGAATCAGACGGAGAGGCAGGCTGAAATACAGCATGAGATCTGGAGGGTTGCCAGGGCCATTCAAAGGGCTGCCTATGCTTTGCAAGGTGAGCTCACATAACATTGTACATAATCTGATTAAGCTTCTAAATCTAAGCACACTCTCTATATGTTCCAAAGGGAAAACTCTCCCCGAGCCCACACACCATGAGAATGTGAGAGGGAAAATCAAAAGCACTCTCTATATGTTTGTATGTGTGAGAGATGGTAGGGTTTTTTTTATTTGTAAATATGTAATATTTTCAAGTAATATAGCGAATTATCTTTCATTCTTATTTATCAAAAAAAAAAAATCATTGGAATTTAAAAAAAAATAATAATAATTTGTCCTCAAGGGGTGCCAGTGGGACTTTACAAAGTGTGAGGTTTCAAATTCAATTCTTTTTCCACGCCTCCTTGGGACAGAAAAAAAAAAAAATATATATATATATATATATAGAGTTAATTACACCATTAGTCCCTTGACTATGAAATTTTTCATGATTAGTCCCTTAACAATTTTTTTCAAATATCAGTCCCTTGAGTATTAAAATTAGACACGCCTAGTCCTTTTGTTAGATGCCGTTAGGATTTTTCCGTTAAGTCTGTCATGTGTCTAACACGTGACTTTGATTAAGGGCATTTATGAAATTTCATGTACCCCTGCAGTCTTAGCGTCGGGTCTTATTAATTATTAAAAAAAAAAAAAAAAACCTTAGAGTCAACCCACCCCCTTCTCTTCTCCTCGCACTCTCTCCCCTGCTCTCACGACAACCTACACCAGCGATCTCCATCAAATCCGGCCATCTCTCTCTCCTCTGTGGGCTCAAAATCTCTCGCATCTCCAGTGCCGATGTGTCCTTCTCCAGCTCGACCTCTATTCTAGCGCAGTAGTCACTCGCCGCCCTTCTCTCTCTCAACGCGGCGACCGCCAACCTTGAGACGTCCGCCGCCAACCTCCCACACGCCGCCATCCTCAGCAGCAACAGCCCCGGCACTCATCCATCTCTGATTCGTTGTCCCGCCTCGCCGCTTCTCCTTCGCCGCAACCAACCTCTCGCCACCACCCCTTATTCGGTCAGGCTTCCAATGTGGCCAAATGTTTTCCTCCGGCGATCTCCAGCTCTCTCTCATCTCCAAATGTCTGACATTGTGCCCCGGTATAACCAGTCCAGAAAACGTTGTCTTTGTTGAGTCGGAGATGACACGGGAATACGATAAGGCAATGTCAAGCCGGAGATGACACCAGAATTTGGGAATATGATAAGGCAGAATTTGGGGATGCCGGAGATGGAAGATGGCAGCGAGGGACCTACGGTTAGGGCCTTGACAGAGGGAGGGGATTGCCGGAGATGATGGGGGCTTTGCTCTTTGCTGCTGCTGCCTTCTTGAAAGAGAGACTGAATTAGGGCTTTTTTTTCCCATTTTTTTTTTTAAAGTTTTGCAAAAGAGAGAATGAGTCATTAAATAAATAAAAATAATTTAAAGGTTAACCTTAATTAAAAAAATAATTTAGCATTAATGACACTATAAGTTATATAGGGTACATGAAATTTCATAAATGCCATTAACCAATTTTACGTGTTGGGCACATGATTGACTTAACGGAAAAATCCTAACGACATTTAATAAAAGGACTAAGAGTGTCTAATTTTGATACTCAGGGGACTGAAATTTGAAAAAAAATTGTTAAGGGACTAGTGGTGGAAAAGTTCATAGTCAAGGGACTAATGGTGTAATTAACCCATATATATATATATATATATATATATATATATATATATATATATATAGTTCAACTGTCATTTCACACATTTTCTTATAGTTCAACTGTCATTTCACACATTGTCTTGTGAATCACTATTAGGGGTGAAGGTGGTTCGGTTTGAGCCAAAACCGTAAACCGAATCACCCCAAACGGTTTCACATATTTCAAATCGAACCGAACCACAAACTTCAAACCGAACCGAACCGATCGGTTTGGTTCGATTCAGCGGTTTAATTATTTAAATATTTCAAAAAGAAAAATTTTTAAATATCAAAAAAATACTTTTAACATAAACTAAATAATTAAAAGTCAAAAAATTAACTTTAAAATTACAATAATTTAATCAAAATGTAGGTAAACAACAATAATTTTCTTATTAAATTCAATTACTAATTACTAAATAATATATATATAAAAATTGAAATGGTGGTGGTTCGATTTGATTCGGTTTTAGCACCAAAAACCGCAAACCGAACCGAATCGCTTGGTTTATAAAATTTTCAAACCTAAACCGAACCGTCTTAACCAAAAACTGAACCGAACTGGCCGATTCGGTTCGATTCGATTCGATTTGGCGGTTCGGCGGTTTGGACTTACACCCCTAAATTCACTATCAGAGAGTGCATAATGTAGATATGGAGTGCAATGGTTATATACCAAGTAAGTTCTATCACCGTTAATCAAGAACTGAGGATGTTCACAATGGCACACATTTCTTTTGTTACATTTTAATTACAGTGTACTTCTAATTTTAGTTTGTTAGGATCACGAAACACAGTTCAAAGCAAACGCAGCAAAAAGAAAAAAAATGTGTTTTTTTTTTTTTTTAGCAAAATCCAAACTACAACTGTCTGAAGCTCTAAACGAGAAAGTAAAAAAAAAATGAAAGTAATATCTACATTAAAGGCAGATTTATGGAAATGCCTCTCTTTGCGTCTATGAAAAAATAATTTATTTGGGTGCGGACCTATACGTCAGTGACGTAACAAAATCCGTATTTGCATTAAATAACAAAATTTGAAAGGAGTAATATTAAATGTGTATTAAAATTACACTTAGTATTTTTTGGTTGGTTAGAGATTTTTAAGTGGCAGTATCCACAAATTATTTAACCAATCAAAGGATGTCAAGTATAATTTTGATGCACATTTTAGGTGCACATAACATTACTCTTACGAAAAACATGCACTGTTGGTTTATTATAAAATTTAATATTTTGGAAGGTGATGGTTTAGAATAATAGTCCTTTTGATCCATTCGAGGTCACGTTTGCAAAAGTCTAATAATTAAAGAATACGATTATAATTAAAAAAAATGCTTAAGCATAATTAATAAGTTTATATCAAATGTGAATTCAGAGTATAGTTGCAAAGCTATGAAGATTGTAGCATAATTTTTAAAAGTGTATTCCTTACATGAAACATGGTAAAATGAAATAGTGGACTATTTTTTAAAAACGGGAGGAAGTAATTTAAATCAATAATATACTAACAACATTATTACTATTTGGGAGTTACACATGTAGTAATATAAGTACTTTATTAAGTATTATTAAAGGGGTTGCAACTTACAAGTCCTTTTGGTCGTCATTTATATTACTTCTTTAGTTTTAAAATGAATACTAGTTATAGAACCCGTGGTGCAATTTAATATTGAGATTAATCGATATATTTTAGGAGTATTTTTATAAAAATAAAATTATAATTGATATAGGCATTTGTTGACTTAATGTTTTAAAAAAGTTAAGTTTTGTCAATATACGCAAATTGATGATCATTTTTAGTATAATACTTTCATTTTAGAATAAATATTTATTATCGATTTGTAAATGGGTATATGTAAATTGTTATTTCTATATATTTTTTTTATTCCTAAAGTATCTTTCAATGATATCAAATTGTTGAATTATTTTTCATCTCGCCCTTAATAAAGATATTTTAGACATATATTATAATAGATATTATTACTTTGATATCATAGATATTATATTACTCCATTAGTAATTATAATAGAGATTATTTTTTTTTTGATACCGAAATGAAGATGATTTATATATAGATACACAAAGAGGCAAGTATTTGAATGAACCTGGATATCTTTTAAGTAGCCAATATCGGTTATAAAACCTCTTTATGTGAGAATCTTCTTCCCATGATATATGTAGCATTTTAAATAAATGCATAAAATATAAATGGTTGAGTTGGTTTAAGGTGCATGTTTTAATTCAAAAGGGTGTGGGTTCAAATCTCACTAACAACATTGTTTTATTTTCTAGCCTTTCATTTCCTTGCCAATAGCTAAAGTTCTTCTACTAATGTATTTGAAGAATGGTATATACCACAATATAATATCTATAGTACTTAGCTAAGACTATTAGCTAATGGGACCCTCCCTAAATTCCAAAAATCAAGCTGAGAATGCATATTTAACCAAAGGGGTGAGGTGTCACATCCTTAGCATCCTCACCAACTTTAAATATATATATATATATATATTTATTCATAATTTTTACAAAAATTAAGAGTTGTTGTTTATGTCATTTTAATAGCACGTATACATGAATATTGTTTGTATCCACACTATACTATTTGCAAGTTGACACTAGATAATGATAGTTATCAATGGTGAATTTAGTAAAATTATACTACAAAAATGAACACTTTTTCGAGACAAGAATTTTGTCACTTTGAAATGAAGGGAACATATACTATTGAATAAGTGTAATCAATATACTTATCACTCCCTGCGTCCCTAAACGAGTATACATTTTGAGTCTTTCACTAAAATTATTATTATGAAAGTTGATTTTTAGGACATTTTAATTCCCTTCATTTTTTACATATTGCATTAGAAGTTCACACAGAACCATACAAGTACATGATATGTGTTAAAGGTGAAATTAACTTATACAAAAATAAACACTCATTTTAAATATATATTTTAAAATAGACACTTATTTAGGGACGGAGGTCAGAGGGAATATACCTTTTCTATTGTGGAGTTATGAAATATTAACCCTATCAATATGGGTTACGGGAAAATTGTTGTTGTTTTTGGTAGGCAAGGGCATGTAGCATTTGAGAATTTTTATCATATTGATACTCCCATATATCATGTGACTTGAAACCAATAAAATAGTTCACCGTTCTAATATTTTAATTAGTTATTTTTCATGAATAAATTTAATTTATTACTTAGTTGCTATTTTCATAGTAAAAAGGAACAACTGTTTCACATATACTCTATTTGTTTTAAAAAAATAATAATAATTATATTTGACAAGTCAAATTTTTTAAGGTCAATAATGCTTTATTTGCTTGTACCTTTTTCAAATTACACTAAAATTATTATTATTTTTAAAAATATATATATATTTTTTTTGTAACAAACCAAAGAGGAAAGAAAGACATTTTTTTTAGACGGAGGGAGCACGGGAATGACAAAAAGGTCACACACATAATTGGGTTTAATACAAGTTTGTGGAAAAGAACAACTAATTAAACCGATTATCAACACTCACTACCATCTAATTAATCAAGTCGTCGGCGTATGTATTGGTTCTGAATCATTACGTTAGTTGATGATGTGATGATTTAAAATAACTGAATATTTTCTCCACTTTATAATTCAAGATATTATTGATAATAATCAACATCCCAATCCGGCCAATACCGCTCCTAATGTTGGGTCGGCCATTGTTTGTCTTCGTGGTTTTTCGTGGTTTTTTCTTTTTTGTCAATTCCAAAAAAAAACTAGGGAGAAATTTAGATTGGTACCTTTTAGACAATTTTCAATTGCTTTAATCCACTATAATTGTTTTAAACTGAAAAATGACACTTTTGATGCAAAATGTCGTCTATGACCTTAAAAAATACGGAATAGACATGCTATACATCGCAATATACAAAAAATACTATTTGTGCATTACACTTGATGCAAGTTATACATTACATTTGCGATATATCAAAAGTGCATCGCGATCCACAAAATAGTACTAATACCCATCATTACACTTGCAATGCATCAAAGTTTGCATCGTGATGCACAAAATTGTACTAAAAAGTACTGTTTTTGTACATTACGATACACAATATTACACTTGCGATGCATCAAAAATGTGCATTGCGATGCACAAAATTGTACTAAAAATATTGTTTTCATGCATCGCGATAGACAACTTTTATTTTCAATGCACAATATGTTGTGAATATTAGGGAATCAAGATTAAATGAACTCACTAAGACACTTATAAAAATGTTGTCACTTTCTTTTGAATTTTCACATCGGGATGAGGCTGAAATTCGTTGTACCAACATTCAGCGATTGCGAAAAATATTGATAAAACAAAGATATAAATAATTTAAATAAATTTGAAAATTATATTAATCTTGTCTTTTTATTATGAAGTGGGCATAGAAAGAAAATGAATGAGAGAGATAGAGAGAAAGATGAAGTCGTAGCAAAAATAAAGGAAAACAATGCTTAAAATGTTATTTAGGTTGTTATAGAGGCAGTTTTGAATAAATTGGTCAATTTATCACTTAAAATGGACTTAAGGGATTTGAAACAAAAATTAGACACTAAAGCAGTTGAAAATCTCATAAAGGGAACCGGCCCGCAATTTTTCTTAAAAATTATTTTAGTTTTAAACTATCATTTTTAGGAAAATACTTTTATTTTTTTATTCCTACTTTAATGATGTTTTCACATGAACTTGAGCTTTAAAGGAAATTACATGCTACTATTATACTAATATTTATAATAAAGTAAATTAATTTTTTTCAATCTTTGTGCCCAATCAAACACGACATTTATTTAAGAATGGAAAAAGTATATTTTTTCACTCAATCGTTACAAAACTATGGAAAAAAGCTACAGCTGACGTAACAAAAACATGTAGGCAGCTATACAGAGCAGCTAATGAAAAGTAAGTCGGTCCAAAAGAAGTTTGATAGAAAATATAATGGCTTAAATCATAATTTGGTCACCCTACTTTGACAGAAAATTCATTAAGGTTACTCTACAATTTTTTTTTTTCAATTTAATCACTATACTTGGCATGATGAGTCAATAAGGTCACCGCACTTGACTTCCGTTAGTTTTGTTAAACGGAGGTCGGCGAAAAGACAATAATACCCTATAGTGTAGAGCATGCCGTGCACGTGGCTTGTTTGAAGTCATTTGTATTGATAATCGAATCCGTACTTCATTTGTATCTGAGTCACAAATTCACTGGGTGAAAGTGCTATCATTCACAAAGGGAACAAAGGGAGAAATTACTGTCATTCACGAAGAAATCACGAAGTATTGAAGGGAGAAAATCGTTGTTGTGCATTACTAGGTGAAATTGCGAAGGATTGAAGGTAGTAATTCAGAAACCCTAGTTTTTATACTGAATAGCGATATCATGTCAACAAATTAGGGTTTCTTGAAAAAAACTAATTTGTGTTACATTATAGGGTTTTATGCGTAACTTAATCAATCCTTGTTTCGTATTAACCAATTTTCATGTCAGTTGTATAAAATTAGTGTTTTTCATCTTTTAATTATCGATTTCGTGAAATTTTTAGGATTTATGTCGTCTAAAATTAGGCTTTTGTTGTTAACGTGTTTGCATGCATGTATTCAACTTAAATATGGTTTTTTTATGTGACATGGTCCTAGATTTTTTTATTTGTTATGAAACTGTCAATTTAGATTTTTTTGTCCCCTACTAGTGTTTTTCTATTCTGTATGGCCCCCTCCACCACTGCTTTGTTATTATAATGTTGGTTGTCCCCCCCCCCTTCCACACCAATTTTTGTTTTAATATGGATGGTGTACATTTGTTTGGTAATAATAGGTTTGTCTGATTATGGTCCCCGACCCCTTTTTCTTATTAAAAATTGCAGATGAAAGTTGCTGTTAAATGTTATTATGGGGGTGAATTTCTCCATCAATTGCCAATTGAATATGAGGGGAAGGTTCATTATTGGGAGGAATTAAATATAGAAGACTTGTTATTTTTTGGGTGGAAGGGTAGAGTAGTAAATGAGTTAGGGTACCCTCATATGAGTTCCATTTGTTATCGTGTATCAGTTGAGAATCTTGAAGAAGATACAGGACTTAGGGCATTGTATACCCCTAGAGATTGGGATAAGTTTACAAAGCTTGGTGAAGAGTTAGGACAATTAGAGATATTTATCTTACATGATATTGGGGAAGCTGAACTTGAAATGAATAGTGATGTAGAGTATTTAAGTTCTTCATCTGGTGGGGATGATTCATCAGACTATGATTTGGAAGATGAGGACCTAGAAAACCTTAATGATGATGAGTTACTAAATGCTAGGAGGAATTTAATTGCCTTAAAGAGAAGGGCAATGTGAACTCCAAGTGTATTGGAATTAAGAGGAGAGGGTTTTCATATAATTTTGATGAAGGTACGTCTAAAATGGGAGGTGAGAGAGAGTTTGTTCCTTCAAATCATGATGCTTCTGAGATGGTTTTTGATGAGAGGGATGCAGATTTTCCCCCTGATTCAGATAGCGGCAGTGAAGATGTTGATAATGATCAAAGAATTGTGAGACAAAAATACCCTAGGTTTAACCCTAAATCTGATATGAAAAATAGGAATTTCAACTTGCATGAGACTTTCACAAATGTGCAAGAGTTTAGGAATGCAATTAGGGATTATGGATGTGTGAATGAGTACGACATAAAATTTATGGTAAATGATAAGAAAAGGGTATATGTAAAGTGTGTAAATTCGATGTTTGTACTTGGGAAGTTTGGGCAAGCACTATTCGTGATGAAACTACTTTTCAAATTAAAACTTTCACTCAGACCATCAATGTGGTAAAAGATTTAAGAGTAGATGTTGTTCAGTAGGATGGTTTGCAAAAATGTATCAACAAAAAATTTTAAGCAACCCTAAATGGAAGTTGAGAGAGTTTAAGAAAGATGTGATGGACATGTACCAATTGAGTGTTAGTAAGAGCGTGTGCTTAAGAGCTAGGGCAAGGGCTCTTGGTGAAGAGATGGGATCACTAGATGGTCATTATGTCAAACTTTAGGATTACAGAAAAGAGTTAAAAAGAACTAATGTGGGCAGTACTGTGGAGATAGAAAAATGGATTCATCCAACCAATAAAAAAGAATATTTTTCAAAGATATACATATGTTTTGCTGCATTGAAAAAGGGGTTTCTGAATGAGTGTAGGCTTGTTCTGGGGCTTGATGGATGCTTTTTGAAAGGGGTTTGTAAAGGGGAATTACTTGTTGCAATAGGGAGGGATGCCAACAATCATATGTTTCCTCTGGCATGGGCTGTGGTTCAGGTTGAGAACAAGAATACTTGGAAATAGTTTATTCAAATGTTGAAAAATGACTTGGATTTAGGTAGTGGTGATGGATAGGTTGTGATTCCTGACCAATAGAAAGGCCTTATGGAGGCGATACATGAGTCTTTGCCTTTTGTTGAGCACGAATTGTGCAAGGCATATATATAGCAATTGGAAGAAAGAGTTCAAGGGAGGTGACCTCAGAAAGGCTTTTTGGGTAGTGGTGTATGCTCGTAATGAGAATCAAATGCAAAAAGAATTGCAGAAATTGAAGGAAATTGATGATACAACATATTATGGGCTCATAAAGAGAGACCTTGGGCAATTCTGCAGGGAACTCTTCAGGACTGAAATGAAGGTTGACAATGTTGAGAATAACATAGCAGAGGCTTTTAATGGGACAATTGTTGAGTTTAGAGTTAAGCCAATCATTTACATGTTAGAGGAAATAAGGTTGCATATGATGGCTAGATTGGAGAAAAGGAGAGAGTGGATGTGAAGTTTTAGAACTCAATTTGCAATGGGGATGGGGAGTTTGAGGTGGGGTATAGAAAAGAGGGTTATGTGGTTAACCTTGACAAGGTGACTTATAGTTGTTGAAGATGGCAACTGAGTGGAATTCCTTGTACCCATTCTATTGCTGCCATCCTCCAAAGAGGTGAAAGGCCAAAAAAATACTTGGATCCTTGTTACCTTAAGACTACATTTTTGAAAGCTTATGAATATTCTCAAAGCCCAATCAATGGTGAAGATCAGTGGCCAAAGTCAAGTAAGAAACCTTTGTTAGTTGCTGGCCCTAAGAAAATGCCTAGTAGACCCAGAAGATGCAGGATCAAAGCTCCACATGAAGAAAAAAATGGTCAAACAAGTGAGGAAGGTCATCCAAAGAAACTGGGCTTGTCAAGAAAAGGAAGGGTTATGAGATGCAGATTTTGTAATGGGATTGGGCACAATAAGAGAGGTTGCCCTAAAGTAAAGTTGGCAGCAAAGGCTGATGGGACTTCTGAGGTAAATGCTTACATACATGTATTCTATTTTTTAAGCACTATATAAAAATTGTATTAACATATATGTATTTGAAATTGTCTTAACGGGGAGGGGAACATGCTTCGTCAAGTCATGCAACTGAGACAAATATGCAATTGGGTTTGCTTCTTCAAGTCATGGATCCACCTACTGCAACTCAATCCACTCTGGTAAATTTTATACATTACATTTCTTCTTTATTGAGTTTGCTACTATTGTCATAACATCCTTCTTGTCTTTGAAATTGTCATAATAGGGAGAACAACAGACTACCTCTTATGTAAGTCATGCAACTGAGATAGGTGTGCAATTCACTCCACCTACTGCAACTCAATTCACTCAGGTATATTAAATGCATAATCTTTATTTATTGTGTATTCTAGCCTTAACATATATGTATTATATGCATTGCAACAGGTGGGAGAACAAACTACATCTTCAACAATTGAGACAACTCAGACTAATGTGCAATTCAGTGTACCAACTCAGACAGATATTGCAAGTCAATCAAGTCAGATAATGTAAGTCAATCAAGTGAATACAACTCAAAAAAATGTGCAATTCAATCCAAGCCAGGTACTTTTTTGAATGTGCAACTCAAAAAAATGTGCAACTTAGAAAAATGTGCAATTCAATTCAATCCAAGTCAATCAAATGAATACATTTTGTTTGTCTTTCAATCAAATAGGCATCTACAATTGGAAGAAGGTATATAAGTGCCCCTAAAGGATCACTAGTTAAGAAGGGTGGGGTGTTTGTTAGGATTGCAAGTGAATGTTTGATTCAAGGACAAAACAGAACTTAAGCATCAATTGTGACTCAAACAGAAGGTGTGACTCAAGCTGCAATTAAGAGAGTTAAAGTTGAGAAAGGACAACAGATCAAAAAATCAGAAAAGGACCAAGATAAACACATGGAGGAAGAAGTGTCAGGAGACAAATGGAACCAGAATAGACATTGATTAGATCTGTTTATATATTTCTTCTAATGGCATGTAATTTTTAGGGCTATTTTTGGCACTCTTATGTTGGGTGAATCATGTAAAGAATGGACTGTTTTTAGTACTCTTATGTTGGGTGAATCATGTAAAGAATGGGATTGTGGATGTTTTTGGTAGTGGTTGTTTTTGGTACTTGAAAGGGGTAGTTTAAATGTTGTAATGACATAATTGTTGATTTCTATTAATGAAGTACTTTCTGAAGTACTCTATTTTTTTATTTGATGTTTTCGGTATTGCGGTTATTTTTTTGGTACTCTGTTCATAATTTGGTTATCTTTTAACACAAAATAACATTCTTGTACACTATGGTCATGTCCAAATCCCAACATACACTACATAATATAACATAACATAACAAAATAAAATTTTTGGACAATGTTTTGGTACTCCGTTCATAATTTGGTTGTCTTTAACACAAAATAACATTATTGTACGCTATGATCATTTCCAAATCCCAACATATACTACATAATATAACATAACATTACAAAATAGAATTCTTGTACACTATGGTCATGTTCAAAAACTACCAAATACCAACATACACTACATAACATAACATTACAAGTATTATGGCTTGTCCAAACGTACACTATGGCCATGTCCAAAAACTACCAAATAATATAACATCACAACAACCTAAGACAACATAAATTGGGGAGTCACTTTGGCATTCTTATACACTATGAGCCCACTGACAATGACAACAAATAGAACAATCATCTTCTTGTTCCAACCATTTGCAGCCAACTTTGAGTTCAACATAGCATTCTCTTCCTTCAATCTACAAACCTCATTTTTTTATTTTGATATCTTTAGTTTTGTACTTGCAAGCTTGGTTGACATTGTCTTCATCTCAACCTCTTTGTTCTTAAAATCAGTCAACAACTCTCTTGGTCTTTGAGTCATTGGAGGGTCATACCATGAAAAGAAATGGCATCTATTTTCATCATCCTGCTACCAATGAACAAAAGATCACCAATTAACAAACTTTTAATTTTTGAAAACCCCAAATTGATTCATAACAGAAACTAACCAAATTTCAAAATTTGAAAATCTCTAATTGACCCATAACAAAAATTAACCACATTTTTTTTTTTGAAAATCCAAATTTTGAAAACCCCAAATTTTGAAAATGTCTAATTGCAATCATATCAAATGTGCAATTTTTCAAACAAAATAATAAACCTAGAATTGTTTTAAGACAATCACATACCTTCTAGTTTACCCCAAATTGATTCATAACAGAAATTAACCAAATTTCAAATTTTGAAAATCTCTAATTGACCCATAACAGAAATTAACCACATTATTTTTTGAAAACCCCAAATTTTGAAAATCTCTAATTGCAATCATATCAAATGTGCTATTTTTCAAACAAAATAAAAAACCTAGATTCATTGTTTTAAAATAATCACATACCTTCCAGTTTGGATATCCAAAAAACCTCATACTAGGATGTTCACCGGTCCATGATGTCACATACGAGCCCTATTACTGCAGTAACAAAACCTTTCTTCAATCATCTCATGTGAAGATACTGTGTTTCGAACTCCTTTACCTTTACTTGAAATGGAATTCGAGCTCCCCGGCATCAGGCTTCTTCAGTGGTGCTTCGATTTGCAATAATGGATGGACAAATCCTCTTGAAATCAATGAAGTTGCAAATGGAATGGATGTTCTTCAATTTTCTTCTTCTTTGTGCTTCAATGGCTTCATAACAGAGACTGTTACGTGCGATTATAGTTTAGGGCTGAGGGGGGAAGAATTAGGGGTGTAAGTCCGAACCGCTGAATCGAATCGAATCGAACTAAATCGGCCAATTTGGTTCGGTTTCGGGTTAGGACGGTTCGATTTAGGTTTGAAAATTTTATAAACCGAGCGGTTCGATTCGGTTCGCGGTTTTTGGTGCCAAACCGAATCGAATCGAACCACCACCATTTAATTTTTATTTTTTTATTTATATATATATATATATATTATTTAGTAATTAGTAATTAGTATTTGAATTTAATAAGAAAATTATTGTTGTTTGCCTATATTTTTATTGAATTATTGTAATTTTAAAGTTAATTTTTTTACTTTTAATTATTTAGTTTATGTTAAAAGTATTTTTTTTGATATTTAAAAGTTTTTTCTTTTTGAAATATTTAAATAATTAAACCGCGGAACTGAACCAAACCGATCGGTTCGGTTCGGTTTGAAGTTTGTGGTGGTTCGGTTCAGTTTGAAATATGTGGAACCATTAGGGGGTGGTTCGGTTTGCGGTTTTGGCTCAAACCGAACCACCTTCACAAAAATTAACACTTTTAACCATAAAATTTCACGGAGTGACCTTAATGAATTTTCTGTCAAAGTAGGGTGACCAAATTGCGATTTAAGCCAAAATATAACAAAAAAGAACGCGTCAGGTAGGGGTCGAACCTACGACTTTCTGCTTAGGAAACAGACGCTCTATCCACTGAGCTACAGACGCCTTTTGTTAGATTCTTCACATTTAATTATTAATCTAATATATAGTTTTGAATTTGGGAGGGCGCTAAAAGGGGGAAGATCGCTGCCTGAGATTTAGAAACATCTGAATTCGAATTTCGGGAGGGAGAGAGAGAGAAGAAGAAGAAGAAGGAGATGGAGGATACAATTGGGAAATTCTGCAAAACGATGGCGTATTTCTGCAACCACCTCCAAAGCAGCTGTGACTCTCTCAAGCAATCCGTCGAACGTCTTCCCATCCCCCTCGGTATTCTTCTTTTTCTTTCCATTTTCCCCCAACTTTCTCACCATCCTATATGTGTGTGTGTCTGTGTTTCTTTGAGTGATTGGAGATTCTTACATTTTTCTATGCTTTAAAACTCTCAGACATGTCTTTGAACTTGTCTTCAATAATCCCCAAAACATTTTGTAAGAGTTCTCTCTCCTAATCACAAACCCCAGCAAACTTATTTAGAGTTTTTATTGAAATTGGGAATGAGGCCGCTGGAACCGGAAGTAGCAGCAAATTCCTCTAAAGCCTGTTTCAGCTTAGCTTAAAGATTCATAATTTGTAGCAGCCAAGGTGAACAAATCATCAGCACAAGAAACATTATTTATTTTTCAATTCCCTAAAATGAGGATGGTAAGTGAAGGATGCTTGAGCAGTGAAAAGAGTCCTATAATCATTTGAAAGCCTCTATAACAAACCTTCGCCTCGATTCTCTACTACTTTTAAAGAAGTCATCTTAACATCTATTAAGATTTACGGAATATATTGGAGTTCTAATGCATTCTGACATCCAATCAATCACTTAATTGGGGAACTAATTTCCATTTTATAGTCAAATGGTTCCTTGACATCCATTTTTATAGAACACCTTGGCTGTCCTGTATTCCCGTGAATGTCTCACCAACTACTGCATTAATCAAACATTATTATTATTATTGATCTTCCTGTCACAAAGGCAGATTGCTTTTAAGTAATTAAAACAGGTAAACCTTCCTTGAATCTGCCAACCAACACCTTAGATGCGTGGTCAAAACTTCTTCATGGGGTTAGGGTTGAGAAGTATCAAGATTAAAGAAACTGCTGTGCAAATCCATGCCTTCATCCTTTCCCACAACATCCGATTACTAAATCCATCAAGTCCGGGGGGATTTATTTATTTATTAGATTGAACTCGAAGGATCTCAACCCACCCACATTTGTAAGTCTTGCTGAATCCCATATAAATCAGCCTGTTCCTCTATACTCTTTTACAAATATTACTCGTACTATGGAAAGAGTGTTTATGGTATAATTTTAGTTTGACTAAACATGGCTTAATCTTTTAGATTCTGCTTCTACGACCTTTGTGCAATGCCTGAACCGTCGAGTATCTTCTACCAGCAGTGACCTCAATCTGCTCGAGTCAATGTCGTTTGGAACGGTGTCTTTCGAAGAGCTACTTGGTCACTGTAACGAAGTCTACAAGAAGAATCAAAATGATATTCTCGAGCTTCAGGACCGCCTCCGCAGTTCCGGCTATGTCCCTGGTAGGTCGCTCTTAATACCATAATTCGCATTCACTTTTCAATTTTATTAAGTTTCTTTGATCAATTAAATTTTTAACTCTTTTTGTAGAAGTTGAAGTTGATGAACTAGAAGATGTCTTGAGCAATTCACAGCGCAGTATTAGTTTAAACTTGAATACAATGGAAGAGGACTCCTTGTATCCTTCTATTAATCTTTCTGTCATGCATTACTTGTGAATGAGACTGATTACATGGCAATGCTGGTTTTAAGAATAATCTTTCATCATGTCTATTGAAATATATGGTTTCGTTAAAACTTTCAAAGACTGTTTGTAAATAAATTTGCATACAAGAAATTAGTTACCTTTTGATGAGGTTTTGGAATTGGGTTGCCAAAAATTTTTGTTACAGATTTAAAATGTGATTCCATGCTAAGACTTTGCCAGTTATTTTTCTTAACGATATGATATTTGCATTGCAGATGTCAAATATTAAAGTAAATATTTCTAGCTGGGATATTTTATGCAATAACCATAGGATATTGTATACTACATTCGTCCCAAAATAATTGTCGTTTTAGCAATTTGCACACAGATTAAGGAGTCTTACATAAAGACTAATCTACCCCTATTTAAGTTCATTTATTGTAGACAAGTTGCAAGAGTTTTTTTTTTTCTTTCCTCTTAACAACCCTCTTTAATGATGGCAGTAAGTAAGGGCAATTTTGGTAGAATATGGGCAAATGTTTTTTGAAATCCTATAACGACAATTATTTGGGACAAATTTTTTTGCTAAAACGACAATTATTTTGGGACGGAGGTAGTATAATCAGCATATTTGTATTCCCTAACTTTTTGTTAGATTTGAGGATTCGCTCAGTCTGCAGAACCTTGGACTTTCTGACGCTTGTCTTGCCACTATTGCATCTGATGGTCAGTTGATGCTATTAACCATGATCTAAGTTGTATACTTCAATTTCTTGTAGGGGCAGTGTTGAATTATCATAATGAAATGGCTTCACTTTAGCTGGCCTCACATTTGTTGAGAGAACATGTTTACGATGAATTGTGCTTTTATATCCACCATGGTGAATTGAGCTCCTTGGAGTTCGGGATAATAGTGTGAAATTCGAAGTTCCATTTGAAGGACTTATAAAGTTTATACAGTTCCATTTAGTGCGGACACTATGGGGTGTCAATTTTGCTTCATCTCTTGCAGTCTTGTTTTAGTAAAGGTCATGCCATCTGTAGGAGAGTAATTTTCTTCCTGAGTTCATGGCATCAACATTTTATTAGTGTCTAAGGGGTCAACTTTTTGCTCTATCATGCAATGAAATCTCTCTCTCTCTCTCTCTCTCTCTCTCTCTCTCTCTGTATGTGTATAATTGTGTAGTTTACTCAAGTATACACATAATTACGTATTTTTTCTACATACTTTGTTTGATCTCATCTGCAGCTAATAGCAATTTTGATATAAAGGGGTCATATGAAGCAGTTACAAAGATGTTGGAAGGGATTGATGGTAAATAACTCAGTTTTAGATATGTCAAGCTGCACTTGTCACTTTCCCTAACATGCTCCAAACCTATGTTGTCATTTTTCATGACAATAGGGGAAGAAAAAGATGAGCTGAAGGCATTTGAAGATCGTAAATCCGTGATACATATTTTGAAAGATGATTATGAAAGTCTTCCTTCATATATGAAAAGTTTAGCATCATGGGAGGTAAGTTATCCTGTTCGTTTATTTGATTCAACTCTTATTCATATTTCCTCATCAAAAAAGAAAAAGTAAACGGAAAAAGAAAGAAAAGGATGCTCAAAAGCCTCAAGATGATGATTGAGTTACCAAGCTCTTCTGTTCCAATTTTTACAAGTTAAGCTGGTGAACAAAAAAATAAATAATTATAATCCTTCTTTAGCATCAGGTTTCCAGTAGTGTATGCTGAAAGCAAGTTATATATCTTACATGCAAATTTTAGTGAGAAGTACGGAAATGTTCTGGCAAGTCAGTTTTGATTGTTGATATCACATAGCACATTGAGATCTTCCACTATTCATTTCGTCAGTTCCACCCTCGACATCCCTTGTTGCATTCTTTAAAGATTTATCTTTACACGATTCTTTGTTTTTGTTTTGTTTTTTTTTTTTGGGGGTCCCTTCAAACTCAACCACCCGGTTCAATGGTTTCTAGTCTCCATTTTTATCTATTTTATCTGAACGACTATGAGGATCGGATACGGGAGCAGATCCGCAAAAACTTTAAGATTTTTCACTAAATGTAGTGTAAAACACCCACACCTATGTCGTGTCGTGACACAGGTTCTTAGGCAAAATGAAGGATCCAACCAACATAACTTTTAATTACCTACACGTACATATGACACTCCCTCCATCCCAGAAAGAGGTAGAGTTCCTCTATAGTTTGTCCCAAAGGAGAGGAACCTTTCCCTTTTGGGAAAACTTTTTTAAAGCAAAATGACTTTAGTATCCTTTCCAAATTCGAAGAATAAATGACGTGGGTCCACTGTATTGATGAGTGGTACTTTTTGTAGTTAAGGGATTGGAAACCATTTCCTTAATTTGTCCAATAAGTCAAAGCACAGCTCCTCCAGTCTCTGCTTGAGGCCTTTTTTGGGGACGGAAGGAGTACTAATTAGCAGCAGTATTTTTAGCCATTTGGTCTTTACAGATTTTGAAATGGAAAAGGAAATGCTTAATTAAGGAACTCAATACAAAATTACTATCCATGGTTACATGCTATGTGGTTTTGTACATTTTATTACAAGTGTCCACACCATTTTGGCAGGATCTGCTTGCTGCTGTTGAGAAGATGAATTCAAGCCTGAAAGAGAAAATAAAGGGGGAGAACTTTTTCCAGCAAGACGAAATTTCATCACTGGGATTAGGTTGGTATATTCGAGGCATATCATTGACTTAACCTCAATCTTATTGTTGTGCATTTTTATGTGGATTTTTATATATCTATGGCACCGCCTGTCCTTCGATATTTGAATTAAACAGAACCTATATGAGCCATGCCAAAATCACTTATAGACTTATAGTAACTTATTCCTGCATAAGACCTGTTGGTGGATTAGCTTATCCTTCATCAGTTACAAAGTGATTTACAAAGGAAACATGAACCATGCATGGCAAAAAATTTCAATTGAACTGCCAAGGAGGTTGACGTTAATGGTCAGTATCGTAGAAGCTTTTCTAGCAACTCGAACCTATTTGCAAGTCAAGGCATATGTGGTCTGCATTTGTTGGAGATAGGTTTGGTTTTGGAAAGCTAAGATTGAGCTAGGCTTTTGACTTGATGCTTGGGGTAAAATGAAAGTTGATTGGATTCCCTATGAGCGTAATTTCATAAGAGAACCCCACTTATCTATAGAATAACAGCGTTCAATTGCTGGGAAATTCCTCTTCATTAGCCCGTTTAAGCTTTTGGTTGCTGTTCCAGCAGAGCTCCTTTCTTGAAGCTGTCTTTGACACTACATGGATTGTCCGGTCAAATTTTATTCTTATAATAACCATTTGCGTAAAATTTCAATCTTTCACCTCAAGATATGAGGTAGTCACTCTTATATGGAGGGCTTGCCGATAATTGGATTTTGTTGATTTGTTGTTGTGATGTAGGCCCTAAGGCGAGATCATTCCTGCTCTTGCTCGTAAAGATGAATAGATTGGTCGTGGAGACCACTGACGGCATGATTTCTTACAGAGTATTGTAGATAGAGAACCGATTAACCACACAGAAGTGAAATCTATCATACATTAGTGGTATACTGATATGCCTATCTAAGAGAGATTTATCCCTTTCGTACGATTTACTAAGCTTGTGGATCATTTCCTTCAACATGCAAAGACAAGAAATACCTTCTTTATTTTTTATACTTGGTTGTAGTCATTTTCTACTGTATCAATTGATCTGGTTTGTTTTCCATATTTGTCATCAATCATTATAGAATAATTGAGCTACATCTAAAATAGAAAGGCTAATGATTTTGTTGTAGCCATGATTGTTTCTTTCAATTATTTCTATTTTTAATTTTTTTCTTTTTGGTTTTTTGTTTATTCTTACATTGAATTAAGGTTGGTGATTAATTCAATTTCTTTTCTCCTTTTTATCTTTTTGATTAGGTTGAACTACTTCATACCTCATTCCTCTAGCATGGTTTTTTTTTGGTAGGGTGGAAAGAAAACAAAACACAAGCTAAGAATTAAAAGCCTCCACGAGGTCTGCCACCAGCAGCCATTACAGTCTTCAACAGCCCTACTTGCTCGCGCCCATTTTCGTTCTGCCACTTTGTTGGAGTCCCTTTAATGTGGTTGACAATGATAAGGAAATCCGTCCCCAACTCCACGTTGCAGAGATTCATGGAAGTGATGATAGCTAATAATCCCATGTAAATTGCTTGAATTACAGCCTCCAAGCTCGAACATTGATGTATCTTTCCATAAAAACCTTTGACCCATTCACCCCTAGCATTCCTAAGACCCCTTCAGCCTTCCTTGACGCTACCATTGGTATTGAGCTTCATTTGACTTGCACAAGGAACAGTCCATTGAACTAAATCAGTATTACGTGATATACGAACTTTAGGAATGGACACATGAACTTCAAAAGCAGTGAAGATCTCCCGGGCATAATCAAGGATCGATTACACCGTGGCTTGAGTGTAAGGAATCTGGTTGATGAGCACTGAACTGTTCCCTTCTTTCCACACCCGCCAAATGGTAGCTACAAACAGAATATACCAAGAGAGTTTATTGAACAGACTTTTTGTTTATGAACCATATTATACCAGTCACTCACAAGGAGGCAGCCCCATATTGTGAGAGAAAGAGCTGTCATTTATGAAAAAACTCCATATCAATTGGGCTTTAGGACAGTTTATAGGATCCTCCTCAGCCGAATCACAACTCACACAAATGGCAGAGTGGGATATATTGTGATCCCTTGGGAGTTTTCTAGAGTGGAGACGATTATGTTGGATCAGCCAAATGTGTTTCAGTTTTTGGGGGATTTTCACTATCCAAACCCGATCCCTCTTCGGGTCATTAGTATTAGGATTAGGATTCTGATTCTCCCCACGAATCAAATTATACATTCTTAAGATGCTGAATTTGCCTTTCTGGTCCAGCCCTCAAGAGGGGTGGTCCTCCAAATTATGAGTTCGTCTCTTGTAATACCGTCTTATGGATCCTAATTCGTAAGACGGAGCTCCACTCTTTCACAACGCATCCCACCAACACAAGTTGGGTTGGGTCAAAGAGACTCGTCTTATAAAAAATACTCGTAAGACGATATTTTCTAAGTTTTTGCCCCAAATCATTATACTTTGGGAAATACAAAGCCTCAAATCACACTAATCACATCACAGTTCATCAAAGATCTCTGCATATTCAAGTTCCAACTCTTATTGATAATACAATGACTTTCAAGTTATCTTTTTTTTTTTTTTAATAAATAAGAGGATCGATAGTAGTGTCTCACTTATTCCTTGGTAACTCAAGGTATCTGTTGTAGGTGAAGCGTCTTACCATCTAAGCTGTGTTTCTTTGTCCATTTAAGTTATTATCATCAATCCCATACAACCTCTCTTTAAGAGGGTAATCCCCACACCCCTAGTTACGCCTTGTAAAAGAAAAGGTTTTGTTTTTTGAATACCATACCAAGCCAAGTATGAGAGCAATTCCCCTTACACTCACTCCCAAAGAGCAGGGTAGAAACAAAGAGAATGAGATCATCAGCAAAAAAGTACGTGGGTTAAACAGGCCACTCCTCAAGGCCTTAAACCCTCCCAGCATTTGTTTCTACAATTATCCTCAAATCATATGAGAGAGTTTCTCCACGCACATAACAAAAAGGTAAGGAGAAAGGGGATCCCCCTGCCTCGGAACCCTGGTAGGCGGCTTAATCTTACGCAACAATCTCCCATTCCATAGCACAAAAAGGCTCATACTAGTAACATAACATAGTGCATAATAAGATCAATCCCTTCCTACGCCCCCCTAGGACATAAAAAAAAAAAAAAGAGCAATCAACTCCATTGGCTAAGAAACACCAACTTAGTCTATCATATTTTTTAAGAAGGATTTTAAAGATGATACCCCCTTCCTTAGCCTTGGAGTGCAGAGGGAGTGGATTATCTCTTCTTGGGTTATATGGTATTATCCTTGGTCATACGTCTAGGGATAAAGCTACTCTGAGCAGGCCCAATTAAGCTCCTTATCTGATATACTCACAAGTAGGATCAGCAAAGATCTCCCAAAATTCTTGGAAAAACAAAGAACTGGGACCATCAGGCCAGGGCCTTGGGAGTGGCAGGATTCGTACATGTCAAGTTGATAAGGAGAGAGGGCTGTGATCGCTGGAAGTAGTAGTTCTGGGTAAGTTAGTGACCATAGCTTCCAACAGCTCAGTCCAACCATTTTAAAGTCAGACTCAGAGCCATACATACCTTCTCTTCCGTTTGAACAATTTCCGCACGTAATCTTTCAACTTCTCATTAAAGGCTCTAATGTGATTCAAATCATGAACTATGTTCCTGCGTCTTCTTCCAAGGACTCTGCAATCTCATTGAAGTCCACAGCAACAAGCCAGGGTACCTCTTCATCTTCGATACTATGACGATTGTTCGAGTATTTGGAGATGGTTAAGGTTGAAGATGGATGATATTGAAGCCAAATAAAAGCAACCTTTAGTAAAACTCAGCAGCACTTAAGAGCCACAAGTCTACAACTCCAAACATCTACATGAAGAGATGAACAGCCTGACATTGCAGGATCTGGAGGCAATGCAAAATCATAATTCATTATACGTCATCACATAACACTGCCAGTTTTATTACCTCCAATCATCAATAAGAACTACAACGACCTGAGTAGTGAGGGAACTTACAACATTAGAGGATTTGCTGTAAATAATTCAAATAAAAGAGACAACACGCTATAATAAATATCTCAACTATAGAGCGGTACAATTGTTACTTTTTACACGATTGCAACTCAACATCTGTGGGTTCCAGTCATTTTACAAACCCCACCCCCTATTCATACATCAAAAGACACCAAAAAGGGCGAAGGGAAAAAGGATGTGAAAAGAAGAAAGAAAAGAACCCAGCTATACCCAGCTCTCAAACCCAATTCAATCAAAATCTTCTTTATGTACTGGCTAAACCTACACATGAACCAGATACGGAAAGCCCCAACCTGGAAGAGCCTTCACATAAAAGGACCAAATGGGGAAACGAGTAGAAGAGCTCAAGCGGGCTTCTGTATCAACAATAAAAGCGGGATACATTTGAGAGAAGCCTCCCTTCCCACCCACCCAAGTCAAAAAAAAAAAAAAAAAAGAATAGCAGCCTACAAAACCAACGATCAAATCCACAGATAATATTAAAAAGAGCCCTGGTTAACTTCCCTCGGTGCCTTCACATCTGCTGTTCATTTTTTCAATACTTTACATCTCCCTTCCGACTTTCAACAGGTGGGGTTCAGCGAATGAACTGATTAGGTTCACGGATATTACTAATTGTATATTTTGACTGGCTTCTCGTACGTGTGACGGTTCTGCAATTTTTTTGGGACAAAATAACAACAGGTCAGATCTTTCCCACAGCATGCTCAGACTTGCAGGAATATGGAGATTATTACATAAAGCTAACATAGGGAGGGGGCAGAATTAGCTTAAAGAAGTAGTGATTGTGCCATCCACTAGAAAATCCTTACCCCACTCATCCTAATATTCTTGCACTAAAACATTAAGAATCCATAGAGGCCGTTGTTTGAAGTAATTAACGAACACACATAAGCAAACTCAGCAGGGAAAACCTCACCTGATTTGCTGCAAAAGCCCTTTTAGGAGTAGTATCAGAGTGCTCCAATCCAAGGTACTGCTCCCAAGCACCATAAACATCTCTTCTCTGAAGGAAGGAAAACATCAAAATATTCTTAAGAGGGTTCACCTTATATGAATGAATGAAGAAATATGGAAAAGTCATATATATATATATGGGGGAGTATTTAATGGTTACTTTTTTATTTAACCATCAATGGTTACTCTCATTATCAACCATTGGATTAAAAATTAAAGGTTGAGATTTAATGGTTAGTTGGAAAATGCAATTAATGCAAGTAGGTGAGTCATTTAATGCATTAAATCTCAACCTTTAATTTTTAATCCAATGGTTGATAATGAGAGTAACCATTGATGGTTAAATAAAAAAGTAACCATTAAATAATCCCCCATATATATATATATATATATATATATATATATATATATACACACAAAAGATGCAAGGATTAACATAAACTATGTGAACCTGAAAACGGCTGGACACAATGTCACTGTCTTGTAGATACTCGGGCCGTCCCAGTGATAAAAATGCAAACTTCCACTAATCAACCCCCGAAAAAAAGAGAAGAAAGACTCAGTATGGTTATGGATTTAATTATGGAGTGACACTGAGAAAGAAAGACTGAAAAGGAGACACCATGTGAATTTATTCTCTCTCCTGCAATATGGACATCACGTAGAGAGCTACCTTAGAAAACTCTTCATCTGGAACCTGCAATTTCTTCTGAATGCGAAGTTTGACATCTGCTAAAGTTTCACCTTCATGGATTATCAAAAAGAAGGGCTCCCCAAAGTTTTGGACTTGCTGGCAAATGAATATGTAGTTGCATTATAGATAAATCTCTTTATTAAAAGAAAGTACTACAAAGAGAATCAACAGCCTTAAACAGGTATAACGCACACAACAAACTGCTATCCATGTTTAAATACCATTTGGTTCTGTGCAGTCTCTTTTGTGAAATGGTAAACATGAATCAGGCGATCATGGGGACCAAGGTTCTTCTCTTCTTCTGGAACCTGACGTAGAGAAACATGTCACGGATGTTACAAAGCATGTTATATTCAGCTCTCAAACACTGAATTTGGCGGTCAAAAGAAGGAATTCATTTTTATCCTTTATTAGTAAAATTGGAAAAATATAAATGCTCTTAAATTCACACTTTTTTACAGAATAGTTTTGAAAATAACAAACTTAAGGAACTAGTTCAAATAGATGTAGAAATAACAATTTCACACTTTCCTTTACCTGTGACTGCCAGGAATCAACGCTGTGTGCTTTCAAGCAACATTGTCCACCGTCACATGAGATTTTAGTTCTCATAAAATGTGCTTGCACATAGGAGAATTTACTCAGTGCTCTAGAGTTAATCGTTTCTTGATGTAAACACCACATGAGATCCACGACTAAAGGTCAACCAGATAACTATAATCACTAGATCAATGCCACACTAAGCAAACAAAGGAAGCAGCCATAAACAACCAACAGGAAGCACCCTGCGCTGGAGTACAAAATTCTAACACTCAAACGTTGAATAGATTGATCCTAATTGTTACAAACAACCTTGGAAACCATGGATCGTGTGCCGGTACTAGAGTGTTTTACAACCTGCAAAGTCCACAGATCCCACACCCATGGCGGCATAGTCCAACATGTGTATGGCCAGTGAAATAAAGAGTCCCTGTTACACAGTCTACCACTACAATGGAATCCAAGGTTCTAGGTGCGCTCCGATAAGCTCATCTAATTCCAAAAAACTCTTAATGTACCCCCCCAACATTTATACTTTACAGATCAAATTGTACCAAAGAATTATTACAAAGTAAACCATAACTAAGAGTGATCCATGAGAGTGATGAAGTGTGTGTTCTCCACCAATCCAACTCTTGTAACTTTTCTCTTTGTTATTGTATGAATTGAAGGCACATTTAGGTCTTGTTTTCATAGGGCAAACCTAGCATATAGACATTGAGATTGGAGTTTCAATTTACTGAGTATGTCTGGCCCGATAGGTGATTGGTATGATTGTGTTTTGTATGTCTCTGGTGTGTGCAATATGTGTGTCTGGGGAGAGGGCATCTTATTCCTTTAACATGAGCTAATTTGCAGGATATCATCAATAGAATAATACCAACATCGAAACAACTGCAAAATTAAGCAAACTACTCAAGCTAGAGGCTTGATGGAAGCTTGCATGGCATTGGCTGCCGAGTTAAACAAGCCAAACTTGAAGCATATTTTGAAGCTCATGTTGAGCTCCATAATAAGAACATAATCATGCTATCTCTGTATTATATACCAAGATGCATTTGAAATGGCCAAAACTAACGGAATTGGCTCTATAGATTAACAAGCAAAGATAGTACACATTTGACTTTAATAATCAAGCTCAAACAGCTCCACATTCAGCTCAGTCAGCTTGTTTGCAGCCCTTAAGGAAGGAAATGCACCATACCAACCTTTAAGTCATCAGAAACTTAAGTAATCCTCTATATGACGGATTAATCAAGTTAACCATAATGTCCTTTCTTTATAAAGGTGCCACTTGGCAGAAAACTACATACATTTCAATTGAAATATTACTGCAACACAATTACTATAGCAGTAGAAAAGGAGTAGCCGTGAACTTCATCTTGCTAAAGATTAAAGAGCACACACGTCTTGGAACTCCAGCCACTAGCATCTACTAACCTAAATCTAAAATTCAGTACAGAAGAAGAAGAAGCTGCAAGGCAGAAAAGCCAAAAGAGTGGATGGGAATTTACCTCCTCGGCACGCAATGTCCAGTATTGATCATTTATATTCTCAATTTTCTCAGTTGTTGGAAAGATCTGCAAGAACAAGAAAGCCAATTATGGATTATCTAACAAAGGATAAAGCATCGCGATAGAAGGAAAATGAAGACACAATCACGGACCGTTTGGAAAGCTAAAATAGAAACTAGGGTAAAACCTACGCAGTCTCGCTTTTAACCTTTGTTACATGGACCCTTCATTTTCACAAAAGTACGCGTGTTAATACGACAAGCATGGGTGTGGGTGTGGCAGTCTTGCACTAAATTAGTGCATAATCCTAAAGTTTTGGCGAATGCGACACCCGGATCCAAACCCATATCCGATCCTTGTAGCCGAGTCCAGGTAACATAGCTTTTAACTGAATAAAGGTGGATCGTGCTTTAAATTTGAAGACAGTACAGTAAATAAAGATTGGTGTATGCATTTGTAAAAAAGATTTCCCGACAAATGGGTAGTCCAAGGGTGAATGGGAAGAGTGTGTTAGTGGAGCTTAAATCTAGGCTGCATCAACAGCAGCTCTATCAGCTTTATCCTCACGTTTCAAATTCTTTTTGTTGTCACTCCAAATTATATTTAGTGTTGGGACTGCCATAACTCATGTAGGATTGTGATATTTACCATAAAAGATGGGCTTCCCATAAGGAGAAAATAGAGCGTCCAAACGGAGAAGACAGATAGACCAAATCCTTCACATATTGCTTACATCAAAGTTGAACAGAGGATGTGCGAGTCTACTGCCAATTGAAAGAAATGCGGGCTGGAATTCGGGTACAACGCATCCACCATAATAGTTTCCATTAGGTAATTTTAAATATTATTTTCGAGGGATAATTTTGTTGAGTCTCCTAAAATAATATTACTGATGGCATCTCCCACCATAACCAATAACAAAAACGAAAAGAAAGAATAGAAAATTTTGAAAAAATAAAATAATATTAAGGGCTCGGTAGATGCCAACAGACAGTAAGCATGCAAGAGTATCTTGAACAAAATAGATACGCTTCCAAATAAATAAAAGTAAACCTTTTGGCCTCTGCTAGGAGTACACAAAGAAAATATCTCATACCCAATCTGTAATCACATACCTTATAAATCTTGTGATAGAAAACTTCTAGCAGTCTAAGTTCCGCATTTGGTTGCGACAATTCCACCTGTTTTGAGACATGTTAACCAAGAATGTAATATACAGAGGGCACACGATTAGAAGTAATGCAACTATGATCAATTGATCATGCATAGAAAGGTTGGATAAGTCAGAAAATGCCATATTCTTCTTCGAAAAAATCCACAAAATGGTGTATCAAATGTGCAACAAGCTCAAGAAAAGTAGTGTAAACTATTCCTTTCCAGTGAAGGATGATATTCATATGCGCATGCGGGCCTTGAGTAGGAATATAATGAAAATACTAGAAAGAAATAGAAAATTCTATGCCAGTGAATGACACTGGGAACCAGAAACAAAGTATCAACTGAAATGACATGAAGCAGCAATTGCTATTATTTTGATCTTAAGATAACTGACGTGAATCAGAGAGCCATCAATCCTCAAAACATACCTTTGTTTTAATTTCGTTGAGCACATCTCCCACAGTGCTTTGTTTCGGCAATCTAATGTTATGCACTATGGGCTGAAACAGAGTAAAATAGACTATAAGAAGCTATTTTTGTTATTAATAGAAAAACAATGACAGAAATACAAGGGCATAAGTAAACATAATCTCAGTGTTATCAACCACACCTCTTCCTTGGTTGCATGATGAAAAGCAACTTTCAAAGTTTTCAGGCACTGCAATTCTGGCAGAGGGATATCCAGCACTTCATAATATAAAATATCAGAAATCTGCCCCAAGGAAAACAAATAACAGTTAGTCATAGAGGTTATAATTACTCCCTCCGTTCCAGGTAAAGAATACACTCGACTTTTTTTAGTCAATTTAGTTTAAGTTTGACCGATAACTAACATAAATTTAGTGATTTTTACAAAGTTATGAAAGTTGTAATCCATAGTATTCTTAAGATAGTTTATAATTAATGAAATTTTATTTCCTAAAACATTAAGTATGTAAAATTTTAATTTGATTTAGTCACATGTTGACTCCTAAAAAAGGAAAGTGAACTCTTTGTCTGAACGTAGGGAGTATTTTTTTTCCTTGTCCCTTCTCTTCCAACACTAGTCAAATCCAAACAAAGTTATTAATCCTGTCTCAAATAAAAAATAAATAAAATAAAAAAATAAAAAATTGCATTAGACAAGTCAAACTTTTTAACATCGTTCTTTTGCTTCTCTATATTTCTTTTAAATTACACGAAAGTTATTCTATTTTTTTATGACACGCCAGATAATCATCATATCTTCGAAAATAATGAAAAAAACTTGATAAGGTATGGCGAATGAACCTTAAAGTTTAGAAATGCCACTCATTTTTTTGGGATAAACAAAATGGGAAGGTGACACTATCTTTGGTACGGAGAGTTTTTTTTTGTGTGCGAGTGGATAAGGGCCCATCAGGACTAGATTGAGCAAAGCCTAACTGTCCAAGTAGAAGCCACCTGATTGTAGTGGACTAGCATGTCTAGCAAATGCTCCGCGGCTCGATATTTAATAGGATGGGGCTTAGGCTGTTGAGAGTAGCAGTTGTGAGGAGTAAGCCTGATTTTAGAAGGATCATCCAAACCAAGTTTCCGAGCCACTCTTTCAACCACGTCATCATAAGTATGCAACTTCGACCTATAAATCAACAGGGACATTGTGGTCAACATATAGCAATAGTAAACAGCAACATGTCCTTTTTACACAGATCCAATGTATCAGAAGGTAACTCACAATTCTAGACAGAAATCATCCTCCTTGGGCCTTTCAAGAGGTCGAAAATGAACTATCTGCAAAGGAAGGGATCAAACTGAGAAGAAAAAACAAAAACTTATTTGAAATCAACGGTACAACACTCCATGCACACTGCATATGATAAATGAAATCATACATGAGAATACTACATCTCCATAACAGATATTCCATCTCTTTTTCCGCCCAGAAGTCACTGATTGAAATTCTATTCCAAACCCCCTTCAACCCCCCACCCAAAAAAAAAAACACAAAAACACACTGTTTATTATCACTACATGCACACTGCACATGATAAACGATATCCTAAATGAGAACATTTCATCCTTAACAAAAATGGCCTAGGTCCACAAAATAAAGCTTAAAACCCTATAACAATGCAATTCAATCTCTGAAATTTCATAGACCCCCCCCCCACCAAACCCTTCATGCCCCGCCCAGAAAAATGAAAATATATAAGTAAAATCCAAATAGCTTTGTACCAACACTATATACTAACAATGAATGAAATTATGTCTATGAACTTTCTTGGAAAAATCAGCCATGGATAAGGCAAAAGGAGAAAACCACACAGTATCAACAGTACTTTTCCTCCAAAAAGAATAAAACTGTGGGAAATCATCAAAGCTAGTATGCAAATAACTTTTTTCTCCATGCAAGGTGAAGATAGCTGGTGCAAGCGAAATGTTACTTGACATTAAAAGAGGACATGGGTTTTGATCCAACGCATCTCAATGAGAATTGCTCCAAGCAAAGAATAATCCAATCTTAGCACAAAGAATCGCTTAAAATAAAGTAAACTTCCCATTGAAATCTAGATTACACGGGAACATAATTTTTCCCAAAAAATAAATTAAAGATGATAAATATGCAAAGATTATGCCGCATCCTCATTCCTCATGACATTTAATTGGGAGATTGATCATCCGAAAGTTGAGCCACATCGAACAAACTATACCTGATCTGGGTAAGTCCACTACAAAGGTGAAAGGACCCACACGTAGTATACAAATAATTACACACGCCCTATCTCAGATTTAACACATGAACATAACACATAAATACATCTCAACCTTTGCATTAAAAAATTTTGTAGACCAAAAGACTAAAATATATCTAAATAAGAATGAGAATTGTAAGTCCAAAATATTTGCATTTTCATAATTAGACATCCACCTGACAAATAGATATATTGCTCCTATTTGAATGCCAAAATAAGGAAAGCACATAAAACAAATCAGATTTCTTCACAAAGAAAAAAACAGCATAGAAGTATGAAAGAGTCTGCACAATAAATAGTATTCCAGATTCAGCATATTGGACCTGTCGATTTTTCACATATTCCAAAAATGAGGGAACATCAGGATATCGGTATTTCTCTTCACTTTGAGGCTGGGGGAATTTCTGGAAGCAAATGATGTCTCCGTCTTCAATCTGAAAAGAAAGAAAAACATTTCTTATCATAACTCAGTCATAGCTCATAGAAAGAGTGCAATCAAAAAACATATATGATATACCTGGCTGAATCGGAATGAAGTTCTCTTGTCAAGACGTTCACACATAACACAAGGCTCAAATTTTATTTCCTGAAACATGACAAATAAATACATAGATAATTACGTGTGGATTACCAAATGCTGGCCATATAACATGAGATATCAGACTTAACATGAAAATATAATGAAAAAACAAACCTCGTAAAGTTCAATTTCCTCATCAGGACCAAATCCAGCCAACTCACTTAATTTTGCTAGAATTTCAGTTGGCTTACCAGAACTTTTTACAAAAACCGACCAACGAATCTGGGAAGAAGAAAGAATAAAAAGTAATCAACCAAACAAAAGAACATATTTCACCAGTCCTACCCACAATTAATAGTGACGAAATAAGAAGAAAATAATAATACTAGCAACACTAATTTTAATAATAAAAAATAACAATGACAAAAAAGAATGGAATCACTAATAAGTAAATACCGGAGCTCTTCTTTCTCCGCATCGTAAAGCTTGAAAAAGAGAAGAATATCCTCCTTAGTTTTATCAGGTGGTGGAACAGGACGTAGATCCTGAAATAACATATAGCATCAGTAGGAGTACAAGAAACATCAGGTACAAAAAGCTTCTCAAGTGCAAAGGGCAAAGATTAAGATTTAGTTCCCCAAAGAACAAATAAATGAATGGTATGACAACACTACCAGCCCAAGCTCTATCTCCAAGAACAATTTCAGTTCTGCATTGTGGGTCTTATTACAAACCTCCCTCAGTTGCCCAACCTGCATTTAGCAATGTTGTCATTAGCTACTGTAATATGAATCCAGGGACACTCACTTTTTAGGCTATTATGCCCAACCTAGAGTACAGTTATACAAATTTACCAAAAAGTCGATGTAAAGAAAAAGAGAGCCAGGAAAAACATTATATGATTTAACTACAAAAATTTAGCATAAGAATTATTCCAGAACACACGCAGTGCTTCCAACACAGTTTTATATTAGGAGATAACAAGCACAAGAAGATTGCAAAACAGATATCGTCTACCAAATTTTGAAGTATATGGCCAAACGGCTTGGTTATTGAACACCAAGTATTAGTCAGAGAATTCCCTCCCCCCCCCCCCCCCACACCTGCCGCTTTCTCCCAACAAGATGCACACACACATAACATGTTGAAGCATGTATAAGTAGACAAGAAAAATGAATAAATGAATGAAAAGGTCAAAAGCATCTTGCTTCATTTGGCAAATTAAGGATCTTTCTGAGGTTTCCTAGAATTTGAAAACAGAAGTGTTCTCTTTATCGTGATGTTACCCATCTGGCCAGATGAAACAAGACTTCACCATCCAATCAACGAGCTCAAAATTGACCGCGACTAGTCGGGGTTACTTCTCTCTTCACCCTCCAAGCTCAGGATTGAGAGACTGTCCCATAAATTTCTGACAGACATCCCCGAGATCAGTAATATACCTGGATCAGTATTATTTAAAGATCCCAGTGATCACCTGCTCTCACACTAGGCTATGCTTCTTGGGATTGGTTACATTTTTATAAATAAATAAAAGAAGCCTGATTGAGAAACAGAAGAGAATAGCAGACAGGGCCCATAGAGTACAATGCATCCACCTTACATCAGACAGCTCTATAAAACCAAACACAAAATAGAAACGATTAGTGCCGGCAAAAACCAATTTCTTTTCTTTTTGAAGTGGGTGGCATCTTGTTCCCGTTCAAGGTTTCAAAAAGTTACAATTTTTAAGAGATCGCATGTACAAATTATAAACTTCCACTCCAGCTGATAATAGACACATATCAGTGTCTAATACCAGAAGAGTCTATCAAACACCAAAACCTTTTTAGGACACTAAAGAAAGTATCTAAAAATAGTATATTGTTCATAAAAAAACTTGTACAAATTTCAGTTCAAACACGAGAAATTGAGCTTTCAATTACTTAATTAAAAAGAAAATTGTTGGGGAAAATAAATATGAAAGCTAATCAATTCAAGATTGAATGTCGTACTACGATTTGAAACACCAATAGAAAGAAAATTTGAACAAACCGTCTCTTTTAATACTTTAAACCATGAGACTTACGTAGATGGTGACTTGCATTCAGCTAAATTCTCCATCATATTGCTCATATTAGTTGAGAAATTTTCACTACTTTTTCAGATTTTTTTTGGCCTCATAAGTACAATATTTTTGCATATCGGCTAAACCATTCAGGTGGCGAAACAGTGCCTTCAAGCCATTGGGGGGGTTCTTTAAATGTTGTTTTACTGAAACTCAAAACATTTAAAGTAAATTACGGAATCAAAAATTATTCAAAGTGCATTCAAGAGAGCAGACCAAAGCGAAACCAAGAATGACGGAAACCATTCTCGAAACAATATCACCTAAAGCTTGCCAACACTATAGAAAGTGGACAAGCAACAACGTATACTCTTCCTCTTGCTCACATATCTGGTTCAGTCATATGACAAACTATCAGGATCCTGTTTTGGCACATACCATCCACAAATCTCGTTAATATATTCATCTATAATGAAGAATTTAAGCTAGTTCAATATGAATACCACACAATAATCTACACATTCCATGCAACAAAGGAGAAAAATCATTAAGATGATGCAACATCTTTCAACAGGGGTAAAGGTACATACTGATTGTGCTTCCTCCTGTGGTGTCAAAGGCCGATTAGGCCGGTACGTATGGTTTTGCCTCTTTGCCCAAATCCAGAAACGTTGAAATTGAACAGGTATACCAAATTCTTTAGCAACCTCCTCCTGTAATTCAAGATAATCAGGAAAGAATTGTACGCAAATGAAACTGAAAACTAACTGATTTTCTTTTGATATTCTGTTTTGAAAAGATCAAAAGATTGAAATACTCTTTTTTCTTTTTCCTTATTGTTACTTCCAGTAAAGGCCAAATGTAGAAGAACTTCTTTTTCTCTTTTCATTTTTCTTCCCTTTTTTAATATGAAGAACGAGAGATCATGTCCTCTGAAACCTCATTAACCAAAATCTAAAAAAGGTTTGGTGCCGGTATCAGTTAACTGTCAATGTGAAAATCATGTTTGAAACTATATTACAAGGTCATTCACACTTTTTGAAATCATTGAATGTCACTGTACAAAATCATTAAATGTCACACCAACTACGCTTTTATTGCCAGTTACTACACAATGACGTGGTGGACATAACAAGAGAAAAACCAGTTAATACACAAGACACGTACATTGCACACACTCAATATGACATTGCAGTTCTTCCATAATAATAGTATGTAGTTGGCATGATTCATTATGAGCCATTGTGCCAAGAGATAGACAAGATAAAACCACAAATTAATAACCTTTCTTGACGCGAAGGCAATCTTTTGACAAAAAGAGGTTAACTGACATGATAAGTGTGATGATCATTCATACATTTATGTCACTTCTACCCACCCCAACCCCCTTTTCTAAGATGCAGCTTTGTTTGTAAAACCCAAACTATATTCTCAAAATAGCAGCATCTACCCATTTCATAAAAATAACCAAGAGACTGATTTTGCTAAACAGTGCACCATCAAATGTCTCCCACTAGCACTAGGCCAACAAAATTCAAGTCCATAAAAAAATTACAGATGTTGATTTTCTTGTACAATCACACACACAAACACATACACATACACACACGTGTATCTAAGTTTCATGAACTCCAACAAGCACAAATTAGTAAAACTAATAATTAGTACTTAAAATTAAAATTGAAAAACATTGTTCCAAACATAAATGCTAATGAAACATTCTCAACACATGTACAAAGCATACAAGTACAGGTACCTTGAAAAGTGCAAATGGCGTCTGTTTTTGGATACGGAAACTGCGGACTTTGTCGTGATCAACAAGATCAAAATATATATCCTTTCCAATCTGTTCGAATAGGTCCTCATCCCGAGCAACCTAGATGTATTAAATTGCTTCAGTAATAAGCTCCAAAAAAACATACATGCCACTAATTTTTTTTTTTTTGAGAAGTCATACATGACGCTACTTTTATCATTTTAAAGTTTGAAAATCTGTCATGTAAATTGTAACCTTGATAATAGTGTATAGGTGCGCCTGAGCTTTATATCTCCTCTTATCTTCCTTCTCTTCTTGTTCTTTCTTTAACCTTATCTGGAATGAGATCACGGAAGTGTCAAAAACCTTGATACAAACATGAGTATAATATACTCAGAAACTTTATAGGTTTAATGTACTTCAGAAAATCCTTTTTACCCTAAGATGTTCCGCAATGTCCTTCTCGTCCACGTCACAAATTATCTTCTCCTTGTCGCTTTCACGGATATAGACGAGCATGTACGCATTTGAATACTTCGTAAATTTAAATGGAGCATTATTAAAGCCAGGATTTGTCTGGGGCAACTGTAGACAGGACAGGTAGACAAGAAGATGCATTCACATACAGACACAAATTCAACAAACCAATGATGCTAGGAAAGTCAATACCTCTTCCTCACCACCATATTGCTCCTCCAATGCCCTTTTCATATCTTCTTTTGTTACTCGTTCATCATCAAATTTGAACCTAAACATGAGATTTATTAATACTAGCTCATTCAGATGAAAATCTTACTATCTATTAAGATGGCACATGCAGGCAAATGCTTGATTAACCATACATTTCAATATCGATTAAAGTTGGAGCAGTTAAGTTTCAAATGAATTGTGGAACCACATGTCTATTGTGTGCTAGCTTCTTGGATGCTTTCATTGCATTATGCAGCTCCTTACACTAGAAAGACTTTCACAATCCGCCATGATTGCAAACATATGAGCTACTCTAGGAGGAAATAGAATATAGAAAAAGAAGACTAATTTGTCCTTTTAACTGTGCTCATTCCAGAAGGTAAAAATCCTCAAACCAGATAGCACACTCCACCCATCATTGCTACACTAAAAGTGATGTCATAGATGACAACCACTTGTCCAGCGTATTGACAGATAGTGTCTATATTCAAATAAAAAATGGAAATTATTTTTTCCATATCATGAACCTAGAGAGAACATAACACTAATAAAAGCAACAAATAGATCATATACTGTGTTCTCTCCATAACAAGGAGAGGCAGACACCCTTTCCCTCTATTTTGACGCACATCCTTTTTCAACTAGTGTGTAATGAAACAACGGGGCAACTGCTAGATCCAAGTTTCTGATCCACCAAGTGTAATTACCCTACCAAGCATGGTTATCAAACGGACTAGCAGCAGCAGGTGGTCAGATTCCCCAGCCGACAAACCCAGGAATTAGCATTGTAAGAAAAAAAATTAGAAGTGGACTACCACCGACAGACTAGGCACTTCGCATTTAGTGTTTGCCTCATTGCCACTTGAGGCCACAGAGATACAATGGCAAGGCGTCTCATTATGACCAAACTACTAGTGCCGTTACCATTTGAACCGTGGAGGCTACAGCCTTCCGGGGCTTAAGTGCTGAAATAGGCTACTGCCAGTCTGCCAGCATTATGCTTCCAAGTTTTTGAACCCCCTAGATAACTTATACTCCCTCCTTCCCAATTGAAGAGGTACACCGACTATTTCAGTCAAATTTGATCAATTTTCATGTTCATATTTAACATAATTTTATTAAGTTTTAAAAAATAAAACTAAAAGTAAACTTCCCCAAAAGTACCACAAATAGCATATTTTAAAGTTTCTGAAAGAAAATATAAATCCTTCTGAAATTTCCATTTAGGAAAACTTCAGTTTGATTAGGAAAGTCAAGGTGTAGTTCTTGAATTGGGACAGATGGAGTACCAAGGAAGAAAACATAAAGGCTGAAATATAGGCAGACAAGTTATGTTACAAGGACTCAGTTGGGGTGTCGGATGCCGGTCATTGTCTAGAAGTAATATCCGGGGCAAGCATGAATTCTACAACCAGTTGGCTCGGCTCAAAAGGATCCAAAAATAGGGTGTGGGCACTTGGACACAGCTGATGGCTTTATATTTTATACTCCATCTGTTATGTTTTAATAACACATTATGGAAATACGGATTTGATATAGGAATTGGTGAAAATATAGTAAGCTTTTGTTTTGGGATCCTATTTAGGAAAAGTTAAAGAGTTTGATAGCTGATTTTTTTTTTTAATTTCAAAAAACTTGACAGACATACCAAGCTGTAGTGTCCCTTAACAACTTGAAGGATCCAACATAGATGCCACACCTATGTCCTCACAGAACATGTCCGACACAGGTGTGGCGAGTTAAATAAAGAGTCCTTGTTACACAGCAGACAAGCACATATACTATACACACACACCCACGAGAGAGAGAGAGAGAGAGAGTAGTTATGGAACACTTGCCATTGATCAGATAAAGTTGGCCTGATGAATGCATAGTAGTGTCCACCGTGCACTCCGCCACTATGAACCAAAACACTGTTAAAGGGAACATGAGGCAGAAGAAAAGGAAAAAGTAAGAGCAGATCTCAAACAAACAGAATATATGCTCTCTTCTGAGAGCAAACAAGATGTAGAAACAATATCCAACCCGAATACACTGACTAACTAGTTGAAGCATGAGAATTTGACAATTAAGAGACATTACGGATAATATAACGGCCCTGTTCACATTGATACCGAACAAAGTACAGAGATTTGTCTGACAAACGCACAAAAAAAGGGGCAAGGGAGAATAATGTCTGCCTACGCAAGGAGGCGATGCGAAAAGGCCACAAGCCCACAAAAGCTAATAACTCAATATTATGCATTACTTCCTTAATTAAACAATGAGGGATTGCATCCAGTATCTATAAGAAAAAAATAAATCCCAACTTTCCCAGCACTATGGCTAGTAATCAAAAATATCAAACAAACTCTCATAGTACTAACTGACTAGAATAACACTAAGAATAATACTACATAGATTCAAATACCCTAATGAAATAGTAAAAAAAGAAATAATATCTCAAATACCCTACTGAAATAGTAACAAAAGAAATATTATCTAAAAAATGATACATCATAACAAAATAATTAGTAGATGCCAATGCCATTCTTCTTATGTTAGCTGCTATATCACATCCTGCTCAAAACATAGTCGACTAAAAAAGAAAGAGCAATAATGAGTCTCTACCTAAACCCTCGAGGAAGAGAGTCAAAATTACAGTTCCTCATAAACAATAACTGCGAAAAAGGAGAGTAAACATTCCATGTCCGCTTTCTCCTCCTACACCCAAACGGCCAAACCCTTTCGCTTAATCACAAGATCTACAAAACACCTATATAGGCATTCTCAAAGTTCAACTTAAGCACCAAACCATCCTATCTCTACTATCGAAATCAACCACTAGTACTAGTAAAGCGTTTACAATTGTATATGCAATCTTTACACTACCTGCAGAAATCAGTACAACTCGATACATTATAGTTGCCTTAGCAAAACCCTTCTACAATTATATGACACCAGAATGTACTCATTCGAGAAGGAATTCGGCCATAAAAGGAAAAATTCAATAACACTAAAGAAGCACAACTGTTACCAGAAAAATAGGATTTGTTTGGAGTAACAAGAAAAAATGTTGAAATTGTAGAAGGCGATATAGAGATGTGCTTGAAAGTGCAAAAAGCAAAATATAAAATTAAACAAGAAAAATCTCATTGAAGAGCGGCAGCACGATTTAAGTTAGCCTAACAACATATTAGACACCATTCTATAACAAAAAGAGAAGTGAAGCACAAGTTTCATCATGCGCAACAAATTAGAAATATTATTATTGGCATGCAAGCATTAACAATATGCAAGTTGAAAGTCTGCCTAATTATTAAGAAAACAAGAAAAACTGAGGTGAGCAAAAAAGGACGAGCTTGAATTGAGAAAGCAATTCCTCATTCAGAGCAAATCGCAAAATAGATAAGCTAACGTTATAAGATAAGAATCTACGAGGTAAATTCCAATACAGGCATGCATGCCTGCACTTATCCTATGCTACAAAAATTTGGCATTAGCAGAACAAAATCGATACTAACCAAAAAGGTCAGAGCCCCTCCCGCTACACCCACACGCATAACATACACAGACGCAAACACAAATATGTCACTTCATAAACATACATAGAATCTCATACCTATGGAGAGTGTAAAGATTGCGGACACTCTTATCTGCATCAGGAGAAAGATACTTGCCATCATCTCTATCAAGATCAAGCTCCAGAGGGAATTCATAGCGATCATTTATCTACAAATTAAAGTAGAAAAACTCATTAGAGAAGCATCCAGTATAATGAAAATTTTCCCGTAAAGGAAGTGTGAACTCAAGACCAAAGACTTGCTCAAAGGCAGTAAGTAACCAAGATGAATCTTAGTGATGGAAGCTTAATTTAAAAACATAATATTGCACACGATTTTTGCATAAATTACAAGATTTGATCTAAACTCTCACATTCAATGGATACTGAATATAAAGGCCAGTAGAAGAATATATAGTGACAAATAGCAGATTTGCAATAAATAGAACAGATCAAAATGGAATTAGTCAAAAGTAGGACTTCACTCAAAAAAGATGATTATGTTAAACACTGGATTGTCCAAGTGTTCCCAATCTATGAAGCACCGATACACCAAAATGGCATCCCTGGCAGTATCTGATACACTTAGGATATGGAAACGGAAGGAATGTGGCTGGGTGCATATTGGATTCATTCCATACATTTCTAGATATTAATATTTAAAATTTCTGCTTGGATACGTTGGGGATACTGCAGGGATACGTTGGGGTCGAAATTATAATTTTCCCTTCTCTAAAGCGTTCTTTGCGAATAACAGAAGTTGTTAAGAGTTAGTTCTACCAAGATGTATTATATATCTCCCAAAAGATTAGACCCCAAAATCTTGTGGGGATAAAATGATATCAGCGTGGGTAGTCAACATGTTCCTTTTGGTGTGCTATCTCTTTCTATTCAGTATATCTTCATCTCTCGCTTCCCATTTTCTTTTCTTGTTTCAAATATATTTTCTTAAAACTGCTGCCCAAAGGGCTAAAACCCTTTTATATTGTCTTATTATTTTACCTTCATCTCTCCCTTTATCTGTTTTTAGAATCGGTGTTCATTTACTGTACTGCTAAGTGGATTTCCAATTGTTTTGAAAATGGAAATATATTCCTGGAAGGCATGCTGAGCTACTTTTAACTTGTTGACATGTAAGATGTAAAAAGAAATATTTCCCTATGACGTACTTATCTACATGTGTCTTAGGTGAATCATTTAGGGGTGATATATAACACATTTATATTAAAAATTTGTTGTATACTCTCTATTTTTGGATTTTGATGTATCGCCTCACCCACAATGTGTCACCCGTATACCGCAACCGTATCAGTGCTTCGCAGTTCCCAATACTGTTTCGTAGCTGACCAAGGGGTCCTTTAAAAGCGGCATAAACCACTTGGTAGGTCTGCATATTTTACCATTAAAAGTAAGACAACCTGAGAAAGCCTATTTAGTCAACAATCGAGTGTCACAATGGCAACTGCAAAACTATCATCATTGTAGTGTGCATTTTTTACAGCTCCTTATTGTGGACAATTAGTATCACGTAACAGAGGAATTGCCTTGATCTCATCTGCCAATCCTAGCCTATTCAAAGCTCAATAGCATAATAAAAATGACAACAGCAAATCCAAAATGTACATCAACCAGTACTTTTCCCCTTCTAAACGGCAGATGGAATAGAAATTGGAATACTTAAATAAAGGGCTTCTATATTTTCGTTCTAAATATAGGGCTCCAATTTGACCTATTATTCACAGAGGTGACATAATCTTCTATGTTTGCCTGTTTGTTCAACGGGATCTCGAACATATTGGGAATCCACTACACATTGCCTTATTCTCCGCCATCCATCCAACCAAAATCTAGTCTTTACTCCGTTCCCCACTTCCTCGACGTGAGTTTGTCAAACGACTACCATCCAGTGGCTATAAACTTCCGCAACCCATGTGGCGTTCAAATCCTTCCTGGTTTCCTTCCCTCCCTATTCAGTCCAAATTGACCAATGACAACCTTTTTCCATGGACAACCATTCTCCTTTGAGAAGCACCACAACCATTTACCCAGCAAAGCCTTGTTGAAAAGTTTTAGATTCTTAATACCTAATCCCATTCTCTAATAGGTCTACCGATTTTCTTCCACCCAACTAAAGGATATTTCAATTCCTCTTCATTCCCTTTCCAAAGGAAGTCCCTCTGAAGTTTCTCTAATCTTTTAGCAACATTTGTTGGAATAGGGAAAAGAAACAAAAAACTTTGGAAGATTCATTAACGTGCTTTTGATTGAGGTAAGTCTCCCTCCACATAAATATTGGCGCATCCAGTCCGCGAGTCTTACTTCAAATTAATCACAGGGTCCCATATTGCGTAGGACTTATGAGCCCTCCAGATAAATATTGGCGCATCCAGTCCGCAAGTCTTTCTTCAAATCAATCACAGGGTCCCATATTGCGTAGGACTTATGAGCCGCTCCAAGAGGAAGTCCAAGGTATTTGGTTGGCAGTGCACCCACCTTACACCCCAGAATAGCTGCCAGACTTGCCACATCGTTGTCATCTCCTGCTGAACATAATTCACTCTTAGTAATGTTAATTTTCAAACCAGATATTGCTTCAAAATTAATAAGCAGGCTCCTTAAAAACCATACGCATTCAGGTCAGGCATCGCAAAGACAGTGAATCATCCGCAAACAGCAAGTGAGACACAATCATATTTGCTCCTCTATTTCCCATTTAGAAACCCTCCAAAAAAAAAACCTCTGTCCACGGCCTTAGAAATTAGACAACTCAGCCTCCATAATTAGGATGAAGAAAAGGAGATAGAGCGTGGTCCTCTTGAGCTACCAAAAAATCCATCCGGAGATCCATTAGTTAAAATAGAGAATTTAACAATAGTTATACACCACAGAATACATTTTCTCCACCTCGAACCAAAGCCCAATCGCTCTAACATATCAACCAAGAAGCCCAGTTCACATGAACATGAACATATGCCTTCTCGATATCCAACTTACAAAGAAACCCGGGTTTTGCCTCTAAAAATCTAGCATCGACGCATTCATTTGTCATTAGAACCGCATCTAAGACCTTTCTTTCTCCAACAAAAACATTTTGAGATTCAGACACAATATGGGCCAGCACCCTTCTCAAACTTCTTGACAACACCTTGATAAAATCTTGTAAACACTAACCACTAAACTGATTTGCTGAAAGTCTTTAATATTCTCTGCACCTGTTTAGAGCAACAAAAGTAGCAAGCAGACTTCTTTCTTATCTCCCCTCATTGTAAACCTCATTTACAGTAGCCACAACATCATCTTTAATAACAATCCAACAATGATGAAAGAAAGCCATAGACATTGCATGGAGCCTGGAGCTTTATCGCCATCTCTCAAGCCACAATCTGTGTTCCTCTGATTGGGAACTTGAGGAAATCGAGCATTTCATGAATGCTATATATGAAGTGCGTACGTGAAGAGGAGAGGACACGTTGAAACAGAAGATTCAAAGGATCGCTATAATTGCTAAACCAAGTAATGAGTTCCCATGGAAGGAAGTGGGGAGATCAAAGGCCAAGGTAGCTTTTTTTTTTGTAGAGTGCAGCATGGGAATCTATCCCTCTGATAATGTGAAAAGAGGACAAACCAATACTAATTGGTGCTTCGTGAGTAAGTTAATCATTTTCTACTGCACTGCGATTGAGCAAGGGAGCTATGGGTACCATTTTTACGCTTTTTGGGAATGCATTAGGTCATGCCGAAAACTACTACATATTCATTTCTTGCATGGGCAGGGACTCGGGTTAGCAAGCATGAAAAGAAGTGATGGCTCGGATTAACAAGCATGAAAAGAAGAGATGGCTCAGGTTAACAAGCATGAAAAGAAAAGATGGCTAGCAGCTCCCCTGAGCCTCAGGTGAAGTATATGGGAGGAGACAAATAGAAGAAATTTGACGGAGTGGGTCCCACTCCGTAGTTTTAAAGGCCTAATGTTGAATATGCTCTATTTTTGGCTGAGTGAGCCATTACCGTAGTCTGTGGATAGCTTGATGATCTTTTCACGAGATTTTTGGATGGCAACTAAGTATTGAGCTTTCATTAGTCCCCCGTGTTTGTACGTTTATTTTTTGTTCTTCAGTGTTAATCCTAATGTGCATGGGTTGCGCCCCTTGGCGCTCCTTTATATTATTTGTTTATATACCAAAAAATTAATAATAAGAGATTAAAAGCACTCCTTTATAATAATTGGAATACTTAACAGCATCAGCTTCAACCAATTACTTTTGTGCTCTCTAATCTATATCATACATTACAGAGATTAAATTCCACAACATATACATGTTCATAACATGCTCCTTGACAGCAAAAACAACACCCCAACCCTCCCCCCAAAAATATATATATATATATATATATATATATATAGAGAGAGAGAGAGAGAACCCCCACCCCACACACACCCCAAGAAGAGACTCAAATTCCAAAACTCACCTTTACCATGGTATCCCGCATGAAATCATATTCAAACCGCTTCAACTGAAGTTGAAGAACTGGAGGGAAATCGATAAATAAGACACCCTTCTTAGCATCCTGTGATTAGCATTTTGTACATTGAACATGAGAACATTAACAAATTCTGTTTACATGAATTCAAATGAGACCAAAATAACAATTAATTCAAATAATCAGCAATTGGTTTGCAATTATTCATGAGAAACATATAAAATTAGCAAACTAGACTTTAATTCAGCTAAACAGATTTTTATTTTTTATTTTTTTCGTAGGGTAGAATTTTTATGATGGATGATGCATGGACAGGATAACACCTAGACATAGTTCAATGATGCATTGCCAGAGCAACAGTCTGGAATAGTTCAGCAAAGATATTTCTATTATTAAGACCATAACCTGCACAAGCAACTAACCTGCAAGCCATGTTCTTCAGCATGGTACTTGTTATCACCCTCAAGACGCTCAACCTCAACATACTTGTCAAAAGAAGCATACACATCTCGACACCCTTTAACATCTAGTTGAAGATCTGCCAGAAAATATCACGTACTATTATTAGTAATGCCACCAACTCAAAATATAACAAGAAGGCTTAAAGATACCATGCACAATTCAAGCTTCCATTTATAATGAATACCATAGAAAGATTCTTTTCTTGTGGATTTGAAGTCCACATTGATGCATTCAATGTAATTCATATGGTGTCCTTCAAATAATTTCTGGATTGTCCCTTCCACTACTGTTCCCTGAACCAACAATAATCAGCATTTCAGACCAAACATGAAAATGGAAAACAGAAGCTGTTGAGCAATTCATACCTTCATCTTATCTTCAAGCTTTTCACACAATACTCGATTGAGTTCTTGGACATCATGCTGCATGAACGAATCATATGTATCCCATCCAAAAGATTTGGTCAACTCTTTTGTTGCGACACTTGTGTCATTGTATTGAAGCTTATAAAATAAGCTCTGTAGAGCAAGAGGAATGCTTCCGGAGGGCATATCATTTTCAGTTGTCGGCATATGATAAACAGCCTAATATCAAAACAAAGATAAGATGCTTCCATCCAAAATAAGCAAAAGTCATATAAACAAACACGCATACATCCTAACCTTTCTAAAGTAAGGAATATGGTACAGAGTTTGAAGTAGAGAGTTCATGTAACATGTTGCTCCCTGATTCTTAAGTCCAACATAACCAGTCTCCTTCTTTGAGTCATATGTCCAGTAATCAGTAACTTTACGTACAGCAACATCAGCTTCAATAACACATGTATCATTCCTGAGAAAACCTCTAGTGGGATCATATAACTCACTAAGAGGCATGAAAGATGTAAAGCCCCAGTCACTCTCCCTTGCATGGAACTGGTGCTGTGTGTCTGCATAATCCACATAAAGGCAGTGAGATCAAAACCAAGTCTAAGACACTTTATGGGTGGTGGTAGAATACAATGATAAATAAGCCTAAAATCTGCAACATAAAACAGATTGTCATATGAAATCAAAAGAAAAAAAGCTCCTTATCAATGGAAAACAATCAAGAGACAGTCTGTTTCTTAGTCCCTTTTTCCATAATTTCTGGTTAATCACAGACAAACCAAAGTATCTCTTTTCTCATACTAAACAGTGATTGCTAGGCAACACCATACAGGTCTTACAACAAAGTACAAAAAGTATGTTCAAATACAACAGAATTTATTTTAAAGGAAACGCTGTCACCAGTTCGATTTCTGCCCCTCACAAAAACCCTTAGAACATGCAATGCAAGAGCCAGACAAATGACCTGTGTTTTGTTTTGAACTTCTCAATCCGGATCAACGAATTTAATGATGGAAATAAAGTCCAGTACAAGGCGTTATTTTGTTGTGAACATAATTGCATTTGTCATCAACAACTAATACATTACCATTCCTTGAAAAACCATTTTAAACAAAAGTGAAAACCAAGTTCCAACTTTCCAGTCTAATGCATTTACTTCTCAACCCACATCAACAGATTTAATAAATGAAATTAAGCAATGGTTGAGCAGTTATGTAATGTTGTAATAAGGAACACTATTTAATTTGTTTCATCAACAGCTAATTTGATGTGAAACATCTTCTGACACTTTTGAATGACTCTTCTTCCCAGCGGATAAAAGTGACCAGCAGAAATGTTCAACTAGTTCACATCTCGTGTATGTACTCATGGAAGTAATTTATTAATGTATATTTTTGTAGCAAAAGAAAAATATTTTAATAGAATATAAGAGGTGACAATAGACGGACAACGTGTCCATCTAAAACAAAAACTAAAACTAAAGAAACATTAAGAAATCAAAGCAGCTCCGTCCTGTAGGAATCTGAAATGGGCACCCCAGCCGAGCCCAAAGAGAAGCCATAAAAACAGCTCTATCCCAGAGCATTGACCAAGAAAGAGATTCATCCCCAAAGATTCTGGAATTACCCTCAGTCCACCCACACCAAAGAACCAGAACACACCCCATTGCCACAGCAAACTAGCACCACTTCCCTTGCTTCCTCTCACTTTCATATGAAGAAAATCCTCAATAGACTTGGGGCATTAACTTTCATACTTTTGTCCCAGAATGTTTGGTGCATTCACATACATCAAGTAATTTTCCTCATGTTTAACAACTTCCCAATATGTGGTTTCAGTTTCTTATCCAGCTTAAACATGGTTTCAGTTTCTTATCCAGCTTAAACATACTCATCTTTGTAGATATCAACAATAGTGATTAACAGTTTTGATTATCATCACATATCCCAGTAAATAAGTGCCCTACATGGATATATTATGGCAGACACATGTTCAACCCAAATCCTAAAACCTTTGAGCTTCCAAATTGCAATAGCATTTAGCTGGTTGGACGTTGAAGACCTTTTTGTTTTCTTTTTTCTTTTGATAAGAAAAGAGATATTTTTGATCAAAAAAGTAAGAATATTATTAAGATAGAAGGGAAGAATGCATAATAGGAAACCAAAAAAGAAAGGAGAAAAAGGAAAGAAGATTAAAAGCTGCTAATGAAGCACTGCTGTCCAATCCCACCTCAAAACTGTAAGTGACACACCTTTAATAGCACCCATAGAAGAAGCCCATAAAAATGCGAGAAACTGAGCTTTATCCTTGAAGAGAGAGAGAGAGAGGGATCAAGACTGATTCTGGAAAATCCTTGCATTTCTCTCCAAGCATATGCACGAGAATGTCATACACCCCACACAGTTATTAAAGGTGAAAAGCGAGAGCGGGCAAAAGGTACCTTTTTCGGGCGGGAGGCGAGTCAAGAGGCGGGCGAGCAAAAGGCGAACACAGAAACATTATTTAAGAAAAATATATATAACTTAACCAATCTCAACAAAACATGTTATAAGTGAGCATAATACATGAAACTAAGTTCTAACATAATATTCCCTCAATCCCGGATAAATGTTTCTACTTTCTATTTTGGGATGTCCCAACTAATATTCCAAAAGACTTTTCATATACCTATTTTCTATCATTCTTCCCAATATACCCTTAAAACTTCATTTAATATAGCAAATCCTAGAGAAAACCACTTATTTAAAATAGTGGAACTCAATTAATGTTCATGGGTATTATTGTCAAGAAATACTTTCTAGCACATCATTAATTACGTTTCTTAATTTTTGCGCTTTGACAACTAGGAACATTTATCTGGGACGGAGGGAGTATAAATAACACAAATTTCATCATTCATAGTTGAAATTCCAATACAGTGGATAAACTTAACTAAAACTTCAAATGAGAAAATAAATAGTTATCAGAAAAAGAAAGTAAATAGTTATCAGAGAAAATGAAAATAAAGTCATGCAAATCAAAAAATACTTGGGTATTAGAAAATAATTATTTAAAAGAAAAAAAGTAAACCCACCAAGTTTGAAAGAATAGTTTGTGAAATTGTTAATTTCAAAGAAAGAAAAAGAAAAGGAAAAAAATTAATTTCAAACAGCTATACGACAGAGTTTTTCTGCAATTGCAAACAGCTATAGAAGTTCTTTATGTTAAAAAAGAAAAAAAAAAAAAGAGCAAAGATGAAAAAAGAAAAATCACCTTTGTTGAGTTGCCATTGCGTCAACTGTGTGAAGACGAGAGAGAGGCTACTGCTGAGAAGTGCCGAAGTGAGAGAGTTTGCGCCGAAGTGTAAGAGAGGCTGCGAAGAGTGAGACAGTGAAGACGAGAGAGAAGCTTAGTTGAATCCAAGACTACGGACTGTTGAAGACGCAAGGGAGAAGGAACCGAGGAAGTCAATTGCGATCTGAAGTCGAAATCGAAGGCGGATGAAACCAAATTAGGTTTTATTTGGTTTTCAAAACATCGTTGCATCAGGTAAATAGGCCTTTTCTCTCGATGTTCGCCTTACCTCGCCTCTCACCTAGGCGACAAAGACCCTTTGGCACATCGCCTCACGTGGCTCCTCCGGGCAACGAACCCTCGTCTCGCGCTCGCCTTTAATAACTATGACCCCACATATCCACAAACACACACACACACACACAATTCATCCCTATTTCGACCAAAACCCCAAAGCATAATATTATTGAGTGTTCTAAAAATTAGCCTAGGCGCCTAGAAATCAAGCAAATCGGCCTTCTAGGGGCCCAACCCACTAATTTTTTTATTTTCTTTTTTAAAAAAAACTTTGGCCCAAACTGACGTCGCTTTAGACCTTTTTTATAAATCAATTTAGATTATTTGGTCATATTTATTGCAGGTGTTATGGACCTATGGTGTATTGAGTTATTGATTATTGTTGTGATGTTTTGAACTTTGGAGTAATAATTAGATTATTTGCCTATTTGGTGATATTTATTGTAAGTATATTTGAAGGTTTAATCATTTAATGTTTGTTAATTAGGTTAAATTAATGAAAAAAAATCAAAAATCGGGATAATTATACCTTAATTCTAGTCCCCGCCTAGGCGCTAGGCACTCGTCTGACGCATAGCGCCCGCCTAACGATTTTTAGAACACTAATATTAATTTTAAAAAATTGTCATTCAAGGCTAGGAAACCCCATTGCTCACATTCAAAACACCAAACGGCTCACACCGGTCTCCAAGCCACTGGACAATGAAAGAACAGATGATCATGGGATTTAGTGTGACCTAAACACATGACACATATACCTCAGGAAAGTGCCTTATGAGGTCTTCACTTTTGTTGGAGATCATTTCTATTTAAACAGTTCAGCACAAGAGACCAAGCAAAAGCCCTCAATCAAAAATTAACTTTGGACCTCCAAATAAAAGGAGCCAAAGGGAAGAGAGCATGGGGCACACGACCGAGTAAGACTCTTCGCTGGTGATTTTTGCCGCTAGGATTCGTAATCCAAATTTTCTTATCAAGCCTCTCGAGGACTCTGTGGGCCAAGAAGAGATCCAATAAAATAACCATCTCCTCCAACTCACGATCTCTAAGTGCTTCAAGAGATGCGAATTCCATGAAACTGATCGCCCTCCCTATCAAGGGAAATAGGATATCGGAGTACTATGATGGAGAATTCCAACATTCTCGGGTAAAGAGTAGAACGAGGGCAAGTATCAACCAATCATCTTTATAAAAAACGAACTCACTCCCAATTACCAGCAAGAAAGTGAACATGAGGCCAAAAAAGTGGAAGCACGAGTGTAGGAACTTCAAATGAACTAGCATAAGCCGTGGAGGATGTTAGATACCTTTAGCATCCAGTATTGGTTAAAGTAGTTTCTAGATCCTTTCCTAGTGATCTAATTTGAACCAACCAAATCTATAGGCATATGATATGTGGGAGCAGAATGATGTGGCAATGCATAATTGGTTAAAGTAGTCTGTAGACCCTTCCATAATAACAGCTTTCACTTTCCAATCAATGACAATACACAGCACACTGCACATCTTTAGTGGACAAATCTTTTGTAAACAAAGTGTGGGACTAGTGCCCTTACGACTCAATAGAAGCAACCACATTAAATATGGTCAGATTTTAATTAGAAATACTAATCTTCTGGCGTTTCAAACCATTGCAACTCTTTTTTAAGTACTTCCATCATGTTCCTAAGCATTTCTGAACTGTGCATCAACTTTTAAGCCAACAGCAATGACCAGAGAAATTTCATATTCATCCTCGTGTTAAATCGTACAAAATTCCACAGATTAAAACCTATGAATATGATTTTAGTCTATTGATCATTCACCTCTCTGCTACTTTGAGAATTGACAATGTGTAAGTACTATAGGCTATAGCACAGTATAACCAAGAGAAGGTACATTTATGTCTCATCAATATAAACAAGATAAAGAAACTCAACTCCCTCCGTTCTTAAATAATGGTCCAACTTTCCTTTTTTTGTCTCTTCTAAAAAAATTGTCTTGTTTCTAAACTTTCCTTTTTATGAAAACACTTTTACCATTTCACTCTTACTTTTTGTTTCTACTTTAATGATGGTCCCACATGCACATAGGGTTCAAAGGAAATTACATAATATCCTAATAATTATAATAGTCAATTAGTTTTTCTTAATTAGTGTTCCCAGTCAAACATGACAATTATTTAGGACCAAAGGGAGTACTAAATAAGAACACTTGACTCCACTGATTTGTGCCTAATCTTTACAGTTCCTCAACACCTTCCCCGTTTTCGGTTCAAGGGTAGAATAGAACAGAAAAGGCAACAGGAACTTCATCAAGAAAGAACATATGTCTGTCATATGGTAAAATGAGAGGAACCTGATGCGGGAGATTCCACATTCTGCAGACATTTTATTCTCTCAAATCGAATTGCTTAGTGAGGTATTCTTTGAATTTTAGTGGAATAGACTATGAAAGAGCAGAAGAGGTTTTGATCTATTGCTTCCATTGCAATAACATTTATTAATTGGATTTCCTCACAGATGGAAAAGTGATGACCACCAGAAAATTGCCACCAACAATTACATCACAACAACTAACTTCCTTTACCAAGGGCCCATGTAAGAGCTACAAGTGGACAACTAAAAATAATGAGCAAATAAAACCAACAATATATTCCATGCACAAAGCACAAATTACACAATATTTTTGGGGAAGCATGACCCATTACGATGACGGGAGAATTCCTCTATACAAGTATGACGGTGTGTATCAGACAACCGACAATATTTTGAGTAGTAAATTCTTAGCTGGTATAAAATGGCATATAGTCTGGTCTATGCATGGGGAACAGGGGCATTGGAATGGTCCAAACTCCTAAATATTGAGACAAAATACTCCAACTCACACAGATTTCAACTACATAACCAGAAACAGATGCAACATACCCTTTTTCATTGTGAACTTGGGTTCCACTTGATTAACAACGGCCAAGCTGAACTGTGCATATCTACTCCATCCATACGGTAAGGTTGATGAGTCAGCCACATCTAAATACATGGATAAATGGTCCACATTGTTTCCCTTTGGGAAAATAAGTACACGCCTGTCAAATACAATGTCAGCAAGGAAAGAAAAAAACACTCATTGCTGCCTGGACACATGGATGAGCCAAAAACAAGTAGGTTATTATAATGATTTACCATTTATAACTTCCAACAACAAAAACATCTGAATAAAGCTTTTTGTTGGTCAATCTAGAAAAATTCTCAATTGTCCACGTGAACCTTGATGCCTGAGGCTCATCAGATGCTTGATTCTCTACGCTGGCAGCAGATTCCGCTGGACCCATTACTGATAAATTCAAAACCAAAAGATTTTAAAAAAATTACCACATAAAACCAAACCAAAAGAGCTCAACATTAACAACGGGAAATTAACTACTCAACGTCACTAATTTCAAATGCAACAAGAGAAAAAGTGGGTAATCGATACACACAAATATTCATATAGTGAAGTAAAGAACAAACCTTCCATTGGCTGAGGACCTTCAATGGGCAGAGGGCCTTCCAATGCGGGAGGACCTTCTAAAGGCTGAGGACCTTCAACAAGCTCGGAATGAGGCACAAGCATCTCCTCATCTTCTTGCTACACAACACGCACGCACGCACACACAGGAGATAGAAAATAATCAAATATGACATCTGATCCAGTAAGCCCTAATTATCTTCCCCAAAAACAAAACCCTAAATTGCAATTGTAAACGCCAAGACAATTAAATTGCAAACTGAACTGAATTCAGAACCTCACACAAAAAACCCTAGACGATCAAACAAACATAATAAAACCTCCCATCACCTAATTCACACATATAGCAACCATACTCGAAAGCAAATTTCACAGTCGTGGTGCACACAGTGACAGTGAGAAGGTGAGGGAGCCAGAGAGAGAGTACGTACATCCAACGGTTGAGGAGTCATCACAGTCATGATTGGCGAATTAAAGCCGTACGATCAACCAATCTGGAGGGAAACTTCTGTCGTGAATGAAATAGAGAGGAATTGAGAGAGAGAAACAGTACGAATGGTTTTAGAGAGAGAAAGGCAACGGGGTGTCGAAGGAGATACGCCCCTACAAACAACTGTTTGCAAGACGAGACGGGAGCAAAGGCTCTGAGTTTCTCTCGAGGGGGGGTGTCAGGTGTGTGTGTTGGGATATGTTCGGGATTTTGAGAAATGATGAGGGTAATTTCTTGAAGGGAAGTGTAAGTTGGGTCAGTGTAGTCGGTTACACGCAACTCGGGTTAATGGGCCAATTAAAATTTGCCACGGGACGGGAGGTCTTAATGTGCAGGGTGTGGACTATGGAAGGTGTGGTGAACCGATGTTCACTGGATGCAAGCCTTTCATAGCCGTCGAGAAATTGGGTCATTTGGGTGTTATAATTGACCGACGCTATGTTTCAGAGATTAATTTATGGATTGCCAAATACATTTTGTGTTTCGACCAAGTTAATGAATGTATGGAGAACTACTATGCAGCATCTCATCTTTTATTTCTCCTCATGAATGCAGTACATTTCAAATGCAAAATAAGTAAATCGGGTCGATATTAAAGAATAAACACTTTGAAACTTATATGACAACTTAAAGTTAAAGGTGAAATAGCGAAAAAAAAAAAATTAGAAAAACTCGTGTATTCTCTCTCTCTCTCTCTCTCTCTCTCTCTCTCTCTCTCTCTCTCTCTCTATTCTTTTAAGATCTAATTTGAGCTGCGGCCACCATGCCACCTCAGCACTTCACTACCTCATCTTTAAGCTTTTTGCTCTCCTTGACAATGGAGTCATGGTTTGGTAGAAGGGAATCATTGAAGCTTTAAGTCGATCCAAACCCCTATAAAGTTGTTCGGTATTAAACCCCTTGAAATTCTCATTCTCTAGCAATTTCGAATCAAATAGCCATCGTGCCTCGCAATTGGATAAATACACGAAAACAACAACGATGTTAGGATTACGTCTCCAACAATGACATAAAGACGCCAATGGCAAGGATGAGAATCTAGAAGAGAAAGAGAGGGATACATATCTATACACACACACACACACAAAACAACAACGAGAAACACTTAGAGTGGCTCTTAGGTGCTCTCTCCTCAAAGGCCTTAGCCATTTCGTTCCTCCCTCTCCATACCCTGCCTTTTCCGAAACGACTAAGGTGATGATGCACTGCGTTGATGCCTAAGTTGTTAATTATAAGAGAGGCGATGAGTATCCTTTAGATCTAACAGTTAGCGTCGAGTTATTAGGTAGGCAGGGCCGGTCCTGAACTTTTGGGGGGCCAAGGTGAAAAAAAAAAAGAGGCCCTTATAAAAATATAAATCAGAATTTTACAAAAATAATTTTTCATTTTTTATCATTCAAAGTATTGAAAAACAATTCAAAGTATTGAAAAACTGCAACATCTACAAACATACAAGAAAAAATAAGTATCAAATAAAACTATTATTTTGCGCCGCTTTACACAATTTATAACAAAAATAATATACTTTGTTTGCATCATTTGATAATTATCGTTTATATTAAGAATATGAAAAATGTTTAGAAATTTCATATTTAGGAGATTTTTGATAAATAAATTTAGCTAACCCAGAATAAAACAAAGGGTGGATAAACACGTTGATGTCGAATCTAAAATCTCTAGTTCTATAAAACGACACATTATCCAATGGGTCACAAGAAGAGTGGATAAACCCGTTGATGTCGAAAACTTTGAGGAATGCATAAGACTTTCTTTTTCTCGCCATCGTTATTTCTCTCTCTCTCCCTTTCTTTCTTTTGAGTTTTTCACACACACACATAGAGTAGTAACTTTTTAATTATGTTTCAGGTTTCATTTTTTGTGTTGCTTCCTGAATTACTAAATTTAAACTATGTTAATTAGTTGTTCAAGTTAACATTTAACTGGACTATGCTAATTGTTGGAAATTAATTTCAATAATTGGTGTTTGACCAATGTTTGACTAAGTTTCTAATTTGATTCCATTGATTGAAAATAAAAATAAGTTGCAAAAATGAAATCTACATTTCGAGTAGATTAAATTAGTATATTTATTTTATCAAAACCAATTTTGGTGAATGAGATATTAATGCTTAAAGTATGCAAGTTAACATTGATATTTGAAGAGTTATGAGAATATGAAAAGTCATATCTCACATTGAATAAAAAAGGTGATTAAATGCACTTTATTAAATGGCTCATTCCAGGAGAAAGCATTAAAGTGTTGTCTCTTGGGTAAGCCTTCGGCTATCACAAGTAGCTGCGAGGATGGTGCTTCGCCTGAGCCCGAGCGCGCACGCGCAGGTCGCAATGGGCGCTTTAGAGGCGCACTTTGCACTTCGCACGTACCTCACACGATCGGGTGTGATCCGACGGTCCAGATTCGCTAGATCTAAAGATGTGCCTATTCGCAGAAAGGCACCACAACTCTTCAATATATATAAATAGACCCCCCAATTTTCCTGTTTATTACATCGAAATCCTGAGCATATAATCTGTCAGTTAGAGTTGTCATATTGCTGCATTAATTCTTTCTTGAGTCTTGGAAGTTCTGAAACACCGATTAGTTCGCCAGAATCTGCATATTGAAGTGCAGTCTACGCCGATTGAAAAAGTCGTTACGTCTTAGGAACGATTGCCAAGAACCGTTAGCACTAGTACGGGGCAATTTCGTCTTGCGGAGATTGTGTCCGAAATAAGCCTCGACTTTGATTGTTAAATTGTAATTTAATTATGCTTCATCTCCTTTTCTGTTGTAATTATTTAATTTTCAAAAAAACCTAGTACTCATTTCCTACACTAATTCATTTATAAGTGTAGTTTGGAGTTATACTTTGCTTAATTTGGTGGTTTTTATGTCTATTTGGATTGCCAATTTAGAAAATTGAGAGGTTATAAGTGTTTCGAAGTTGCAAGATTGGGAGTGTTAAGCAGGAGTTGTTTGGTTTAGGAGAAATGTTGGACAAAGTCGAATAATTTGCATTTTGCTTAGGTCCTGATTTAAAACAAACTAAGGCTAAGCCTAACACAAACATTTTTCTTCATGTTTTTTCTTTGAACATGAAACTTTTTAAAACAAGATACTTGAAACACTTTTTTCCCTCCGCAACCCCATTTTTTCGTCTCTATTTCGAAAGCTCGAAAACTTTGAGGAATGCATAAGGCTTTCCTTTTCTCGCCATTGTTATTTCTCTCTCTCTCTCTCCCTCTCTTTCTTTTGAGTTTTTCACACACACACATAGAGTATTAACTTTTTTAGTTCTGTTTCAGATTTCATTTTTTCTTGACTTAGTTGTTGTTGCTTCCTAAATTACTAACTTTAAACTATGTTAAGTTATTCAAGTTAACATTTAACTGGACTGTACTAATTCATTTTCAAGTATAGTTTGGAGTTATACTTTGCTTAATTTGGTGGTTTTTATGTCCATATGGATTGCCAATTTAAAAAATTGAAAGGTTATTGGTGTTTTGAAGTTACAGGGAGTGTTAAGTAGGAGTTGTTTGGTTTAGGAGAAATTTTGGACAAAAACAAGTTGAATAATTTGCATTTTGCTTAGGTCCTGATTTAAAACAAAATAAGGCTAAGCCTAGCACAATCATTTTTCTTTGTGTTTTTTCTTTGAAATGGAAATAAGTAGTAATGCTATAAACTAATCATATTCCCAAAAAGAGCCACAACCCATACACATAAGGTATTTAGCCTAAGAGGTCCCCATCCAAGATGCTTTGCTCCGCTAGCTGTCCACAACTCCATTTAACACTTCATCTACCCCTCTACCTGCATCTCAAATTCCACCTCCGGATATGCCTATAATATTGGATAATGATATGTGGGAGGATTCGAGTTTTATAGAAGTGGTATGTTTTTCTAATATTTTTATTAATCGACTTCAATTTTTAAAATATAGTTAAATAAATGTGTTTGATATCTTCTTTGTCTCACGTGCCGTGAAAAATAACGAAAAAGTTATTGCAGCTCGAGATTCTGAGATTCTAAACCAATCATTGTTGTGAAGCAAGAGCTTCCGAAAGAAGACTAAGTTTTTGTTATTGATGAAACAATAAAATATTGCTGCTACATTTCAAAAAAAATTTAAATGTCAATATTTCATTATTGGTTTTTTCTTACGAAATAAATAAATTATAATGAATTATTATTTTATTATTTGTGTCATTTAGTCTTACTCATAAATTTTACTCTTACAAAATTTCGAACATATTCGGTCTCATACTGACACCGTGCCATAGGCACGGGCACAAAAACCTAGTGAAACTATAATACATTATATAGTATAAATATAAATAGATAATGTTTGATAATTAAATTCAACGAACCCAAAATTAAAAAAAAAAAATAGTTGGATGACTATACTAGGTGTTGAACCTAATATCTCTAGTTCAATAGTCCAACACCTTAATTAACTATTGGAATAAAAAGTTAACTACAAAAATTATATTACATTATATATTATATATAAAATATTGTATATATAAATTTGGGCCCCCCAAATTTGGGGAACCATGACGATCGCACTCCCAGACATAGTCCAAGGTCGGCCTTGCCGGTAGGCCGTGCATATGTACGGTAATAAACATATGTTAGATCGATCATTTTTTATCATTGTTGAAGGTCGGTTGCATATTTGATTACTATTACAATACTACATTACATGGCATTTAGTTGTTACATATTTGAAATACATGTTTAAGGCGAAAAGACTTTGCTATAAAGATAAAATACAACATGTTCCTGAATGCCTTTTGAGAAGACTATTGTTTCTTATGCTTCTAACGACACCTTTGGCTTGGGAGAAGTGGGGAGTAATTCTAAATTGGGCAATTCGATGGATTTAATGTTATTTTCTTCGGGCAGATTGTTACAATTTGTTAAGATAATTGTTTTACATTTGGCTTTTATATGTAACCTCTCTTTGGAGGTAGCTCAGTAAAATAAGTTGACGAGTTTTATTGAGAACAACGACATGACGATCGAAGCTTAATTGCTCTCCTTGACAATGAGAGCAATTAAATGCCATGTAATGTAGTATTGTAATTAAATAAATTTAATGTAGTATTGCGATTAAATGCCATGTAATGTAATCTCTATTCTTTTAAGATCTAATTTGAGCTGCGGCCACCATGCCACCTCAGGACTTCACTACCTCATCTTTAAGCTTTTTGCTCTCCTTGACAATGGAGTCATGGTTTGGTAGAAGGGAATCATTGAAGCTTTAAGTCGATCTAAACCCCTATAAAGTTGTTCGGTCTTAAACCCCTTGAAATTTTCATTCTCTAGCAATTTCGAATCAAATAGCCATCGTGCCTCGCAATTGGATAAATACACGAAAACAACAACGATGTTAGGATTACGTCTCCAACAATGACATAAAGACGCCAATGGCAAGGATGAGAGTCTAGAAGAGAAAGAGAGGGATACATATCTATACACACACACACACACACAAAAGAGCAAGGTGGCGAGAAACATGGCTCTTAGGTGCTCTCTCCCTCAAAGGCCTTAGCCATTTCGTTCCTCCCCATTTCGTTCCTCCCTCTCCATACCCTGCCTTTTCCGAAACGACTAAGGTGATGATGCACTGCGTTGATGCCTAAGTTGTTAATTATAAGAGAGGCGATGAGTATCCGGCCTTTAGATCTAACAGTTAGCGTCGAGTTATCAGGTAGGCAGGGCCGGTCCTGAACTTTTGGGGGCCCAAGGTGAAAAGAAAAAAAGAGGCCCTTATAAAAATATAAATCAGAATTTTACAAAAATAATTTTTCATTTTTTATCATTCAAAGTATTGAAAAACAATTCAAAGTATTGAAAAACTGCAACATCTACAAACATACAAGAAAAAATAAGTATCAAATAAAACTATTATTTTGCGCCGCTTTACACAATTTATAACAAAAATAATATACTTTGTTTGCATCATTTGATAATTTTCGTTTATATTAAGAATATGAAAAATGTTTAGAAATTTCATATTTAGGAGATTTTTGATAAATAAATTTAGCTAACCCAAAATAAAACAAAGGGTGGATAAACCCGTGATGTCGAATCTAAAATCTCTAATTCTATAAAACGACACATTATCCATTGGGTCACAAGAAGAGTGGATAAACCCGTTGATGTCGAAAACTTTGAGGAATGCATAAGTTCTTTTTCTCGCCATCGTTATTTCTCTCTCTCTCCCTTTCTTTCTTTTGAGTTTTTCACAGACACACATAGAGTAGTAACTTTTTTAATTCTGTTTCAGGTTTCATTTTTTGTGTTGCTTCCTGAATTACTAAATTTAAACTATGTTAAGTTGTTCAAGTTAACATTTAACTGGACTGTGCTAATTGTTGGAAATTAATTTCAATAATTGGTATTTGACCAATGTTTGACTAAGTTTCTAGTTTGATTCCATTTATTGAAAATAGAAATAAGTTGCAAAAATGAAAGCTACATTTCGAGTAGATTAAATTAGTATATTTATTTTATCAAAACCAATTTTGGTGAATGAGATATTAATGCTTAAAGTATGCAACTTAACATTGATATTTGAAGAGTTATGAGAATATGAAAAGTCATATCTCACATTGAATAAAAAAGGTGATTAAATGCACTTTATTAAATGACTCATTCTAGGATAAAGCATTCAAGTGTTATCCTCCAAGGTCCAACCTAGTGGTGTCTCTTGGGTAAGCCTTCGGCTAGCACAAGCAGCTGCGAGGATGGTGCGAAGCACCATCCGAGCCTGAGCCCGAGCGCGCATGCGCAGGTCGCAATGGGCGCTTTAGAGGCGCACTTTGCACTTCGCACGTACCTCACACGATCGGGTGTGATCCGACGGTCCAGATTCGCTAGATCTAAAGATGTGCCTATTCGCAGAAAGGCACCACAACTCTTCAATATATATAAATAGACCCCCCAATTTTCCTGTTTATTACATCGAAATCCTGAGCATATAATCTGTCAGTTAGAGTTGTCATATTGCTGCATTAATTCTTTCTTGAGTCTTGGAAGTTCTGAAACACCGATTAGTTCGCCAGAATCTGCATATTGAAGTGCAGTCTACGCCGATTGAAAAAGTCGTTACGTCTTAGGAACGATTGCCAAGAACCGTTAGCACTAGTACGGGGCAATTTCGTCTCTTGGAGATTGTGTCCGAAATAAGCCTCGACTTTGATTGTTAAATTGTAATTTAATTATGCTTCATCTCCTTTTCTGTTGTAATTATTTAATTTTCAAAAAAACCTAGTACTCATTTCCTACACTAATTCATTTATAAGTGTAGTTTGGAGTTATACTTTGCTTAATTTGGTGGTTTTTATGTCTATTTGGATTGCCAATTTAGAAAATTGAGAGGTTATAAGTGTTTCGAAGTTGCAAGATTGGGAGTGTTAAGCAGGAGTTGTTTGGTTTAGGAGAAATGTTGGACAAAGTCGAATAATTTGCATTTTGCTTAGGTCCTGATTTAAAACAAACTAAGGCTAAGCCTAACACAAACATTTTTCTTCATGTTTTTTCTTTGAACCTGAAACTTTTTTAAAACAAGATACTTGAAACACTTTTTTCCCTCCGCAACCCCATTTTTTCGTCTCTATTTCGACAGCTCGAAAACTTTGAGGAATGCATAAGGCTTTCCTTTTCTCGCCATTGTTATTTCTCTCTCTCTCTCCCTCTCTTTCTTTTGAGTTTTTCACACACACACACATAGAGTAGTAACTTTTTTAGTTCTGTTTCAGATTTTATTTTTTCTTGACTTAGTTGTTGTTGCTTCCTAAATTACTAACTTTAAACTATGTTAAGTTATTCAACTTAACATTTAACTGGACTGTACTAATTCATTTTCAAGTATAGTTTGGAGTTATACTTTGCTTAATTTGGTGGTTTTTATGTCCATATGGATTGCCAATTTAGAAAATTGAAAGGTTATTGGTGTTTCGAAGTTACAGGGAGTGTTAAGTAGGAGTTGTTTGGTTTAGGAGAAATTTTGGACAAAAACAAGTTGAATAATTTGCATTTTGCTTAGGTCCTGATTTAAAACAAAATAAGGCTAAGCCTAACACAATCAATTTTCTTTGTGTTTTTTCTTTGAAATGGAAATAAGTAGTAATGATATAAACTAATCATATTCCCAAAAAGAGCCACAACCCATACACAAGGTATTTAGCCTAAGAGGTCCCCATCCAAGATGCTTTGCTCCGCTAGCTGTCCACAACTCCATTTAACAGTCCATCTACCCCTCTACCTGCATCTCAAATTTCACTTCCGGATATGCCTATAATATTTGATAATGATATGTGGGAGGATTCGAGTTTTATAGAAGTGGTATGTTTTTCTAATATTTTTATTAATCGACTTCAATTTTTAAAATATAGTTAAATAAATGTGTTTGATATCTTCTTTGTCTCATGTGCCGTGAAAAGACTAAGTTTTCGTTATTGATGAAACAATAAAATATTGCTGCTACATTTCAAAAATTTTTTAAATGTCAATATTTCATTATTGGTTTTTTCTTACGAAATAAATAAATTATAATGAATTATTATTTTATTATTTTTGTGTCATTTAGTCTTACTCATAAATTTTACTCTTACAAAATTTCGAACATATTCGGTCTCATACTGACACCGTGCCATAGGCACGGGCACAAAAACCTAGTGAAACTATAATACATTATATAATATAAATATAAATAGATAATGTTTGATAATTAAATTCAACGAACCCAAAATTAAAAAAAAAAAATAGTTGGATGACTATACTAGGTGTTGAACCTAATATCTCTAGTTCAATAGTCCAACACCTTAACTATTGGAATAAAAAGTTAACTACAAAAATTATATTACATTATATATTATATATAAAATATTGTATATATAAATTTGGGCCCCCCAAATTTGGGGACCCATGACGATCGCACTCCCAGACATAGTCCAGGGCCGGCCTTGCCGGTAGGCCGTGCATATGTACGGTAATAAACATATGTTAGATCGATCATTTTTTATCATTGTTGAAGGTCGGTTGCATATTTGATTACTATTACAATACTACATTACATGACATTTAGTTGTTACATATTTGAAATACATGTTTAAGGCGAAAAGACTTTGCTATAAAGATAAAATACAACATGTTCCTGAATGCCTTTTGAGAAGACTATTGTTTCTTATGCTTCTAACGACACCTTTGGCTTGGGAGAAGTGGGGAGTAATTCTAAATTGGGCAATTCGATGGATTTAATGTTATTTTCTTCGGGCAGATTGTTACAATTTGTTAAGATAATTGTTTTACATTTGGCTTTTATATGTAACCTCTCTTTGGAGGTAGCTCAGTAAAATAGGTTGACGAGTTTTATTGAGAACAACGACATGACGATCGAAGCTTAATTGCTACTGAAGAGTTAGAAACAGCGACAAAGAGGGAGATTGGAGAGGAAAGGACGCACAGGGTTTCTACGAAAATGAAAACTAATTTCTTCTACCTATTTTACCCTTTTATTTTGTGATCTTACAAAAGGAAATCCTTAGAGTTTGATATTATTTAATATTGACATAATTAGCCTATTTTATCCTTCAAAAAGAGGGCACATACATGCACATGACAATTTACAACATAAAATTAACAATTGTTAGCCATAGGGATCTAGTTACAACAAAAATTCACATAAAGGACTTAAATCAAAGCATTTTTGTTTTTTTACTAACTAAACGTTCAATGTGGTCATAATTGCAAGCACAAGGCCATAATTTCGTTCCAAATGGGCTAAATGTATTATAATTTTTTCTTACAAAGACAATAAAAGTTGAACATATTTTTGTTAAGGTCAAAAAAATTATTTAATATAATTTACTAAGACAAATATATAAATATATATATATATTACGATTTAAATAAGTAAATTCTTATTAAACTTTCATTAAAACTAAATCAAATTACTTTAAAAGTCAATAAGGGACTAAGATTTCTGAATTGTAGTATTTGCTTTTTATAATAATGGTTAAACTAATAAGTGGGTTAGAGGAGATAAGTGACAAACTAAGAATATTTAACATTAATTTACCATATCATTACTTAATGAACTAATTAATAGAGGGTATTTAGCTTGTCCCTTCTTTAATTAATAGAGTATCTTTTCTTTTAACTAAGATATTTCACATTTCCTTTTCTCTTCTTTACAAGACAATACGAATAAAGAATAAAGGACCATTTAAAAGGTGGTAATGGGGCCATTATTCCAAAATTTGCGTGGTATATATCAAGTACAGCCTTTTGACTCGATAAAACAACTTATATGGCCTTTGACTAAAAATTAACACAAACTTCCTATAATACCCCAAAGCCCTTAAAACCTAACTCAGTCTCACTCTCTCTCAAATCTCCAAACCACAGTCGTCTTCCTCCCATCGTCGTCGTCTCCCCCTCCCATCTCCAACGACATCGTCGCCGTCTTCCTCCATCTCCGACCACATCGTCTCCCTCTACTACCATGGATCTGCCATGGATCTTGTAAGTCTTCCTCCGTCTTCCTCCCATCTACTACCATGAAACCCTATCTTTGTCTTCCTCCGTCTTCCTCTCATCATCTCCCTTTGAATCGGTTAAACAATCCTATGAATCGTTTAAACGAATCCGTTAATCGTTTAAACGAATCCGTGAATCGTTTAAACGAATCCGTGAATCGTTTAAACGAATCTATGAATCGTTTAAACGAATCTGTGAATCGTTTAAACTATGTTTGAGTCATTCAAAAAAAGAGGGTATTTTGGGGTTTTCAAATAAAAAGAGGCCATATAAGTTATTTTGAAATAAGTTAGGCCAAATAAGATATTGGAGTGTTTGACGGGGCCATTTGTGAAGAAACCCCAAAATTTGCAAAGGATCAGCAGCAACATCGGGTCGGAGCATCTCTTGACCCTATGGTGTGTCCGTCCATGGATACTTGAGGGAGTGAGTTTACTCCCTCCGTTCCAGGCAAAGAGTCCACTATTTTATTTTGGGATGTTTCATTCAAAAAGTTCACTTTCAAAAATTATGTTTACAATGTCTATAACCTTTCATCTTTACCCTCTAATTGTGTTGTAAACATATTGGTTATGCTTAAGTATTTTAGTAATTATGACCAACTCCAATAACACTTATATATCCCTTAATTACTTGACTTTTCAAACGTAGATTTTTGGGATGGAACAGAGGTAGTAACTATTAGACTGTATAAATTACTAGAATTGACTACACTCTTAACAAACTAAAAAAATTATCGAAAAGTATATATAGGTATGATTTTACAAATATGTAATGCACTTGCAATTCTTAGCATATTTTATAGTTTATCCAATTCATAAATCCTTTTTGTACTGCATATGCACTGAATGAAGTTTCTAAAATCATAGGTTTTATAATTACTTCTTATTTTAATAAACAATCTTCATATAAGAGACAAAATTTTTGTAGTGATTTAGCATTAGATCCAAAATTTTATTAAAATTTTTATATTAGTAGAATTTAAAGTTTTTTTGCAAACAAATAATAACTATATATGTAAATCTTTATCTTTAGTAAACAAAATCTTCACTATGAGTGTCACTTTTCCATAGTCCATGCACAATGTTGTTGGTTCCTTCAATCCTAAAACTTAAAGAACGCATCCCTCATATGGAGATTTTCTGGAACAAGAAACTAGATACATAAGTGTCACACCCCAATTCAAGCTCTTAACCCTTAATTACAGTATAATAAATTTGCATAAGTGCCATAATAAATTCGGTGATGTGGCTAGTGATTTTTGACGTTGTCTAGAGGTGTCTCGTATTCGAGGAATTTGTTATAGAAAATGGGTATTAGGCTCGTTCTTGCTATAAAAAAAGAAGGATATGTGACAAAAAGGTATTGTATATATATGGGTATGATAAAATTGTTGTTTAATTCATTACAATTTTCGACAGTTGATTTGGGTAAAAATGAGCAATTCAATTTATCTTCCTTACCTTTGCATGTTTGTTGCATTTTTATTTTTTTGGGGCGAATTGCGGGCCGGTCCTGTTTGATGGATTTCCAACCAGTTTAAGACATTATACTTGTTTCAAACCGGGAAAAAATATTTTTCTTGCAAAATATCGTTTATGCCCGTTAAAAACATGGAATATGCACACTATGCATTGCAAAACAAAATTGATGCATCGTAATTCAAATTTTATGCATCACGATGCATAAATTGATGCATTACGATTCATATTTTGTTCATCGCGATGCAAAAACTGATGCATTCACGATTTTCTTAAGAGTTCAAAATGGTCACCACGCTCATGATTTTGGGCATCACACCTGTTTCAAAATTTATGCATCGTGATGCATAAAATTGTACTAAAAATTATTATTTAGTTGCATTGTGATGCACAATATTTCACTTGCGATGCATTAAAGTGTGCATCACGATGCACAAAATTACACTAAAAAGTACTGTTTTGTTGAATCGCAATACACACATTTTATTTTCGAGGTTAATTGTCCACCTTAAGGATCTTACATTCAGTTTTTGATCTTACTCCAACTTCTATGCTTTGTAACAATAAATCATCTCTTTACGTTGCTTTCAGTCCTATCTTCCATAAAATAGAAATTCTGCCTATTGAAAAAGCAGTTAAAAAATAAGGTTTAAATTTCGGTAGCGAGTAATAAAATTAGATAAGTTGGACTGAAGATATTAACAGACAACATAAACATTTGCATAGACAATCTCACATACAAGCACATTTACCCATGGAAGAGTCCATCAGTTTCTTTTTCGCCATGGAACTTCCCTTGCAGTAACATGATATTTGACAAGCTACTAGATCTCATGCATGACTCGTTGAAGTTGCTGAATATGTGAGTTTGAGTAAGAAAGAAAAGGACTCTAGCCACCTACTGAACTTGACTGAGAGAGATGAAAGTACGAGAGAATTACGCGAAACCGTTCTTAAGGTTTTTGGGGGGTATTTTAGGAACTGTTTAATCATTTATCCGCTAAGGTGGACTTTCTAGTTTGAAACAAGTATCGGGGTCTAAACTGATTAAATATCCCAAAAAAGTGTATCAACCTGCAATTATTACAATTTTTTTCTACTTAAGCCCACGTAAACCCACTTTTGACGTCAACTAGAGCCCGTTGTAGTGGTCTTTAACAATGAAGGCCTGCAAATCCCTAATCAACACCAAACCCTCTTATCAAATCATCTTATTTCATTTCCAATTAAGTAATTGGGGTCCTAATTCGTCTACATAAACTCCAATTTTGTTATGTGACCACTCCAACGAATCCACAATGGATGGGTTTGAGGAATTTGATTTGTGGCAGTGATTTTAGGATTTGTGGTAGTAATTCGTCGGGTTTTGGTTGGAAAGGGGAAGGTGTTAGTTGTTATGCCGATTTTAATTCATACTATATTGACATAACAATGAAAGAAATTTGATTACTTCTTCCCTTTTGTTTGTTTTGCTTTTCTTACAACTTGAGAAATTTTGAGTGTCTTTCTAACTGGATTTTCTTTTTATTCTTCAATGTCGATAAGTTGGAATGTACTTTAAATATGATAAGAGTTTTTCGATAGAAGTATGTAGTTTATTCTCGACCTCTCTATAGTTTTTTAGTCGCCGAAATGGTAGGTGGTGTCGTTGATGAAAGAGGAGGGAGGACGGAAGCTGTGATTTTTACCACTTAACCCTTTGAAATTATTTAATTACAATTGACCTCCACATCCTCTTAAATTTGTTTCGTGAAAAATAATTCTTGAATTTCACCCTCTCATTTTCTGGTGTTTGGTAATACTAGAAAAATATGATCAATGGAAAACATTCTAGAGTCAACTGGAAAATGAACTATATACTAAGGAAAATGATTTACACGGAGATGCCACCAGTAAGTTACTTTCTAAAATGACGCCTCAAGAGTCCTTGACTTTTCAAAGTACTAGTATAACACCCGTGCAATGCACGGGGATTTTATAGATATAAATAAAATATTTAAAAAGTTTAATGTTAACAAAATAAATAAATAATTATACTATAAATATTATAAGTTAATGTAAACAAATAATTAAAATGTGAAAGTTAAAATAAAATTAATGAAAGAGAATTACATAAATAAAATAATTTATAATTATAAAATTAGAAATAATTTTGAAGATATCCGGGTCTCAATGAGTATTACGAAACTTAGAGATACAATAATTAAGCTCTAATACCAATTAAAACAACTAATGCTTTGATACCAATAAAATAGTCAATTTGCAGGCTTAGATATAAAATAGTTAAGCTTTGATACTAATTAAGGGATGATTCCACCTCTACAATGCATGAAATCTATATTAATATAAAAATTTAATATTTTAGTCAGTGCAATGTATAAAAATTTAATATTTTAGTGAGTGCAATGTATAAAAATTAAAAAATAATCAAAAGTAAATATAAAAGATTACTCCGGACTTTGGTTGATAGACATTGCATAAGACACAATTGTAAAAATAAAAATAAAAATATTCCACATACACCTTACATTAACATTATAAATAATTTACTTTTCGGAAAAAATTACAATTTTTTTCCATTTTCGATATACTTTCCTAGGGTTTTACTTAGAGCTCGTTTGGTCGGCGTTTTGGTCAAACGCGGGGATAAAATGCACTTATTTGCAAAAAATGTGTTCCAATCTGCGGCGAGAAAGCGAAGCGTTTTCAAAGCGCGTTGCGTTTTAAAACTCGAAATTCCCAGTTTTCCCCAAACGCAGGTTTTAAAACGCTCCTAGGAAAAAAAAGCTGCGTATTGAAGTGATATCCCAAACGTATTTATAAGGAAAGACCTCCGTTTTTAAAACATTGCGTTTTTAAAGCGTGTTTTAAAACACTGCGTTTTGTAAACTATTGTACCAAACAGGCTCTTATACTTGCTTGATTTGATGAAAAGAACCAAAAATATTTTCATCTATTTTTTCGATTGATCTGAATTTTTACCAATCGAATGGTTTCACTTAAAACTTATGTGTATTTTTCATATTTTTGTTATAAATATTTTGAATCTATAGAAATGAACTTCAATATTTTAGATACTCCTCTCATCCGAATAAATGTTCCTAGTTGATAAAACAGGAATTAAGAAACATAATTAATGATATGTTGTAAAATTTGTTCGACAATAATACCCATGAACATTAATTGAGTTTAACATTTCTAAACAATTAGGTTTCTCTAGTATATGCTATATTAAATGAAGCTTTAAGGGTATATAAAATTACCTATATTTTTTGATTATTTACCGATCGCTTGACATTTGTTTTCTTATACCCTGCTTCAAATTTTTAGAAAGGAACCAAAAAAATTTTTAAACCCGTATTTCTTTCTTAAAAATTTGCTTGACTTCCTCAAGGTAAGTCCAAAATTTATCAACTTTGACCTTAACATATTCATAATCTGATCTAATTTTTTTAATTTTGACGTAAAACAAATGTGTTTATTTATTTATTTTATTTTTTTGTATCTTAAAATATATGATTTGAATATTTTATCGATATAATGCCTTTTGCATACTAATTATGTGAATATTTTTGTTATAATAACTCCGGATCAAATGAAATAGACAAAATTTGTAGGACTATATAATTTTCGTTAAAAGTTTCTTACGATGAATTCTTTTGTTAATATTAATTTCTGAACCTATAAACTCAAAAGCTTAAAGGTCTCATAAGAAATCATTTGCAAAGAACATTCATTGAATTGAGAATTGAAATCATCATTATGTTGTTGTTGTAGACTATAGCGGGTAGTCATACTATAATTGTTTTATTAAGTATGATTAATAATCACGATTATTATCTTATAGTGATAGAAAATACCAACATAATATAAATGGTTGAGTTGGTTTAAGGTGAGTTTTCGTATTTAAAAGAGTGTGTGTTCAAATCCCATTGGCAATATTTTGTTTTGTTTTCTAGCTTTTTCATTGCTTTGCCAATAGCTAAAGCTCTTCAACTAATATTATTAAAGAATATTATATACCACAATATTATACCTATAGTAATTAGATAAAACTATTAGTAATTGCATCCTCCTAGAATTTCAAAGTCAAAGCATTGAGAATGAAGATTTAACAAAGAGGTGAGGTGTCACAATCTAAGACATCCTCATCAACTTTAAATATATATATATATATATATATAGATTTGAAATAGTATACTCTAACTCAATTGCTATATTTATTCTTTCACCTGCCACGCCTGCCCCCATCCCACCCCCAACCCCACCCCCACCCCACCCCACCCCACACACAAACATGCTTGCACACCACGACCTTTTCCCTTCTCTCTCATGCATACACTTGCTATATTTTTATTTTTAATATAAGTGAATAAAAAATATTTTATACGGTAAGTTTTTATTATATTTGCTATATATACTATTTGTAATTTATATGAAGCAGTAACTTTTAACAATAATAATAATTGTATTAAAAATTCTTGATTGTTTTTGGTCACATTTTCAATACCTTTACCAAAAGTACACTTGTAAATATTTCTCGTAGCATTTTTAAAAAAGTTACCAAACACTTGAAAGTAACTGATTTTCATTTTTCAAAAACTGCTTTTCAAAATTTATTTTCTGAATGAAACGAACGGAGCCTATGGTACCTATTTTTGCCCTTCTAAAAATAGCACGTTCTATTTTTGGTACAAAACGGTTAATCAAACTGACGGAAAGGCTCATTAAAAATGAATACTAATTTATTAGAGACTGGATAAAATTTTAAATAGATTTAAAGTCTCATAAAAATTCAATGGAATTCAACCAAATTAAAAATAGAAACAAAAATATTTTTAAAAAAAAAAATTTAAAAGGGCAAATAGGTAATAATGCCAGATTTGTTCGAGTTTGCATGTGGTTAAACAAACTGTGTCATGTGAGTGACACGTTTAGGAATCGGGGAAACCTCGTCTGAACAGTCTTCCGACACGTTTCGTTTTGCGGCTGCTCGTTCCATATTCCCCGTTCTTATCAGAATTTTAAAGCTAAAGATATGGTCGCGTCAGGTCCATGTTACCTACCTAAGAAACACATACATAACGTTAAATTACTGTGTGTCGTCGTAGAAATTTGCTAGTATATGGAGGAGAGCAGGCAGTTACAGTCCGAGGCGGAGATGGCGGCGTTGATACCGCAGGAGGTGGCGGAGGAGAAGGAGATGAAGGTGATGGTGGCGGTTGATGAAAGTGATGTGAGTCTCTATGCTTTGAAATGGGCACTTGATAATCTCTTCATCAACTACTCATCTTCTGCTGCTGCCGGTGCTGGCGGAACATCAACGGCAACACCACCTGAGCAACCGAACAGGGAGGAGGAAACCACCCGGCACAAGGTTATGATAGTGCATGTGATGCAGCCGTTTCAGCAATATGTCTTCCCTGCTGGACCTTGTACGTATTCTTCTTCCTTCTTTCTCCATCATCTCCCTATATACGCTCTACTTAATGAGTAATGGCACAATAAGTAATGCTATAAATGATGTAGCCATGTCGGATGTGTTATCTTGTTGAAGCCTGGTTATCAATATACTTTCCAACTTTATTTTTTTGGTTGATCCTAAATACAACGCTCCCAAAGTCCTAATTATAACACCCCTCGTAGAAAATATTTTTTTACCCATCATTCAGTTATTAAAAAAAAAAAAAAAGTCAATTATTCAATTATTAAAAAAAAAAAAGCTCACCTCAAGGAGGCGGCCCTTTAGAAAGCCAACCTTGGAGTGGCGGCCCTTTAGGAAGAAGGCCACCTCGGGGTGGCTGTCCTCTAGGAAGAAGCCCACCTCGAGTGGAGGCCCTTTAGGAAGAGGACCACCTCGGGGTGGCGGCCTTGTTTTTTTTTAAAGCATGGTCACAATAGTTTTTGTCAGGAGTGTTGTATTTAGCGTATTTGGGGTGTTGTATTTAGCACTATTTTTAACTCATAATAAAGTTTACATGATATCAAATAAGAATATATATATATATATATATATATGATATATTTTTTTGTACATAAATAAGGTGCTTTTACATATTTTGTCACTATTATATTTAAAGAGTAATGTTAAATACACTTAACAAGTGTTTAATTTTGTACATAAAATAGTATGTCATTTTATTTGACGTTTTACGAGCCTTACTTTCACTTAGAAAGTGAAACCAACTAAATGACATGGCGTATGATTTTTGTTTGTGAACATAGTTAATAAGTACACTTTCGGTGACTTTATCATTACTCGTGTTTAAATTTACTTTTTCTTTATCAACTCATTAGTTCACTTTTTATTAGACTAGTCCTGGTACGTGTATAGTTAGGTCTAACTTTTTACTCCATAGTCCCTCAATCGCAAAAAGTTAGTCTCACCTACCTGGGTACAAATAAGTAATACCTGGGTACAAATAAGTAATCTTAAAATTTTAACTTATTAAATGAGATTATTATTCAAAAACGAGGAAGTATTATACTATCTCAACCCGTCCTTGATTGAGTACTTGGTTTTAGTTTTTTTCAAAAGTTTAGGAGTTTTGATTTTTAGGTAGTTTTGGTAGTACATATTATAAATACTCAGTGTCCACACTATCGAATTGCATGTGCATATAAATATTTTATAGTGGATTTAGCAAGGAGTAATGCTATTAGTATCTAAAGATTATCAAATTTTTTATATCAAATGATGTGTTAGTTGATGTGATAGCTGATGTGATGCATTAATTATAATTTTTAATTTTATTTTTTGTATCACATCAGCTGTCACATCAGCTGACACATTATTTGGTACAAAAAAATTAATATTTTTTAGGTTCCCATAGCATTACTCTTTAGTAAAAAAAAATGACCCGAAATTAGAGACCGTTTTTTTTTATGGGAAAATTAACAAAATGACCAACGCACTATCATTTAGTAACCGATTTTACACCGTACCTCCAATATCTTAAAATTGACCAGTATACTCACTATTTGAGTCCAATGTGGTCTCTCCCGTTAACTTTTCATCTAATTTTCTAACGAGATTGCTAATGTGGCTAACGAAACTAATTTATGAGGGGTATTTTTGTCCTTTTTCTCAAAATCTCACCACCCCACCCACACCCACACCCACATAACTGGGGTAGTGAGATTTAGAAGGAAAAGACAAAAATATTCCTAATAAATTAGCTCTATTATTTACGTTAGGAGCTCCGTTAGAAAATTGGATGAAAAATTAACTGGAGAGACCACATTGGACTCAAATAGTAAGTACACTGGTCAATTTTAGAATATTGGGAGTACGATGTAAAATCGATTACTAAATGATAATACGTTTGTCATGTTGATAATTTTTTCTTTTTTTATTCTTGGCAAAACACACAATCGGGCCACTGTACTTTGAAAAAGTTACAATTCGGCCACTGATTGTTTAAAAATGTTATTTACTGTACTTCAGTTATCTTGCAATTGAGTCCACCAGCACGTTAATTTTAAATAAAATTCTTATTTTACCCCTGTATTCGTCCTCATCTCCCTTAATGTAGACATGAGTAAAATAGAGATTTTATTTAAAATTAACGTGTTGGAGGGCTCGCTTACAATATAACTGAATTACAGTGGCCCAAATAACATTTTCAAACAATCAATAATTGAATTTTAACTTTTTCTAAAATACAGTGGCCAAATTATATATTTTGCCTTTATTATTTTTCTGTTCAAAGAAGAGCACTCGCTTAGAGCGTCCACAACAATAACTCCCTATACCACTCTCTAAACACCTCGTTTTCCGTTCAAGTTTCACTTTTTCAACACTCTAAAAATAAATTTACTCCAACAATAACTCTCTATATAACCCTCTAAAAATTAAATCTCTATCATCTCAACTAACAAACCTAACTACCATTCTATTTTCCCACCACAATCAAAATTAATATTATATATTTTAAATTTTATATTCTATAAAAAATATTATATGTCTTAATAATTTTAATTACTTTATCTAAAAATATATGTCAATCAAGGGGAAATTTATGTTTGAAAAACATTTTAAATATAATTTTTATTTCCTTTTTTTTTTTGACCTCGCGCTAGGGCGCGATCCACCAGCGCGCTAAGGCGCTCACCGGCAGCCTCTGTCAGTTATTTTCAATTTGGCACCCCCTGCGCTAAGGCGCACACCGGCGCGATCCACCAGCGCGCTAAGGCGCTCACCGGCAGCCCTCAGTTATTTTCAATTTGCACCCCTCTGCGCTAAGGCGCACACCAAAAGCCTCGCTATGGCGCGGATATATCTGAAGTTTTCAAACTTCAGATTCGCAAAATTGGGCGATGAAATGGAGGAGAAGGGGAAGAAGACTGTGGAAATGAAGGAGAATGGGAAGAAAACTGGTACAAAATGAGAGAACGGTAGACAATTTTCCGCCCAAAAAATTTACTATTTTAGCTAAATTACTCTTTATCGGTAGAGAGTGATTTATCGGCTTTTGGAGATAGAGAGCTCGCTTGGGAGGCCACTGTGAGCTCCGGGCCTCTAAATTTCTCCAAACTAAGTTTTAGAGAGTTGATCCAGTGGCCTCATTGTGGACGCTCTTAGAGGCCCATCACTATTTTAAGTGTGGATATGTTTTCTTTTGATTTGTACTAAATATTACTATACGTGTCTTTCAAGCCATATAATGAATTACTCTCACTTCCCAATTGAAGGGTGTATGTTTTTTTTCCCACTTTTAACTAATCTTCGGATAAATATTTGGTGAAGATTCTATTGTTATTCGAAATTACTCCCTCCATTTTAAGCAAAGAGTTCATTTTTATTTTTTTAAAATTAACATATGACTTAATCAAATAAATTTTTTACATATTTTATTTATATTTTTGAAAATAAAATTTTATTAATTAAAATTTATCTTAAGAATACTATAGATTACAACTTTCATAATTTTGTAAAAACAACTATATTTATGTAAATTATCGGTCAAACTTTAACTAAGTTGACTCAAAAAAATCAAAAGTAGACTATTTACCTGAACGGAGGGAGTATAATACTTTTCAGTCGAGTTTTCAAAGGTTATAATTTTTTCTCAAATTAAATAAAAATATGTTAAGTTTATTTGAAAATTGGTCAAATTGACTAAAAATTCAAAGTGTATCTCTTTACTTAGGATGGTGGGGTTATCAACTTTCAACGAAGACATGAAAAATAATAGCTTAAAATTTACTCTCATTCTTGAAATAAAAGGGAAATATGACCCTTTTTGGATCGGAAGAAGTAATATATGTTTTCAAAAGTGAAAAAATTGCTATATACTTGTGACTTCATTTTCCTTTTCATTCAGTGAACACTATTTTCTTACTTCCTTTCAGATCAAGGAATCTATCTTGGATATATTTTTTTGCATTAAATCATCTTTGTTGGATTAATATTATTAGGAAATTGCTGGTCAGTACACTTTGAAAAGTTTTTATTCTCTCCAGTCCATCTTTTTTTTTAAAACTGGAAAAAGGCACTTTGTGAATTTTCTTCCTAAAATGCCCCCGTCTCTTTGATGATGAAGATTGACTTTCACAGCCCAGCTGCTACGCTTGAAAGCTTCATAGCATTTAAATCTGAGAAATATAAATTCACAAAACAAACGTGAAAACGAAAAAAAAAAAATAGTCGAATTTCTATGCATAGAACACGAATTTGATCAAATTCAAATTTCTGAGTTCATCTCGTTTTTCATTGTTCTTGGGCTGTTTTGGCCACTTTAATCTATGTTTTAAGCTTTGAATTTGTTTAAAATCAATCACATACTGTTATCCTAACTTAGTACTACATTTGTGCACAATTTTTCTACCAGAAAATACTATTTTTGAATTGGGCATCGCGATATAGGGATGCCTCATCGCGATGCCGAGATTCCTTATCGCGATGCCGAGATTCCTTATCGCGATGCCGAGATGCCTCATCGTGATGCTGGAATTCCTCATCGCGATGCCTTGATGCTTGGGCAACGCAGTATGCTGGGCAACGCAACGGGGATTGACCTGAAATGGATGGCTTGAGCAACAGCCGCCTTAGCAAGCAACGGAAAGCTCGCCCTAGCAAGCAACGACAATTCAATTTTTTCAGTTAGCCCCCCTGCTCGCTAAGGCGTGTACCGATTGGTTCCCTAAGGCGCGCTGCGATGATCGCGATGCACCAATTGTTGCATCACGATGCCCCAATTTGCAAAAGTGGTGCATCGCGATGCAAAAGTGTGCATCGCGATACCAAAGTGGTGCATCGCGATGCCTTGGTTTCTCATCGCGATGTCTTGGTTGCTCATCGCGATGCCTTGGTTGCTCATCAAGATGATTAACCCACGCGATGCCTTGGATTACTTATCACAATGCCTTGAGTTACTGATGCGCGTGTGTTTTTTTTCATTAATGACATAATCATTTTTTCGCCCCAAAAATGCCTTTTCAATTTTTAAAAAAGATGAGTGAACTGGAGCGATTACAAAGGTTTAAAAAGGGACCGGCCTGTAATTCACCCTAATATCATTTACTAATTTCTAGTCCTTTATTTCTGTAAGAACCTAAGCCTGAAGCTCGGTCCGCCATGCATAGCCCACGCATTGGCCCACTTAGCACCTGAGTCAACTGATCCACCACAAGCCACCTAAAAATTCATGGATAGGTTAGTGTTCAGTGATAGTGAGTGACTACTTATAAGGCACACACAAGTCCCATATCTACGTAATGTGGGATATCACTATTTCAAATGACCATCTCTTTTGTTTGGATCTTAAAAAAAAAAAAAAACACTTCTTTATGGATGGAGGTAGTAGGTGTATATATATCTTTTCAAAATTAGCAAACAACTTATAGGATTCAATTTTCCTATATAATGCACTTCGTTCCAAAGTTCTTACTAAATCTAAATAAGTTTATGTTTGCTATTAATGTTTAGGGCAAGGGAAGTTAATATTGCCATTGGAATAAAAATGAAGAGAATAGTTAATATTACGGATTTATAATTGATTTCTTTAGTTTGTCTTGTGTTTTAGTTATCTCATTGTTTGCCAATTCAGTTTTCGGATCAGTGCTTTTGTTTTTTTTTTTGTTCCCTATGTAATTAGGTAGTTTGTCCGGATCACGGCTATTAATATATAGCACCATTTGTTAAGACGCTAAATTCACATAGGATAAATTACTAATAAACAATAACAAAAAGATTGTGCGATCAAACGCCAGTAAGCCAATTGAATTTAGTTTTGACCCCTAGACTTTAAGAAGACAACATGGCAACTCTCTATATACGTGCATGCCCAGTGACCCATGTTCCATGTCATCGAAAAAAAAAAAAAAAAAAATTAACTTAAAGGTTATATTGTAGTGAATATCACTTTTAATTTGAAATTGAATGAATTGAAGAAGTTATGCTTGCAAATTTCCACAGTATTTTGGCCTTATTCTAATGTTCCAAGTGTGATTTGAATATACTCCCTTCCTCCACTGGGAGGATTTTTTTTCTCAGATTCCTCTCATTTGGAGAATCTACTCTTGGAATTAAATGTTTCTTTGATTTGGATAATCTAATTTTTAAAATTAATTAAGGTCTTGGTTATCATTATACTTGTACATTAATCCCCATTCAGAATTCAGAGTGTTTGGGATCATTAATTGTATTTCTTCTTCTGGGAGAAGATATATATATATATGTCCAAACTATATGATTATCTCCAGTTTTTCCTACTAGTACAGCTGTCTATGCAACAAATACTGTGGTGGAATCTGTAAGGAAGGCTCAAGAAGAAAACGCGGCATCAGTTGTCTCTCGTGCACTACAAATGTGCAAGAAGAAGATGGTAAGTGCATAAAAGCTTCATATCCCATCCTACCAAATCATCTGATACATTAGGCAGATAGTTCCCCTCACATTTGATAAATCGAGGCTAGTTTGATTACATCCAGTAAGATGCTAATTAATGAACTCGTGAATTTTGTTATCATGTTTATGGCCACATCATCCCCATTGTACATGTTTTATACAGATAAAAGCGGAAACTCTAATTCTTGAAGGAGACCCGAAGGACATGATTTGTCATGCTGCAGAGAAGATGAATATTGATCTAGTTGTTGTGGGGAGCCGTGGACTTGGCATGATCAAAAGGTACTTACCTGCTTCACAGTTCAATCAAGTTCCATTACATTTGCGTCCGTACGTTAGTACGTAGTCATTTGATAAAATATTTATGCATCTCTCTCCACCCCGCCCCTTTCCCTATTCCGGAACAAGAATTGTGAGTGCACTAGGAAATTACAAGACCGAGATTAACTTTTACTATGTTGTCGCTCCTGTACTGTAAATGCCTTCATCATGTGGAAGATAACAAACGAGAAATGTCTACTACTGACTACAAAGACACGGAGATGTGCAAAGGATAATGGAATGCTTTTACTCAAATAAAAAGTGCAGCTAGGCTTTAGCTTTTACTAACAATGTATAAACATCATAGAGTGTAGGCGACCTAACAATTTGGCGAGTCCAAGCTACTATGGTCCTTCCAAAAATTGTCTAGAGCTTGCTGCACATGTTTCAACATGTGATGAGCTATTCAAAAAATTTCTCACAAGAGAAATGGTTTAGCAATGTCAAGACTGTTGAGATAACTGCAGAGTACATCGTTTCGTACAACTTGTTAATGATAGTTTAAGTTGCTGTAGACAACTCGATGAATTTCTATATGAGCGACTTAAATTGTAATGTTGATTGTAATGTTGGTGTGGATGCAGGGCTTTCTTGGGAAGCGTCAGCGACTATTGTGCTCACCATGCGAAATGCCCCATCCTCATAGTGAAGCCACCCAAGGAGCTACGCAAGTAAGGGTTTTGGTATGGAAGATGGCCTTGATTGTAACAAGGAAAATAAAAAGGAAAATAATACATCAACATATAATATTTACGAAATTTATTTACTTCATGGTATTGTAGTCTTAGTGAATGTATAACATGGTGTAAATGGATTTTGTGGATGTTTTCTATGGATATCAAATAAAACGTTGACGATGTTTGAAAAATATGTTGATTTCCTAATTATGTTCGAAGATGCAGACAATATTGTTGAACTTACCATCAAACCTCCTGAGCCGATTACTACGTTTGGCAAAGGGATTCATTCGTCACTATATTGTAAAGATATGTTCATCTCTTAATCAACTCCCAAAATGCTCTTTCCCTATCAAAAAAGGAGTCTTTCTGGCTCGTGCATAGATTAAAAAAAGGTAATTCTCTTTATTATTGCTATTTGTATAATGTGTATTTTCAAAAATATTTATGAGAGTGGGTTTACTAATTAAAATAAGAATAATATGGTAAATGTAATATTCAAAAAGAAATTTCTATACTCAACAAACACCCCCTCCCCCCAAAAAAAAAAAAACCATAATCTAGGTATTAGGCTATAACAGTTTAGTCTGTTATATAGCCTTTCCATTTAGGTCTAGACCAAAACCACAGTTTCCATTTTTTTCAAACCAAGCCGAACTGAAGGAGGCTTATAACTGAATCGAGCTCGTCGGTCTGAAGGAGGCTTATAACTGAATTGAGCTCGTCGGTCTAATTTAGTTCGATTCCTTTATAAAATTAAAAGTATTCAGCTTAGCAATGACAAAAAAATAAATAAATTATGTACTCATTTGTGAGAAGCCTTCGAAAAAATGCACTGCTGAAAGAAAGAAATTAAAATTAGAAAGATTTCCCCAAAAACGATGAAATTTCATTCTCACTGAGTTTGGGATTGCGATGTGAGTTTTATTTTGATATCTTTTTACGCGAAAGTGTTCTTATTACGAAAATGCGGTGTCAAGACCAGGTATGGGACGTTATAGCCATGGCCCCCAAAGTTTTAGAAACATGTACGTACCCCTTTATATTTAAAAAAAAAATTACATTTACCTAATTTTCTCAAGAAATAATACTCCTAATGAAATTTAACATAATTGAGCAATTCCATTCAGAAAATAATTGTGCACTCTTAAGGTGCTCGACCTAAATCCATTGCCGGGTAGTCGCTTGATATTCGTCTAAATCGTTTTCTGTTATTGAATTCCAGCTCCAACACCTTTGCTTCCTAGAACCCTAAAATGATTTTGGAGAATCCTTTAGTAAATTAAAAGGGTACTTCTTTCTTGCACTAGAGATAATCCATTCTGAGAGAAATTCACTCCGCGTAAAATGCATCAAAAAACACATGGCTTGTAAACTAATTTCACACTACTGACCTCTTCTTGTGTAACTCCTTGGGTGGCTTCACTGTGAGGACGGGACATTCCGCATACTGAACACAGTACTGGCTTACGCTTTCCCACGAAAAGCTGCATCCAAATTAACCCACATAACAATCAGCAATGTTGCATATATAAACATTATTAAAAATATCTGGAAAACGAAAAACCTACAACTTTAGCCAGACTCAAACGGCAATTGATCAAGTTCTCTAGAAGGATGAGAGTGTAATGGTAATACCATGTCACGGTGTGCATCTGTCTTGACGACAGACGCTTGGTTAAGCTATTTCTCTGGTGAGCAACTTGGCAGATAGCTCATCAGAGGTAAAAACATTTTTGCATGTTCTGACAAATTGTATGAACAATCATATAAGATTAAGACTCGTTAAATTCTTAAATTACATACCTTTGGTGATGTTTATACATAATTTTTGGAAGTAAAAGCCTAGCTGCAACTTTCTTTTTTAGAAGAAGCATCCCATTATTTGCCCAACATCTCCACCAATATCTCCTATACTTACTAGTAGACCGTTCTCTATCGATGCTTTCATATGATGAGGTACTTAGTTATGAATTCCGATTATCAAGAGATTGAACCACATTTGAGATCATACTCAATCTATGCCAGTAAATCTTATTAATTCTTTAAGAGTTGGAAAGTATCATGGCTTTGTTTCAAAATGCAAGTGGCCCTTCTAGAATATAACTTACCTTTTCATGAGCAGAACAGCGAAGCAATAGTAAAAGAAGAATGAAAATATGCATTAATATTCATCAGCAAATAGAAGGAATTAAAGCAACAGAAACCTTATAACACATTACTTCTGTCCTAAGTTCTACATTGGAAATACTGTTGAATAAGATACTCAACTTAGCCACCATCGATAAAAGGAATGCCAAGAGCAATGTGTATAAAAATCCTATATATCTCGATGACTAGCGGTATATATGTCTGCTTATGTATATCATGTCTGCAATCTTTTCTCAGGTCATTAACCTACAAATAGTAATAGATTTTCTCAAAATAGTTCCAATAATTTTACAGCTGCCCTCCCGAGGAAGAGTACACTGCTTTCTTGTAATTTCCTATGGCAACTACTAGTCTTGTTTAATAATAGGGAAGGGTAAAAAGGGAAAGATATATTGATATTTCTCAATGACCATGGACGCAAATGATAAACTGTGAAGTAGTAGTTACCCTTGGGGGCCAAATCCATGGCTACTCATGACAAGAAGATCAATCTGCATTTCCTCTGCACCATAACAAATCAAGCTTTCCGTGTCTCCACTAAGGATTAGCGTTTCTGCTTTTATCTGTATAAACCATGTCGCAAGCACCATCATCAATGTGAATGATTTGGGAATAATCATGAATTCAACATTCACTAATTCTAGCTTGTGATGCCTCCACAAAAATGCAGCGTAAAGCTCATCATAACCAAAGTTTTCATATTTAGCTTCAAACACATCGCTTCTCGCATTTGATAATCATCTTACTGGATGTAACTCAAACAAGCCTTGATTTTTCAAATGTAAGGGGAATTATCTGATGATATGTCTTCTCTAATGTGTTCCCATATTAAATGCTTTAGTAGGATGGGCTACGAGCTTTTGTATATACTTACCATCTTCTCTTTGCACATTTGTACCGCACGAGAGATAACTGATGCAGCATTTTCTTCTTGATCCTTCCTCATAGACTCAATCCCGGGAGGATTTGCAGCTGTACGTAGAAGAAAAACGGGAGATAATCATATACTAATTGGGACACATTTACACATATTCCCCAAAAATGGGAAACAAATCAAGGATCTCAAACACTACTGATGCTAGATGATAACTTCAATCTTTTTTTTGACTACAACAGTATCATAAACCAAGCAATCATTTATTGATAGGTGAAGGTTCTATTTGCTTGCCCAAAAGAGTACATATCCATTACCGCAAATGAAAGGAAGAGAAATTAAATACTATTCTAATAGAAACAATATTGAAATTTGCAAATCCCATCTTATTCTAAATTACGAGTGATTGTTTTTAATATAACATTTAAACAATAATAACTTTTAAATTGTTAACAATAGTTATCTTATCATATGAATCAATGTTAAACATAAATTTACTTAATTTCAAATAAACTTCAACAATCGTAAACTATTGAAAAATAGAATCGTAGACTGAATTTTTTCAAACATTCAAAAAATATTGCTGCAGTTATCATGTGATGCTACTCCAACAAAAGTGAATTGATGAACAAAAATAATCTAAAGTATAGACTCCTAGAGTTGAACTGAAATACTAGGGATCTCAATAAGATCAATTCGACATGATATCTAATAATCACATGTTTGTCACATACGTATGAAATGGCCAAGATTTAAAAAATTTGATCTCTAGCATAAAGAAAGAGCTAGTAACATTACCATGTATCGGTTAGAGGTGCATTTTGATCTGTTTATGTCAATTTGACTAATTTTCAAATGATATTAACAAATAAAAATATAATCTTTGAAAACAATACAAAGCGTGCTATGATTCACAAGTTACATAATTTTTAAAAGATTATTAAATTTTCATTGATTATCTACTAAAAAATTGTTCAAATTCACCAAAAGTCAAAGTGTAAAAGTCAAGTGTACCTCTGGAGAGTAAAAATTAAATAGGGAGATGAAATAGAGTATACGAACAAGGTGGAGAAGGCAAGACAAGAAAGGGCTGGCTGACGTGAACGATACTCAAAAGAACGTGCTGGTTTGGGCGATCATTAGGTGGCATTGCTCCGGCGGCGGCGGCGGGGAACTTGAAGAGATTATCGAGCGTCCATTCCAGCGCGTAGAAACTCTCATCGCACTGATCCACCGCAACCAGCACCTTCATCTTCTTCTCCTCCACCTCCTCCAATGGCAAAGACGCCCGCCTTCTCCCCAACACTGTTTGGTGCTACAAGTAGAAGTAGGGACCCTAAGAATTTTTTTTAATAATAATAATAATAATAATAATAATAATAATAATAATAATAATAATAATAATAATAAAATAGAAAATTACTGGCGGTCCACTTTTATAACATTTTTTCTCTTCATCCACTATTTTTTTAACCTCTAAAATGCAATTTCATAAAATTATTTTTAAAATATCCTTGTGAATCATTATCCTGTAAACCCTATGATTTCACTAGATCTAAAACACTTTGTCTTTGTAATGGAAAACACAATGCCTCAATTTGTAATATATCTTATAACTCCTATATTTTACACTTGATCTAAAACACTTCGAATGATGATGATTGCGTAAACATGGTGTTATTGGCCAAAATTTTACAGTTAACATTATATCAGTAAACGTTTTTGAAAATCAAGCTTTAAGCTACAGATTGAATAGAGAAGGGTTACTTGGTGATTCTGTTTCCTTTATCCCACCTTTTGATTCAGCCGATGTTCGAATTAGGTATCGCGATGCAACAATTAATAATCCCTATGCAGGAATTGTGCATCACGATACAGAAATTAATAAGAGCCTTAAACTGCTTTGGTTCATTGCAATCTAATATTTGGGCATCGCGATAATGGAATTAGGCATCACAATGCTTTGATTATGCATACCGATGCTTGAATATTAAGGGCATATTAGTATTTTTATCAACAAACAAAAGATAAATGCATCGTGTAATATGTCTTTTACTTAGACATCGGGATGCCATTGTCAGACATCACAATGCATAATATTAAGTTTGAATTTTGGGTTACAAAAATCAGGCATGGCCTTGCCAAATTCGATGCACATATCGGGCATCGTGATGCCTTGTGTTACTAATGCGCGTGTTTTTCTTTCATTAAGTTGGCCATCGAGATGCCTTGAGTTACTAATGCGCGCACGTTTTTATTTCATTAATGACATCATTTTTTGCTCCAAAAGTGCCTTTTTCCTGTTTAAAAAAAATGATGAATTAGAGTAATTACAAATGTCTAAAAAGAGATCAACCTGTAATTCAAAAAAAATAAAAATAATTATGTATACAAGGCCTCACAGCAAATATTTATGGACTAGTAATTTATGGGCTGAATTCATGTGCGGCTGAATTGACAATCTGCAATCAATTTTAGTTCGTACAGATTGTCAATTGTGATCGGAGTGAACTTCAGGTCCGTTCCTTTGGATGAATTTTCAATCGGCTTAAATCCTTATACTTGTTTTAAGGGTGAATGACAGGTCGGTCCTTTTTTCAACATTTGTAATCGTTTCAGTTCACTCATTTTTTTTAAAAAATCGAAAAAGGTATTTTTGTGACAAAAAGACGATTATGCCATTAATGAAAGAAAAAGACACTCGCATCAGTAACCCAACGCTCGATGCCCTATTTAAGGCATCTCGATGCCCCAATTGCGATGCATAAACAAATCAAACAACTGAGAAATAAAAACAATAAGACCACATATAGATGCATGAACTCAAAACTAACAAATATTTTCTCACTCTCATATGTCTCATCTTAATAGAGTTACAAAACAAATACACAAACACAAACGGAAAAAAAGAATTAAGAAGATAATTTTCCCATCAAGCAAACAGATGATTAACAAATTAAGCAACCTGGTAATTGATAATGAATGGAGCGAAGAATGAAAATGGAGATATTCAAAATGTAAGTATTTTGCAAATAAGGTTTCGTAGAGAGAGAAAGAATGGATTTTACATTAGTGGTGTTTCTTGGCTCTGTTTTCTGCAAACTAGCCGAAAAATGGCTTTGCTCTGTTCCATCATCACGATGAGCAACCCAAGTTATCGCGATGAGTACCCTAGGTATCGCGATGATTAATCCAAGGCTTCGCGATGAGTAAAAAAATGAAAATGAAAATGTGTGGCTGCCGCACCTCGCCTTAGCCAGCAGGAACAAAATGCAACTATGAGATGCCGCACCATGTCTTAGCAAGCAGGGGGGCAAAATGTAACTTTGAGGTTGCCGCACCTCGCCTTAGCGAGGCTGGCTTCCTATAGTTGCAGTAAAAGAGCCATAAACATATTCATATTTATCCAGCTTTTGCAAAGCTCCCCATGTGCAATTGCAAGCATATTTTGGAAGACTAGCCTGACTTAAAGTAGCTAGCTAATGGTAATAATTATGAAGGGTGTCTTCATCTCTCTCTCTCTCTCTCTAGTGGGTGATGAATGATGAATTGATGGATGGGTACTCTGTAGTGTATATATTGAAATGGAGGAGATGTTTAACTTAAGGCATCTTGATGCCCAATTTAAGTCATCTCGATGCCACTTTGTGCATTGCGATGCTTCACTTTGTGCATGACGATGCTCCACTTTGTGCATCCCGATGCCCAATTTAAGGCATCCCGATGCCCAATTTAATATAATATCAAAATCGATCAAAATAGTTATTTTTGGTTAGAAAATTTACATACAAACGTGGTTTTGACTCTTATAACAGTATGATATTGATATTATACAAAATTCAAACTCAAATCATTGATTAAAGTCCCAAAATCACTCCAAGAACATCTCTCTCTGTTTTCGGACAGCACACTGCCAAGCTCGATTTGGATATCGAAAATAGTATTTTTTGGTAGAAAAATTGTGTACAAATGTATTACTAAGTTAGGATAACAATATGAGATTGATTTTAAACAAATTGGAAGCTTAAAACATATATTAAAGTGGTCAAAACAGTCCAAGAACAAGAAAAAACAGGATGAACTCAAAAAATTCAAATTTGATCAAATTCGTGTTCTATGCATGGAAATTGATCCCCAAACATGAGAGAAGATTATTTTAACAACATGAAATTATTTATACATCAATTCGAACCTCAAATCTGAAACAACGATGTTGTTAAAATTCTCAAAGTTCTTTTTTCCGGTTACAAAAAATAAGGGTGAACTGGAGGGGTTAAAAAGTTTTGAAAGTGAACCGGCCAGAAATTTTTCGTTGTTTTAAACCGAAAAAAAATATTTTGTTGCAAAATATTGGCTATGCTCTTACAAAACAAAAAAATAACATGAAATCATTTATACATCAATTCGAACCTCAAATCTGAAGCAATGATGTTGTTGATGGTATTTTAGAAAGAAAATTCTCAAAGTGCTTTTTCCGGTTACAAAAATAAGGGTGAACTGGAGGGGTTAAAAAGTTTTGAAAGTGAACCGGCCAGCAATTTTTCGTTGTTTTAAACGAAGAAAAATATTTTGTTGCAAAATATTGGCTATGCTCTTACAAAACACAAAACAGCGATGCATCGTAATTCCAAATCGATGCATTGGGATTCGAAATTGATGCATCACGATTCCAAATTGATGCATCGCAATTTTTAAACCGGCAAAGAAACTTTTGTGATGCATCGCAATTCCAAATCGATGTATCACAATTCCAACTCGATGAATCGCGATTTCAAATTGATGCATCGTAATTTTCTTAAAAATTCGAACAGACACGCGATGCATCGCAATTCTAAAATCGTTGCATTGTCTATAACAGCGATTCATCCCGTGCGGCAACGATGGCGGAGTTGCTATAACATAAGATGCAATAGACCTAATCGTAATGGAAATAAAATGAGGATTTACCGGAGCTAATTTAAGGAAGACGATGCTTAAAACGATGTTTAGGTTGTTACGGGGGCATTTGTAACAATTAGGTCATTTATATATCCACTAAACTAGTTTGAAATAAATATTGGGGGTAAAGCTGTTAAAAAAAACCCAAGAATGGTACTGACCCGCAATTGTTCCTTGTGATTATGTATAGGGTCCTGCATTTGTAAGCTCTGCAAATATAAAATCACCAATGTTTAAACCTTGTTGATCTTTTGTTTTGAGCCATGTTATAAATAACTAGTACTATAAATTACTTGTTTCTAGAACTCGTTACGTGTCTTCTTCTTCTTCTTTTTTTTTTTATTTATTTTTTTATGTTGGACATTGACAAATTGTCTTTGTTATGGTCAACCATTTTCACCACTTTAATTCTCTCCAACAATGAAGGTTGTGCTTTTACCGGTGCTAACATATATACTTACTGAACTAACATATATACTTACTGAAAAGGAAAATCTGATTTCTAGTTGTTGGTACACGAGATTTGACTCCTACATGGTGAGTATTGGCTACAAGAGGTGTGAGTATGATTGCTGCGTTTATGTGAAGAGCCTTGATGGTGGCTCATATATTTTTCTGCTACTTTACGTGGATGATATGCTTATCGCGGGTAGAAGCAAGAACGAGGTCAATCAGTTGAAGGCCTTGTTAAGTAATGAGTTTGACATGAAGGATTTGGGGGAAGCCAAGAAGATTCTTGGGATGGAGATTCGCCGAGACAGGAAATCTAGGAGATTGTGGTTGTCTCAAGCCGGCTACGTGGAGAAAGTGTTGGAGAGGTTCAATATACGGGATGCAAAACCTGTGAAAACACCATTGGCGAATCACTTTAATCTATCTGCCTCTGATTCCCCGAGTTCGACTGAAGAAATTCAAGGTATGTCAAAGGTTCCCTATGCAAGCGCAGTGGGATGTCTCATGTATGCTATGGTTTGCACTAGGCCAGATTTGGCGCAAGCTATTAGTGTGGTTAGCAAGTATATGACGAATGGGTAAACAAAGATTGGGAAGCGCTAAGTGGATTCTCGATACTTGAAGGGCACTATGGGTTATGGCATCATGTTTGAGAAACAGAGTGAGGAGCTTTCTGTTGTGCGGTATGTAGATTCCGATTATGCGGGTGACTTGGATCGGAGGCGGTCGACTACGGGTTATGCGTTTACACTCGCAGGTGGACCCATATGTTGGAGGTCTATGATTCACCCATTATTGCATTGTCCACAACTAAGCGGAGTACATGGCACCCGTTGAAGCCGCAAAGGAAGCCTTATGGCTTCGGGGCTTAGTTAAGGAATTGGGTATTCAACAAGGTGGAGTGAGGTTGCTTTGTGATCAGCGCGATTTTTCTAGCAAAGAATCACATTTATCATCAACGGACGAAACACATTGATGTGCGGTTTCACAAGATCCGGAGTTGATTGATATGGGTGAGGTTGTGTTAGAGAAGGTTCACACCACGAGAATGCCGATATGTTGACAAAGCCGGTTACTACTAACAAGTTCAAGCATTGCTTGGATTTGTTACACATCTCTAGTTGTTAGAGATGGGGAGGTTCGATGTCTACACAGGATGGTTCGGGGTATTGGTTCCTTGTATCTTCTGTTGGGTTGGGTGAATGCTCGCCAAGGTGGAGATTGTTGGATGTGATGGCTCGATGTCCTGGCAAGAGGTCGGCGCCCTCCGAGGGCGCGGCCTGGTAGGCGTGTAGACTGGTAACGGGCCTCAAAGGGGGGTGCGGGGGGCTCCGCCCCCTGCGGTACGGACTATTCGGAATTTTGGGAAGCATGCGGACGCATAGGGCGAGCGCATGACACACTGGAATTTATGCGGCCGCATAAGGCGTCCGCATAAGTATTCTGGAAACCATGCGGCCGCACGGCCGCATAGTGCGACCGCATAGCGGCGGTTTTAGGGTTTTCTATTTTGTTGTATAAAAAGTTGTATACCTAGAACGTTTAAAGGTGTTAAGCCTCTAATAAAATTTCGACAGTCTGTTGACCCCAATTTCTCTCTCTTTTGATTCCCAACTGCTTTTGTGTGTTGTTTTGTCAATTGCTTCCGTTGCATTGCACAACACTAGTTAAATCCAATTTCTGTATATCTTAAAACAATTAAGGGTGTTTGTTTGAGCCTTTCCTTTAATGCTTGAATTTGTTCTCACAATTAATTGACCATCCAAAATTCACATTTTTTTGAGTTAAACAGGACAATGGTGCAACAATATTAGAGAATCCTTTAACAAATCTATGGTTGTACTTCAATTTCAAATGACAAGTAATTAATTAAGAAGTAGTTAAGTCCAAACATATATTAGTTCAAAGTTATAATTAATTATTTAGTAGATAAGCAAAAATTATACTTGTAGAAATAACCTCTCTCTTTAGAAAAATATTTTTATTATTTTATTCTTATTTTTCTTTTTATTTTAACGATTGTAGATGAGCTTTAAAGAAAAGAAAAATGTAACATGTTAATTTTTATAATAGAATTAATTAATTTTTAATAATCTGCGTATCCAGTCACACAAAACACTCTTTTATGAATGGATGGAGTATCATTTTCAGAAATTAATTAATTACAGTATTTTTTTTTAAGACAATCAAAGAGGAAAGAGATTTTATTTATTTATTTTCCTTAGAAAGGAGGAAGTATATACCAGATATTTTGAGCGATCTTGGAGAAGGAAGTGCGATCGTGTATTTGCTAGAGTTTGTCGTTACTGAGAATAGAGAGCCACGTAACAAGGTGTATACGTAATTGCTGCATATATATATATATATATATATATATAGAGAGAGAGAGAGAGAGAGAGAGAGAGAGAGAGATAGAGCAAGTAGATATTAATTAGTAAATGAAATGGAGACAACAACAACTGGAGGCGAAGCGGTGGCGCAAGAGCAGGTGCAAGTGGTGGCGGAAAGGACGATACGGAAGGTTTTGGTGGCGATTGACGACAGCGAAGAGAGTTTCTATGCTCTCAATTGGACTTTAGAATATCTCTTGATGAATAACTATCACCCTGCTAGTGGTGGTAGTGAGCTGCAGGGCGGCATGGTGACGGTGGTTCACGTTCAACACCCTTTCCAACCTTTTGTTTACCCTGCCGCTGGCACTGGTCTGTATTATACTTTTACTTTTATTTCCTCTCATTTGTTAAATAAGTTCTACTGCCGCCGTCTCAAAATGTGAGTGTGTGTGTGTGTGTGTTTTTTTTAATTACTTTTTTATTAAATTTTAAAAAGTAAATTTTTAGCTTATTTTAGTAGCACGTATGATTAATATTCTTTGGGATTGTTTAGTAGTCCGGCATAGATAAGTAGTATTTAATCTCGGTATTATTAATGTCCTCACGGTTTATTTTTACTTATATATCCGGGGTAGTATTGAAATTAAAAATATTAGTCTCGTGTTTACCACTTCCTCCTTTGGTATAATTAGCAAGTGTATAAGTACTTTATTCAAATAGCTTGTGCTATTAGTCCAGACTGTCTATTGCATACCAACATCTAGTTTTCACTTATTAATTTTATTCGGTCTTAGAACCCGTTTGGTGTGACGTTTTGAAAGCGCATATTTTTCTAAAATGTAGCTTTTTCAAAATGCAGCTTTTTCTCATAAACTTGTTTGGGATATAATTTCGAAACACAATTTTTTTTTTCCTAACAGTGTTTTAAAACATGTATTTATTAAAAAGTTAGAAATTTCAACGTTTACATTTTAATGACGCGGTTTATTATTCAAAGGCTGCATTGATACAGATAGACAATAAAAACACTGCATTTTTTGCCACGACCAGATAAGCTTTTATTCTTGGCTACAAATAGCTCTTAAGTGTTTGCGTATATCATGGTACGTCTACAGTAAGACATGATAGGTGCTAAAGGTAAATTTAATAAATTTATACAAAAATATGCTATTTTAAGATAAGAATATTTTAACAATGAACACTTATTTTGGACGGAGAGAGTAATTTTTTTCCTTTTAATTTTGCGACGTTTAGGCATACTGCTATTACCTGCCTTTTATTTCGGCTGCTTTGTTTTTTTCTTTTTTTTGGTTCAAAAATTATTTTAAACATGTACATCTAGATGTTCAAATTTATAAGAAAAATCATGTGTATAATTTAATACTGAATTTTGATAAAGAAAGTAGGGCAAAAACACTTCTAGAGGTCCCAACTTTCTTTATTGTTCACATTCCATCTCATCTATAAACAGTGATTGATTGAGGAAAATATTTTAATTGAGATACAAATTTTAACTATAATAATAAGCTTAGAAATCACAATTCCGCTGATTTCTACCTCATTGTTGATACTGTGCGTGACCTAGGAAGGAAAAAAAAATTAGGTGGGGTCCTTATCCAAAACAAAACAGTGTTTTGTAAGGTCAAATCTAACAATGGGTATCAAAACCAAATTTTGGTGCCTAGCTGAAGGTCTTAGCATCTCTAATAATCAAACTAAAGGGTACCAAATTTTGCCTTGGTCCTAAGAGAGGTAGTAAATTTGTTACCTCTCTTAGGACTTCACGTTGAGCGCGCTGGTGGATTATCATTAATTCATAATTTATGACACGTGTAAATTATCATTAATTCATAATTTATTTTGGTTTTTATATCTTGACAAATGATGACTATAATTTTTTCAAAATTTTTATTTAAAAAAAAATTAATTAATTAAAACAACCGTCATACTTAAAATAATTGATAATGTATCAATAAAGTTAATAAAAAATCAAAAATAAATTTAATACCATAAATTTGATACCTATTGTTGGAGATGATAATTTGATACTTTGTAAATAGTATTAATAGGTATCAAAATTTAGTTTTGATACCTATGGGCCAAGACCTATTGTTGGAGTTGCCCTACCGTAAATTTATTTTTGAGTTGTGCCCCCACCTCTTCATGTACATCCACCAGTATCTATAAAGTGTTTTTCTACTCGAACGAACGTTTTAGTCAAAGATTTTAAATACCGATGAAATGAGTTCTTATAAATAAACTAGAATACCACAACTAGGGACTCACAGTGAATAACAACTCTATAGTCTGAAATTGGAAATGGGACCTTCAATGTCAATTCCATTGTTTGGATAATGAAAAATGTAGAATTGGAATTGAATTAAAATTCCCCATATTCCAGTTCCATAATAAGAATTCCATATGAGAATGAAAGAATATCAATCCCATATAAAGTGGTATAAAAATTAAAATAATGAATCTAGAATTCGAAGTGAATTCCCTGAATCGAACGAATTAGTTGATTTTTTGATAAATCCTATGGATTTGAATACAATGGAGTTAAAATTCTTATTGAGTTCCAATTCAACCTAACTATCCATATAGTACGGATCCTAAGTGAATTCCATGAATGACCCGCCACGGTAGAATTTTAATTTTATTGAAATGAAATCCTATAATTTAGAATTCAATAGGATTAAAGTTCTTATTAAATTCCAATTCAATTTGTCCAAACTGATCCTTAATTCCAATTAAAGATTGAAGTAAGTTTTGGAGTTTTCGGCTTAATGTTATAATTGATGATATATTTGGGAACACAACAAACTTCTATACTTTGTTTCTGAAATAAACTCTTTTAAGTGGAATATAACCTTTTGAGCGGAACGGAAGAAGTAATAAATACAATATACTAGTGTTTTGTAAATTTTGTAGTGTTATTGCAGATGAATGTTAAGACAGTTCTGTAATTTCCTCCACTTGATGTCTAGTACAGTTGTATATGCAACACCTACACTGATAGAATCTGTGAGGAATGCACAAGAACAAAATGCTGCCGCTATATTCTCTCGTGCGCTTCAAATGTGCAAAGAAAAGATGGTATGTTACCATATACTGCAAAGCTCCTTTGGGTTTGTTAATGTATCGAATCATGCATGATAGATCAATGTTAATAGGGAATCATATGTACCAAAGCCGAGTTTTATACAATGCATGTGGCTTGAATGAACACTTGCTCAGACTCTGAAATGCTGGAAACTGAACTTTCTGTTTCTGCTGTCATCTTGGAAAACAAGAACATCTATAGTTATAGCATCCTTTTATTTAGTTGATGAATCTTGTAATGGATTCTGATTTTATTAACAGGTAAGGGCAGAAACACTGATTCTTAAGGGCGACCCAAAGGAAATGATTTGTCAAGCCGTAGAGGAAATGCATGTTGATCTTCTAGTTGTTGGTAGTCGTGGTCTTGGCCAAATTAAAAGGTAATTAAGATTTGATTCATTCGATTCTTTCCCCTCCCAAGCCCCCCCCCTCTCCCCGGGCATAAATTTGCTGATCTTCTCCTACTAATTAAGTACAAAATGTTCTGCATAACTGTAGCTTTGATTTAGCAAAAAAGAGAAAAGTGCATTTGTCTGTGTTTGCATACCTTTTACTATATTTAGTCATAGCTTCTTCATCCATGACCTTGGATTATATTTAAGGGCGAGTCTGTCTTTGTAGTAGAATATTTGTATATTCTTGTGCATTGGTTCTTCGGTTGGTTGTCGCAGCTTCCCATGAATAGTCTCAGTTAAATACTTCGTGGATATCACTATGATGTACCTCCGATCAGCCATGTAGTGGCTTCTGGTCACTCACTGTATTGTTCTACGGCGTTAAAAGAAATTAACATTAATTAGTTACAAGAGTTTTGGAACAAGTTTAAATTAAACTCTAGGGGGTCGTTTGGTAGAAAAGTCAGGATAACATTAATTAAACTCTTAGTAGTATGTATACGAGTGTGAGTCCATAATATATAAGGTCGAAATTGCTGATTTTGCAGGGCCTTCCTTGGAAGTGTTAGTGATTATTGCGCCCATCATGCAAAGTGTCCCATTCTCATCGTGAAGCTTCCTAAGGAATCACACTGAGATTGTTAGCTTGTAACGCCGTGGGTTTCAGACTACAAATTCAGGTGGGTAGAATAATCTTTTCTGTTGTGTTATGTTAGTAAGGAACTTAATGATGATGATGATGAAATAAAATCTTTCCGAAATTGGAAATGGAACTTAATGATGATGATGACGAAATAAAAGCTTTCCGAAATTGGAAACGTCTTTTCAGTTGTGATATGTTAGTAAGGAACTTGATGATGAAATAAAAGCTTTCCAAAACTGGAAACATCTTTTCAGTTGTGATATGTTAGTGAGGAACTTGATGATGATGAAATAAAAGATTTCCTACTGTTTAGTTCTAATTAATTGGAGTTTGAATTTCATTTCCCTGTAATTACGTACATGCTACTTGAGTTCTTTCTCATACTTGAATGCAAATATGAGAAAATGGAAATAATGAACATCAAAGAGTGAAAAAACATTCATCTTTCATTGAATGTTTCAGTTTCAAACATAATTCTAGAAGTAGCACATGCACGAGATACATGAAGCTTAAAGCCAAATATATATATATACATGAAAGCTACATTTTAAACATGGATGGCTACTCCTACCTTTAAGCATATATATATATATATATATATACACGTCCATATTGCGTGCGTATAAAAGGTTTGAAAGTAATCTAAGATTACGAGACCAACCGAGAAATTGAAGTAGTGTCCTAGACTAAAATTACAAGACAAATGCAAGGCTACAGAAAAGGAGTTATAACCTCTCTCGATGATCTTAAATGATGACCTTTAAGAAGGAAAAGAGGAGATGTGGTAAAATGATGCTTAGATAATTTGCTTTTGATCTTTCTTATGTGTGTGTGGTGAGAATGGCATCTCAATGAGGTTTCTTTTTTTGTTGTTTTCAAGTTTGAGAAAACTTAAGGATGAGGAGGAAAGGCTTGTTGGTGTAGAATTATTGTTGGTGTAGAATTATTGGTGAATTACATGCCGGTTCATTTTTTAACATTTATAATCGCTCCAGTCCACACCATATTTTTTTTAAAATTAGAAAAAGACACTTTTGGGGCGAAAAGACTACGATATCCTTAATGAAACTAAAACACGCGTGTATCAGGTATCAGGCATCGGGATGTAACAAATTGGACATCAAGATACAGTGCCACTTTCTCAGATTAATTTGGGCATCGGAATACAAGAATTGGGCATCGGAATTTAATTTGAGATGCAAATAATTGGGCATCGGGATGCAACAATTGGACATCGGGATGCAGTGCCACTTTATCAGATTAATTTGGGCATCGGGATGCAAGAATTGGGCATTGAGATTCAATCATATTGGCATCCCGATGCCCAAGTAAAAATTTATCAGGTATTAGTATGCATAATCAAAGCATCGCGATGCCTTAATATTTCTTATAATTCAAAACTGTCCTCATTCACCAAAAGCCCTAATGCAACAATTTTTATAATTCAAAAAAGTTGGACACAATCATCCATCCCATGTTAAGTCCCGACAACTCATACCACTTTTTGAAATGAATTTTTTTTTCTTCAAACGAAGACATCATTACATCTTTTAGGTGATAAATTTTGTGTGCTCTACTCTGTGTTTATAAATAGACATTCATATTGATTAATTACTTGTGTGCTCTGTCCCTGATATGGTAGCTCTGCAAATCGATTGCGGGAAGAAATAATACTCATTCATTGCCAAAACAATTGGTGCATAATTGAAAGTATTCAAGTAATCGGGTTGAGCGTTGATAAGAGGAAGACAAAACAGTTATGGAAGAATCAGAGGTATTTTATGAGCAATTTTATGAAAGTGTCTTTTTTCAGTTAAGAAAAAAAAGAGTGGACTGAAGAAAATATACAAAGTAGACCGGCCAATAATTTTCTATAGAATTATATCATAGCCTTGAAAATATCATTTGTTTTGAAAAATGGTAATGTGATGATGTTTATATAGGTGGAGGTGATGTTTTGGGCTGGGAAATGAGCCCATGAAGCTGCAAAGAGTCCAAGAACGAAGCAACCTCTACTAATTTTGGCTGAAATTCTCGGCAAAGATGACAAATTCATTCTTCTCCCTCCCTTCCTTTTAAAAAAGGAAAAAATTATATAAGTGACCATCGTAGTATTGTTTGATAATCGATTTAACCCCGTATTCTTAATATCCTAAATCTAACCAATGTACTCACAAATTGAGTGCAATGTAGTCCTCTGACCAACAACCCATCCATTTTTTAACGATCGTTAACTTTCCATCCTATTTTTTTTAAAGGGCTGCTGATATGATATACGTGAGCCATTTTATGAGGGCTAGTTTTGTTCATCCAATAAATTTTATTTCTTTCGGGCCAAATCCCAGTATCCAAGACTCCAATGACTAGATCTGAATTGAAATTCGACTCCTTCAACAGCAGCACGGTCGGAAGGTTTCAAGCCCAAAAACACAGGGGAACGCATGGTGCACACGTGACAAACTTGGGTACCCCTCATAAAATGACTCACGTAGGCCATATCAGCAGCCCTATTAAAAAATAGGATAGTGAGTTAATGACCGTTAAAAAAATGGATGGGCTGTTAGTCAGAAAGACTATATTGCACTCAATTCATGAGTACATTCGTTAGATTTAGGATATTGGGAGTACGGGGTCGAATCGGTTACCAAACGATACTACGATGGTCATTTATATAATTTTCCTAAAAAATCTACCTTTCCTTTTTGGTCAGTTTAAAAAAATATTCACTTTTTAATCTTTTAAAAAAAAAGTACTTTTACTATTTTATTCTTAGTTCTTTGCTATTTTAATGATGGGTCCTTTGCACATAGGCTTTAAAGGAAAACATAGTGGTATTTATATTAGAGTTAATTATATATATATACTAAATAGAACAGTTTTTAAGGAACAACGAGTTATTTGGACTTTTTAAGCTCTAGAAAAAGGCCCAAGTAGTGAGGAGGCGACATGTTTGGTGGGACATAATCCGGTGCCGCGCAAACTTTTGTCTTCCCCTTGATGGGTGGTGGTCATGGTTTTCAATTGGGACTCATTGGAGTAAAAGAGAGGGGTACGAAGAAGTAAAGTTGATACCGTAAAGGCCTGTAATTTAAGACTATGTTGATACCGTAGAGGCCTGTAATTTAAGACTATGTATTGGGTTCAAAATTGCCTCGTCTCAACTACCAATTGAAACAATATTTCTCCTTTAACTATCATGTTTTCTTAAGTCGATTTTCTGTTTACACATTGTTGTTTGAGTTGAACGAAAATGCTCACCTGAAACTTACCTGATCATCTTTAGGTATTTTTTTAAACCATATAATGTCCTTTTGATATTTCGATTGATTATAAGTAATTAATAAATTTGTATAGATAACCCCCCTCAACACCAAAAGGGCATTTCGGTGCCAAAGACGTAGTAATTGGGAGGCGAAATGAAGAATTACCCTAATACCCTTATATAAAAATGAGAAATTACGCTAACACCCTTAAATAATGTCATGTGTGTCCCATGGGAACATAACGAAGCCTTTTGTAACGGCATTCATAAAAAAGACTTACTGCATGCAAATTTCCAAATGTTTGGATTAGTGGTGAGAAAAACCATTTTCCAAAGGACTAAATGCGAAAAATGTCAAAGTCAAGGAACATTCTATTAAGCCAAAATAAAAAAGAACGTACTTATTTTAGAACGAAAGAAGCATTAAATCTCTTCTTTTAAATGGTCGCCTCATGCTAACATGCTTTCCCTTGTACATTTTTTAAGGGATAATGACACTACTAGTCCCTTGACTATGGTCGATTTCACCATTAGTCCCTTTACAAATTTTTTTATATTTTTGTCCCTTGACTATGAAAATTAGACACGGTTGATCCTTTTGGTGGATGCCGTTACTATTTTCCCGTTAAGTCTGTCATGTGCCTCTCACATGACTTTGGTTAAGGGCATTGTTGGAATTTCAACTTCATCTTCAAACACACCCACACACACTCTCTCTCTGAGACACACCCACACACACATCCAAAGACACCAGACACACCCACACACACACTCTCTAGCTCTATCTATCTCTCTCTCTCTCTCTCACAGAAACACACATACACACATCCAAAGACACACACACACACACACACACACACACATCCATTAGCCTCAAGTCCTCTTCCATCTCCAATTCTAAATTCATGGCACCCACATTCCAAAGAACTCTCCCAGAACTCGAACCCGTTGTCCACGCCCCCAAAACCAGACCAATTTCATCAACAATATCATTACCATCAAACCCAGCAGACAATTAAATCAAAAAGATGAGCAGAGCATCGTCGGAAAATGATCTGAAAGAGCTTTCTCTCTCTCTAAAAGACGGTAGACGAACTGTCTGCTGTCGGCGTTCCCAGTGGAGGAGGTGGACGAGAGAGAAAATGGGTCATTGTTATTTTGTGTTCGGGTTGGGATTGTTTGAGGATTGTGAGGTGGATGGTGGCGGAGGAGGTAGTGGCGGTAAGATTTACGGCGGTGGCGGGCGGAGGTGGGACGGTGGTGGTGATGGGGGCTCTGGGTATGATAATACGGATGTGTATTATCAAAAGAAGATTGAGGCTGACCCTGGGAATTCACTCTTGCTTAGCAATTATGCCAAGTTCTTGAAAGAGGTAATTCATTGATTTTTGGTCTCATTTGTGTAATCATATTCATGTCATTAGAGTGTTAATTTCTTATGAATTTCTTTGTTTTCCCCTGAATATTTGCTGTTCATGGTTGTTTTATGCATTTAACTCCTGCCTTCTAGCTCATGGATTTCAATGTCTGAATAAAAAAACGAAAAGCCTAAAAAATATATTTGTACCAATAAATCCCCTCTCTTGTTTAATCCAGTTTTTCCATTTAAAGATGTTTTCTTTTGGCCATGGTATACAGATCCGATCAACTAACCTCATCAACTTATGTAATTGTTGTGCAAAAGATACGAAAAGAACATGGAGAATTTGCAGATCTATACTGTACTTAAGGAAAAGAGAGAGGGGAAACTATGAGGGTTTGCGATGGCTGGATTTGCGATTCAGCGCAATTCAGGTGGCTATAATCCCCCTGAGGTTGTGATGTTACATTTCTATTGCAATAAATTAAGGCAATGAATGATAAGGAAGTATGGTGTTCAGGCTTGAAAATAATGACGATGCCAGCAAAAGTGTGAAGGTTGGATCATTCGTGGTGGCTAAGGTTTGTTTGGTGAATCTGATGATCGGCAAGATTGAGAAAGAGTGTGTGTGGGTGTGTGTGGTGTCTTTTGGATGTGTGTGTGTGTCTGTGAGAGAGAGAGATAGAGAGAGAGTGTGTGGGTGTGTTTGAAGATGAAGTTGAAATTCCAACAATGCCCTTAACCAAAGTCATGTGAGAGGTACATGACAGACTTAACGGGAAAATAGTAACGACATCCACCAAAAGGACCAACCGTGTCTAATTTTCATAGTCAAGGGACAAAAATACGAAATTTTTTTGTTAAGAGACTAATGGTAAAATCGGCCATAGTCGAGGGACTAGTAGTATCATTATCCCATTTTTTAAATACCCCTAACTCAACTTGATGCCACTGCATATATGGACCTTTTCTTTCGTGGACAGGCCGGCCAAACATTTATGGAGGCCTAAAGCGAATTCTAAATTGGGCCTAAAGCAAATAAATTTTTTTTATTAAAATTATTATATTTTTATTTAAAGTTTATTTTTGTGCTTTTGAAATGTAAAATTATTTATTAAATTATTGTAACCAATTTTATTTAACAATTCTTATTCAATCGATAATAAAGTTAGTTCACTTAATAGTTGTTGTAACATTGTCGATCTTAGATAAGATTTTATTAATTTTAGTTTTGAAAAACTTCATTCTATCGAAGCACAACTATGAGAATTGTTAAATTATTTTCTAAGCGATATACACATTTAGAAAATAATCAAGCCTTATTATATAATTAAGTATGTTAATTGGTGTATCATTTTTTCACTTGTAAAATTTTTCTTAAAATTTTAATTTCGTAAATAAATCTAATTCATCAAAATATCAAAGTAGTCATATTGTTTTAATGAAAGTTTAAGGTTAAGATAATTTTCTTTTAAATTTTCATTATTCAATGACCGTAATTTCAAAATGCATAATTATGTACAAAAGGTAATCAACTTTAAATGGTTCTTTAGGAAATCTTACAACTTCATTGTCAATAATTTTATCAAATTATTTTTTTACGAAAAGTATTTTTTCACGAACTTGAGTTGTATTTTTAAACCCAAATTTACTCTTTTAGCAATTTTTTTGGCAGAAATTATAGCATTTTCAAATCCATCTTCCTATATATATATATATATATATATATATATATATATATATTTTAAAATGAAACAAGACCGTTCAATTGTTGTATAACAACATCGATACACATATCATTTGATGCATATTTTTACTAACCGGGTTTATATTAAACAATATCTCATACCAAATAGTCATGCCTGATAAACACTTAAAAATTTTAAAACTCATAAGTTGTTAAACTATTAATGAGTGGGTGACGAAATTAAGAGTTACTATTAACATTTAAAAAATAATAATAAAGTTATTATTATTTTTTTTGAGGCCTAATTTTTTTTTTTGAGGCCTAAAGCTAGGGCTTTGGTGGATTCAGAAAAATATTTTAATAGGGTCACAAATTTTAACTATTACATAAAAAAGTTTAGAAATCACAATTGTTCTTTACGCATTTTCATACTTTGAAAACGTTTAATCACATTATTATTTGTAATACTTCTAAACAACTCTTTTCAATAAAACATATAAGAGAGTCATTTAAAAATTAATTACACATTCAATTTTAAATGGGTCGCTATACAAAACTACACTATTTTTGTAATGTAAAAAAAAATTCAGTGGGGTCACGTGCCCCTACGTCACAACATGGATCCGGCCCTTATAATAGATTAAACAAACATAAATAAAAGGAGAAAAAAAATAAAGTCAATCTTTCCTAAGCCAAAATAAAAATACAATCAATCAAGATCTTTACAAAGTCAACTAATCACAAATAAATGATTAACGGGAATTACATGAAAACTAAATATTTCCGCTGTCAGCTAGAGTATATTATATCTACATGCTCTTGCTGGAAAATCTGACTGTTTCTAGCCCCCCCAAATATAAGATTTAGACAAGACAATGTTAAACAAAATCAATTATCTAGGCTATGACACACTGCACTAAATAAACATGTGACGAATCACGTCCAATTTTGTAAACGGAATGACGGCGTGAACTACACCAAATAAATAATATGTGGCACTTAACAGATGGACACCTAACAGGATGGAACACATTAAGCACAAATGATGAGGGCAGTGTTCACATTTGTTTTTCAAATTGTCTACCCTAAATTGTACGATGGGCAATAGAATTATTTTACGTGTCAAAACATAGGGAAATTTATTGAACTTTTTGATTCTTGATGATGATGGCCTCGAGTACGGCCGCAGAAACCAGCCACCTGGGATATGCTTATGTTTGCCTAGAGTTTAACGACAAACTCGAAAATCAGCTTGTTTTATCGAGATCTATTAGGTTTACTTGGCCCCAAAACTGGAAGAGTGGAATGGCCTCTATCTATAAGCCAAAAAGTTGAAGGTAGTTGATGTGAATGGCTAGGTTGGGTAGACTAATCGGAGTGAGAGTTTAGGGTGGTCGATTAGAGATGCTACTTCCTAATGCTCTTCATCGGCCTGGTTGGTGCAAGAGAAAGAAGTGTCTGTGGGCTGTTATAGGATGCCAAAAAGACACTTAATTAGTAGGATAAATTCCAGGCGGTACTTTTGTAGAATATTCAATCGATTAAATCTACTATATTTGTTTTCATTCGCTTAAGTTCTTTTTAAGTGATAAATTGGCTATTTGTTCCAAAACTACCCCTGTATCAATATATTACACTTTTAAATGTATTTTGTGCATCGTCATGTGTGTGAAATGTGCATCGTCAATGTATTTTGTGATTCTTGTGTTAAAAAAATGTACATCGTTTGCCACGTTAAGTATAAAATGTGGATTGTAATATATTTTTGTGTAAGAAATGTGCATCGTCATGTACAATTTAATTTGTGCATCGTCAAGTATAACAAGATTAATTCGGTTTTGTGTTAACAAATGTGCATCGTCAAGTATAAATTTGCATCGTCAATGTATAACAGTAGTATTCATTATAATTTTTGTGCATTGTCAAGTATAATGATGCGCATCGTCAAGTATAACAGTATAATTTTTATACATCGTCAATTGTAATTAAAAAAAAAATAGAAATTACACAATGTTTATCAGCATAGATTCAAAAAAAGAGAGGAATAACACGAAAAATGTATTGTTATTAAAAAAAAAATTTGTTTCTTAATCATTTTTTCCGTACGAAATCATTGCATTAGTCATTTTGGCTCTGTACTTTGCACACTCACTAGCGTCAAATTCCGTCGGCAATTGCTTGTCTTGGAGCAATCTTTCCATCAACATGTATACGATCACTCCGCAGTCATCAGTTCTAACTACTTGTTGGGGTGATGTTTCACATGTGCTTATTATTGGGCAGATATCTTATAATTGGCGCTTAATCGTTGGTATCGCTTTGTTGGGGTGATGTTTCACATGTGCTTATTGTACATTGTCAAGTATAATTTGTGTGTATCGTCAAGTATAACAATACTTACAAATTTTGTGCATCGTGATAGACAATATAATAGTACTTTTTTGTGCATCGTGATGGACAATATGTGCGTCAGGACGCACAACATTTTTCATTGCGACGCGCAAATTTTGAACCCAAAACAAAACGGTGTTTTTAATGTTTTCAGTAAACGCGATTCATCAAAATAATGCATTGCGATGCATCAAAAACAACAAAAGTTTACAATACGATGCATAAAATTTGTGCATCGTGATGAAAAATCTCTACCAATCCTGTTTTATATCCAGTTTTATATGCAAATTTGTAATCTTAGAAACAATATTCATGAACATTTATATTTTGTTTTTGAAACTCTAAAATATATTCATCAATACTAACTTGACACTTCATTTTTGTTGGTTCTTGTGGTCGTTGCTTTCTTTCCGGTGCTCTTTTGTAGTTGAGAAGATATTTTTTTCTTTGTTTGATAATAGCACAAGATAATGTTTTCAAAAGTTTTTGCAAAATTTTTGGAGGGTTTTAAGATTTTTTGCTTTTTTTTTTTTTTGAAGTGAAGAGGGATTTTTTTGTGTGTTTTGAAGTGAAGGGGGTTAGTTTGTTTTCTAATCGATGCACAATTCTTGGTACATCGTCAAGTGAAAAAGGTAATTTGTGCATCATTTTTGTTTGCGATGCACAGTGTGAGCTTCTATGTTTTTATGTGCATCATCTTGTGTTGCACAGCGTCCACTGTTCCGTATTTTTAAAGGGCATAGATGACATTTTGCAAAAATAGTGTCCGTTAGCGATGAAAACAATTATAGTGGACTTTAGCTAATGAAAATTGTCTAAAAGGAACTGGCCCGAATTTTGCCCTAATTAGTATATATGGAACGAGTATAGTACGTTAAAAAAAATGTACATTTTTAATATGTTTTTTTTTCCTTCCAAAGTTACGACGAAAAGTCTTGCATAAAAATATATGAATGAAAAATACTTATTTATATTTGTACGAGTATAGTAAGAATATGATTGAAATATATAGGACAAAAAATTATGTCATTTATGGTATAGATATCTTTATATTTTTATCATCTTTAGGTTTAAATATCTTAATATTTTTACATTTATACGCTCTCAAACTTATTCTTTTTATATTATTTCCTATTTATCAAAGTAACTATAGGTTAGTTGAATGAAAGTATGATATGATTAAACATATATACCTACATGTGTGTATTCAAAATGTATGAGCAATAACAAATGATATTTTTTAGACTTCATAATTAATATTTTCATGGTAAATATCTTATTTGATCAATTTGCAAAAGTTTAATAACATAAATCAAATAATAGAAATACTAAAATTATATCGAATTTTTTATATCTGAAGTTGTATATGTAAAGTACAATAAGCTTAAAGTTTTTTATGTGTACTATATGATTCAACTCAAAAGTACAAATATTTTTATTAAGTTTAGTTCAGTAAACAGAAGTTTTTTTCAATTATTCATGCACACGTGCAAGCATACTACACTCGTATTTACTAATTACTGACAAAGATGTAGTAATTGAGGGAAGGAACCGAAGAATTATCCTAATAACATTGAATAGGAATGAGAAATAATGCTAACACCCTTAAATAATGTTTCGACTAAACGAAGGCTTTTGTAATGGCATTTATAAAAAGGTCTTATTGCGTGCAAATTTTCAAATATTTGAACTAGTAATGAGACTTTTTTTCAAAAGACTAAATGAGGAAAAGTCAAAGTCAAGGAACATATTACTCTGTATTAAACAATAATGAGAAGAATAGACTTATTTTGGTACTTATTTTGTAGGGTAATTGTAACCCCCTCAACTATTGATTATGTTCAAATTGCCCTCCTTAACTACCAATTGAAGCAATGTGTCTCCTTTAATTATAAATTTTTTTTAATCAAACCTTATGCTTAGGGCCATGCCATTTGAGGTGAAGAAAAGTGCCCACCTGAGAATCATGTGACCACCTTTAGGTTATCTTTTTACCATAATGTTTTTTGGTGTATTTCAATTGACTATCTCATACATAGTGACTATAAAGAAGGTCTTAAGACAACAAGGGTATGATAGTCAATTGAGACACCAAAAGGACATCATGGTAAAAAAAAATATATACCTAATGATGATCACGTGACTCTCAGGTGTAAATTTTTCATCAACTTAAACAACAATGCCTAAATAAAAGGTACGATCAAAGAAAAGAAAACATTGTTGTTGAGGTGGTACATTACTTCAATTTGTTGTTGAGGAGGGAAATACGAACCAAACCATAGTTAGGGGGGGCCGGGGGCTAATCTACAACTCACCTTATTTTGTAACGACAAACCACCACCAACCAGGTTATAAAACTGAATACTAAAAGTTGTAGGTCCACTTAGGTAACTGATAAGACTAGAGGGGGTGAATAGCCTTATCAAAATTCTTTTAAGTTTTTTAAAACCTTTGAAAAAATTGGCAGCGAAAAATAGGTTTTTAGAAGATACTGATCAATTGAAGTGATCAGTTAGTGATAAAGAATCAGCTAATGAACCAAAGAGTGAACTAACATGTTTGTTTCTTGACTGATTGAAGCTTTAATTAATTTGATAATGCTTAAAACTTTAGTCAGTTGGTGAAAAGAAAGCAAGAAAGTAAAGTAGATGAACACAAGATGTAGAGTGCTTCACAGTATAAAAACTGCTACGTCTACTACCAAAAAGGTTAGACTTGGATTTTGGAGTGCACTAATATTATTAATATATAATCCTAGTTGTTCGCTAATGGATCAGTGTACAACAAGACCTATGAATATGGAGATTGAATGTTCAACATGAACAAATCAATCTCATGTGTTACAATCAAAGATCCCTCAAAAACTAAGTAGTTGGGAGGGATGCTTTACAATGATTGCTCTTTAATGTTGATGCACAAGTATTCTTGAAGTTTTATGAATTGCTTTGAATGCTTAAGTGCTTCAGGGAATGTAGTAGTGGTTGTTGAGTTTTTCGTGGGGCTTCTGTTGCTTTATATAGGCAGAGATGAGCTTGTGGCCGTTGGAAGCTTTTTGTTTGATTTGCAATAAATGTCTACAGGAGTCTTAGTCAAACAAGCGAAGAACATTTCAATGCATTGGCTATCTTTGTCTTTCTGAAATAAGCAGTAAAGCTTAAAATGAAAAGCGCCAGAAAATACAAAACAAAAAGCATGTTTGTTTTGTTAAGGAAATAGACAGGCAAAGTACTGACTTAAATTCAAAAGATAGCATGAGAAGCTTATCAAGGAAGCTAGATTCCACTAAGATCAGTAGACTTTTACTGACTTAAGATATAAGTCAAAAACGTTATCAGTCTACAGACTTATGCATAGTATTAATTGACTGACTTAAAAATATTTGAGTCATCATCGGTCATTGATTCAAGGCGGAAAATAGTAAGTCATCACCTGACTTAAAGGTTTTAAGGCGGCTTAACGTAGGTTGATTCCAAATAAGTTAGAATAGTTTTAAGTAAATTAGTGAAGGACCAACAAAAGTACTAACCGATGATATGTTATAAAATGATAGATGCTTCCCTAGAGCTGTCAAAACGGGCTGGTGGGGCGGGCCAGCCCACGGGCCATTAAAACCCACCATTTGGCGAGGCGGGGAGGGCCAACCCACCAAATCGACATGCCTGAGAAGTATCAACCCAACCCAACCCACCACAGGTTGCGGGTTAGGCGGGCCAGCCCACAAAAAAATAATTACATAAATAAATAAATCAATAGAAGTTTACCTCACCCGAAATTAACATTTCAAGAAGTTCAGTGCATCCAAAATTCCAAATAGAAGTCAATTACATAAACAAATTAAAAAACACATTTACTATTAATTGATATTGAAATTGGCAAGTTCCAGAAATTGAATGAAAAAGCACTAGCGACGAATTCAATGTGTGAGTTTCTGTGCAACTGTGTCATTGAATTACAAGTAAATACTACAAAGGAGATCTAGTGAAAGAAAAAAAAACAGACATATGGGGCATCGCCGTCGGTGAGGAAGAAGAGAGGGATGACAAGAGATTCCTGGAGAAAGAACGCCTACAAAGGAGAGAGCGCCTGGGCCGGAGACGGGACAGAGTCATTGTAGAGCTACGTGAGAGAGATGAGCGTGAGAGGGTGAAGGACAAACGGTGATGGCAAGGGATATGGGCGTGAGAGTGATTGAGGAATAACAGGGGATAAATAGAGACCAATGCGCTGCCTCTCCTTTACAGCCTTAGTCTTGTCTAGATTTTTAATTTTCATCAAATTTCCAATTTTGTCCTTTTGGTTTGGGCTTACACTAACAGGCCAACCCGCCCCAACTCGCCTCACCCCGCCTAGGGGTGGCAATTCGTGCTATCGTGTCGTGTTCGTACCACACTATCGTGTTTTCAAGTTATCTATCTTATTTGATCATAAATATAATAATAAATGCTATTTTAACTAAATTTTTAATTTCGTGCTTTCGTGTCGTGTTTCCGTGTCATGTCATATCGTGTCATTTGTCTCGTAATTCGTGTTTTTAATCGTGTCGTCGGTTCGTGCATTCGTGTCGTGTCAACCATTGCCACCCCTAACCCCGCCTCAGCCCGTAACCCACACAGGCCCAGCCCGTTTGACCCGCTTCTAAACGGTCTCACATTTTACTAACCCAACCCACCTATTTTGTATGGCGGGGCGGGCTAACCCAGTGGGCCTAACCCATTTTGACGGCTCTATGCTTCCCACTTGTAAATTGTTTAAATACCCTTAAGTTAACTTTCATGCCACTGCAATTTTTTTTCTTAAGACTGAATACTAAAGTACTAATCAATGACCTTTTCTTTGTGGGGCTAGGGGCACAATTAAGTTAATGAGAATATTTTGATTAAATAATGTATCTGCTTTTATTTTAAAAAAAAGGGTTAAATGCACCATTGTTCCCTGTACTTTAGACCTTTCTATTGGTAGGCCCCGGTTTCGAAAAGTGCTCACTAAGGTCCAAAGTAGACCATTTTCGCACGCTAGAAGTCCCTCTGTTGGATGCCATTAAAGAGTACTCTGTTAAATGATCACGTGATCATTTTTAAGAGTAAAATGGGGAAAAGAGGATCGATCCGTTAAATAACTTTCAAATGAGGGGGTTAATTATAAATACCTAAACTTTCGGTCTTCCACTATCAAGTCGAGCCATCGTCGTCTATTTCTAGTGACCATGAATTGACCCTTCGCTTCTTCTTCTCCAGCACTCGTAATGGCCCAAACCCATCCTCTTCTCTTTCTCTCCTCTTTCTTTTTCTCTCATGCACACACACACACACACATACACACACACAAAGAGTGGTCCCTTGTTATGTACGACGGAGGGTTCGGTGAGAAGGAGGCAATGGGGCGGGTTGGGCCAAGCCTAACCCCGCTTAATATTGAGCTGGGACGGGCCATCCCACGAGAACCGCCGCAATCTGCTAGGCTAATTTTCACTAATTATTCTTTTTTTTTAGCTCACACATAAGCCCATCGGGCCAAGTCTTAAAATCGAACCGAGCTGGCCAGCCCAATTTGCATCGGGTCTCCAAAGCTAAAGTCAAGCCCGCCCTAATATCGGTTGCTGGGCAACCTATTGTGCTGTGCTGATTTTGCCAGCTCGAACTGGAAGGGTAAGAAAAATAGGAGAATGAAAATGACCATTTTGCCCAGAAAAAAATGCACGTGAGTGAGCAAGTGTTCACTTAATAGACCTTGGGTTAACGCCGTCCATCTTAGGAACTAGTGGTGTGCGAAAATGACCTACTTTGGTCAATGATGAGACAAGTCTTAGTTTGGGGACCAATGGTGCATTTAACCAAGAAGAAGAAGAAGAAGAAGTAGAAGAAGAAGAAGCTATATTCACATTAATTTGAACAAAAATATGAACAAGTCCATTGGAGGCAATTGCTAGTAAAATCATTTAATAGATATTGTGAAATTAACCAACAAGTTCTAGCTCAATTGGTACTGGTCACTTATCTTAATGGAGAGGTCGGGTATTCAAGTCTCACCAACTAAAGGCACCATTTACTACCGCTTACTTCCGCTAGAGGCACCTATGTGAAATTAAACTCTCTAAACCTTCAAATAATATAGTGATACACTTTATTACTTATTTGGCCTATTTGTCCAGAGCATGTGCTAGACATGTCTGTGCTAATTGGTTAAAAAATATACAAAGGTGTGAATTAAGAAAATGTTATTGGAAAATTGTTAATGCCACACACATAAATGCTTACCAAAAAGCATGTGAACATTTGAAAGAGCGTGATGCTGAAACATATGAGGATTTAATGAACAGGAATTTCCACAAGTGGTCAAAGGTCTTTTTTGAAGTTCATAGTACGTGTAATAGTTGTGTGAAAAACATGTCTGAAGGGTTCAACGGATCCCTTGGTGTAGCTAGGTGTAAGCCTTTAATCTACATGCTAGAGGACATAAGGATGATGATGATGACTAGGATCACAAAAAGAAAGCTTTGGATGTCTAAGCAATGGGATAAGTTATGTCCAAGAATCAGAAAGTTGGGTCAGAACATGAGTGAGGGTAGGTAGTGGAAGTCAGTGTACAATGGGGCTACAAAGTTTGAAGTCAAATATCAAAGTGAGGGACATGTTGTTGATATTGATGCTCAGACATGTACATGCAGGGAATGAGACTTGACTAGCATACCATGTTGCCATGCTATGTCTAGTATATATAGAATTGATAAATGTCCAAAAGACTTTGTTTCAGACTAGTACAAGAGAGATGTCTTTATTAAGACATACTTAAATGTGTTGGAGCCTATAACTTGGGAAGATAATTGGCCCAAGTCTTGGAAGTAAGTGTTGCTACCTCCTAAAGGCTATAAAATGCCAGACAGTTATTTTTTTGACACAAAGATCTAACAAGCCTATTTTTATTTTATTTTTTTATATATATTTTTAGATAGAGATATATGTAACTAATTTGAGATAAAATTTCAGGTAGACCCAAAAGGAAATGAGTTAAGGATGCTACTGAAGAGCCAAATAAGAAGAAAAGATGGGGATACAAATGAGAAAATGTTAAGACAATGAAGAGAAATCACATGTGGTAACTGTAATGAGGTTGGGCATAATAAAAGAGGTTGCAAAACGCCAAAACCCCCTTCTGCAAAATGTAAGTGCATTAATTAAGTTGACTAATTTTTCTATCATGCTAGTTATTTATGCTTAATTCTTATCTGTGCAGGTTGAAGGTGCTGGTAATTCAACAGCAACAACTTCTAAGACAAAGTCCAAGAAGAAGAATACCACCAAATAGAAGGATGATGAATGCCCAAGCGGGAAGAAGTTGCAGAATAGATAGAAGGTGAAACCCAGCCTAGAAAGAGAGGAAGACCTGCAAAGTCCAAGACAACTTTCCAAATGCATGGTGTTGGTTTGTTTGTTTCAGCTACTGGAGAAACCTACTATAGGGTAAAACATACTTTTTTTGGTTAATTTTTTTGTTGGTTAATTGTTTTACAAGAGCATCAATTTTTGTAATGACTACAATTGTGTACATCTTGTTTTAGGTTCCTCAACAATAGTTTATCTTGATGCCTTTGCTACACAATCACAAGGTGGAGCTCAACCCTCTCAAGTGTCTCAAGTCCCACAAGCTGAAAGTACTCCTCATGCCTCTGTTATATAATCATATGGTGGACCTCAACCTTTTTAGGTTTCTCAAGTCCTACAAGCCTCTGCCTTTGTTCCTACTGTTCCTACACCTTCACAATCATCAACTGTAGCTCCTTCAACTCCAATTAAAGGATACATCATAAGATATGGTGTTTCTTCCCCAGCTTTATGGAGGGGAAATAAATTTCTTCCTTTAAGTGAGCCATCACCTAAGAAGCCAAGTGAATGACAAGCCTAATGGGTTGTTTGTAATGACTGAAATCTTTTGCTGGCTTATGTATGTAATCACTTGAATATTTTGATGACTTTTGTAAGTACATTAACTCTTTTGGTGACTACATTATATAAAGACTTGAACAATATTTTGGTGACTGAATTATGTAATGACTTAATCCAATCTTTGGTGACTGAATTATACTACATATTTTGAGTAATTGAATACTTGGTTGCATACTTGGTTACTCCCTCCGTTCCATCCAAAGAGTCCACATTTGAAAAGTCTAATAGTTAAGAGACATATAAGTAGTATTGGAGTTGGTTATAATTACAAAAATATTTTAGCATGGTTAATATGTTTGTACCACATGTGGAGGGTAAAGTTGAAAGTTTTATGGAGGTTGTAGGCATAATTTTTGTAAGTGAACTCTTTGAGTGAAACATCCCAAAATAGTATAGTGGACTCTTTGCTTGAAACGGAGGGAGTATATAATAGGGAGTCCATTAAATAATCTGAATCATTAGGAAATCACATTGCGAACACAAACCAATCCAATTGCACATGTCAAATAGAACAAGGAGTCCATAAAAGAACACAAAACACAAACATTGCAAACAAAGGTTCCATTAAAATACATTGCAAACAAAGATTCCATTAAAATACAAGATGAACAAAGGTTCCATTAAAATAATCCATTTCTAAACAAAACAAATTAAGTCATTTCAAATAGAACATGCGACATAATTCAATAACATTGTAAACAAAGGTACCATTAAAATACAAAGAAGAAGCCATTTTAATGGAAACATTAATTTTCCATTGCTTGGATTTGTAAACACATAGATTAAAAAAGACATTTAAAATGCCTAAAACAAAAATCAATCTCAGGTATATCTTCTTCTTCCACTTATATGTTTCGTTTTGAGATTTTAACCTTGTTGACTCCATCACTTGGGTTCTCAACTCAAGCTCTAGCCTCTCAACTTCTTGATTAAGAATTGCATTTCTCTGTTTTCTCTTGGACAACTTTATTTCCATCTTTGACATTTTCAATTGCAACTCATTTGACTCATCTCGAGATTCATTGATTACGTCAATTACTCTTAGAGGAAAAAGATCAACCCATTTAAAATAACCACAATCCTTTTGAGGATCCTACAAAAATTAAACACTTGCACTGATTTAAATCAATTCATCCAAAAAAATTAAAAAAAAAAACTTGCACTGGTTAGTATAAATAGTATATACCTTCTAATTGGGACACTCATTGAACCTCATTCCTGAGGTTTTTTGGTGAGTGACGTCCATTGTGGAGCTCTTAATTAGCCACATCTACATTACTTCACTCATCTTGAATTGTTGTTTTTTTGATTTGAGTCAACTGTTGAAGAGGAAGCCATTGATTTTGCTTGCTTGCAAATCTAGCCCAAGAAGAGAGATAGAAGCTTGTTTGCAAATCTAGCCCTAGAGAGAGAGAGAGAGAGAGAGAGAGAGAGAGAGAGAGAGAGAGAGAATGGAATGAGGATGACAGGAAAAAGGGGAATAGATAAATACAATACAGAGGGAAAAATTATTCTCCATTCCTGCAAGAAATAAATCCACCTAGGCATCCCACTCAGCCTCAATGAGGGTATATTTGGCATTTTAAGAAAAATGTAACTATTCTGTTTGAGATAACGGCATGAGGGATTAATAAGACAGTAAAATGTGAGTTCAATGACTAATGTAGAAAATTTGAAACATTTATGACCAAAATAGGAGGAAAGGTCAAGTTCAGGGACCAAATTATATTTTAATCCTAACATAAATCAAATAACTTAAATACTAAAAATAGATTCAAGATTTTGTATCTACTGAAGTTTTATACATATAGCACAATACATTTAGTTTTTTTTATGTGTATTATACGGTTTAACTCAAAAGTACAAATATTTTTTTATTAAATTTAGTTCAGGTACAGTAAACAAAGTTTTTTTCAATTAATCACGCATACATACATTATATACATACTACACGTGTATTTACTAATTATGGACAAAGACGTAGTAATTAAGGGAAGGAAATGAAGAACTATACTAATACCATTGAATAGGAATGGAAAATTACGCTAACACCCTTAAATATTGTCATGCCTTACGAAGCTTTTGTAATGACATTCATTAAAGGGACTTATTGTGTGCAAACTTTGAAATATTTGAACTAATAATGACACAAACCTTTTTTTTTTTCAAAAGACTGAATGCAAAAAACGTCATAGTCAAGGACCATATTATTAAACAATAATAAGAACTAAGGCAGTCAATGGATTGAATTTTGATCAAAATCTGATCCGAGTTTGATATTATTTTTAGGATATGGATTGAGTTTTCAATCGATTATCGAGTCCGATAACCCGATAGCTTAACAAATCAAATTTAGATTAAGGGTGATCCGATCCGTTAATAATCTGATCCGACCGATATAAAAAATATAGCAATATTATACATACAAAATTTACTTGTGATGTTAAGCTTTTAGTCATTAACAATTACTATTTCAACTAAATATAAATTCTTCTGCGTAATATAATATTTTACTAACATTGTCAATCATATTTATCTAAGCTGAGAATATGATTTTTCATTTTTGTTTAACCGTTAATTGAGTAAAAGATAACTTTATATTATTTTTATATATTCAATACTTTTATGAGGGTCGAATAAAATTTGAATTCGATCCGAATCATAAAATTTAGAATATGGATCGAGCCTTGAAATATCCAAAAGATAATCTTTTTTTTTTTTTTAACCAGGTTTAATCCTGGGGTAGTAGTCTGGTCCTCATTGCTACTAGGAAAATCGCGGGATGTGCCGAATGATACGGTTTGAGAACATGTCAACTAATATCACATACAAGGAAGAAAGCAAATTGCTTCCACCAAGAATCGAACCCACGCTGCATGCCTCCAGAATCTTTTGTCCCCCTCCTTTTACCACTCGGCTATGCCCCGGGGGACATCCAAAAGATAATCTGATATGATGAATCCAATGATTTCTTAACAAATCCGATTTGAATTTGATATATATCATCCATTGACTGGCCTAATAAGAAGAATACAATACTTTGGTACTTGTAGGGTAAATTACAGATTCCCCCTCTCCCCAACTATTGGCCAGGGTCAAATTCTCCCCCTCAATAACAACTGAAACAATATACCCACTCAACTATAAACTTTTCTTTAGTCACACCTTGTGCTTAAGCCATGCCGTTTGAAATGACAGAAAGTGCCCTCCTGAGATTCACGTAACCACCTTTAGTTTGTTTGTTTTTTTTATAATCATAATGTCTTCTTAGTGTTTCAATTGTCTATCTCGTATATAGAGACTATATAAAGAGGGTCTTAGAACAACAAGAATAAGATAATTAATTGAAACACCAAGAGGACATTATGCTAAAAAAAATACATAAAGATAGCTACGTGACTCACAAGTGTGAATTTTCCGTCAACTTAAATGACAATTCCTAAATAAAAGGTAAGATTAAAGAATACATTATAGTTGAGGGGGGGAGATATTACTTCAATTGGTAATTGAAGTGGACAAGTCAAACCTAATCCATGATTAAGGAGGGTTATCTGCAATTCACCCTATTCCATTACAACAAAGGTATCAAATCTAGACATGCTATAAAATCAATGCCGAGAAGAATACTACTACCTCCGTCCCAAAATAATTTTTGTTCTAAGAATTTGCACGCAGATTAAGGAAGATAATTAAATAATTGATCTACCCTTATTTAAATTTAATTATTGTTATAATTATTTTTCTCTTACCTCTTAACTCGTCCCACTTTCTCTAAAAAATCGTGTGTTTTAATAATTTACTTTGATGAGTCTCCTTGTATTCTTCTTGCCAAAAATATAAAATTAAACAAAGAACAAGAAAATTTGAATGTGCTATGGGTATTAGAGAGGATTTTTGGGTTTTTTTTTTTAAAAATTGTTCATATTTTCATTTCAATGCATAAATGGTTGAATACAAATGTTTTTTAATTCCCAATATCACTTTGTACGGCATTTAATTTGACAGTAGTAAATAAGAGTAGTTTTAAAAAGAATATGACTAAATATTTTTTGAAATTCTACAGTGACAATTTTTGTGAATAAAAAACTATTTTAAAACGATAATTATTTTGTAATAGAGAGGCAGTAAAGTACCAACCAATGCTATAAAACCGAAAGATGCTTCCCAGTTCCCACTTGTAAAATACTATTTAAATACCCTTAAGTCAACTTCATGCCACTGCATTTTTTTAAGATCATAGACCTTTTCTTTGTATGACCACAATTAAGTTAATGGGAGTATTTTGATTAAATAATGCATCTGCTTTTATTCTTTTATTCTTAAAAAAAAGAAGAAGAAGAAAGAAGCTATATTCACATTATATTTGAATAGAAATCTGAACACGTCCATTGGGGGCAAAAATCGTTAAGTTTGTGAATTAACCAACAAGTTTTAGTTTAATCGGTACTTGCCACTTCTCTTAAACGAAGAATCGAGTGTTCAAATTTCACCGACCAAAGACACTATTTAATATCGCTTGCTTCCACCAGAGATGACCCTAGTATGAAATTAAACAAGAGTTACCTTCAAATAATATAGTGATACACTTTATAACTTATTTGACCTATTTGACCAATTTTTTAATGAATATTTGATATATTTTTATTTAGTTAGAGAAAAATAATGCAAATTTTTTAAAAAAATATTATAATTGACATGTTTCAACTGAATACTATTCAAATACTCCATCTGTCTTTGAATTATTATCTTCTTTGACCCGTCACACGAATTAAAAAAAAAAATTCACTTGATTATTAATATTGGTATAATGTGTAGTTCTCTTTAATGCTTATGTGCATGTGACTCATAATTAAAGTAGGAAGAAAAAAAAGGGTAAATTGGTAAAAGTATTGTCCTAAAAATAAAATTTTTAAAAATAATTTTGGGTCGGATAAAAAAAAAACAAGACAATAATTTAGGAAGGGAGAGAGTATTTGTCAAATTTATTAAAAATAAAAATAAAAAATTGAAATATACATCATCAATTATTATGGAAAGAATAGTATTTCCCAATTTCAACAACTACACCATATGCTTAATTAATTACTCTCTCCGTTTCATGCTAAGAATGCACTATTTTATTTTGATATGTTTTACTTAAAATAGTTCACTTTAATAAATTATAAATACAATTTTCATAAATCTTTTAATTCTAGACAATACTTAAATATTTTTGTAATTATAATCAACTCCAATATTTTTTATATATCTCCTAAACTTTTCAAACATCAAGTTTTTTTGGTGAAATAAGGGAGTAATTAATTAATTCTTCTACTCATCCAAGAAGCTGCTTTGCTATTTTACAGTTTGTTTATACGCATTTGGCTGTGGGGGAGGGTAGGCACCATTTTTTCAAGACTTTACAAATCAATGGCCCAGAAAGTAGGCATGTCCGGTCGTAGAGATTCACTCAAGAGTTCGTTCACTCAGTTTTCATCCTCATCCGAGTCCGATCCTTCGGCTGCTTCCCCCATGCCGAAGAGATCGCTCCGTCAGTTTTCACTGGCTGAGATAACAAGGGCGACTAACAATTTTGACCAAGCCCTTGTTATCTGGAGATCACGCAGTCATGGGGAGGCGTACAAAGGCACCATCTATGATTATGTTGGGACAAAGAAGCTTAAGAAAACTGTTGCGGTAAGGTGCTTCTTTTCGGAGTCATGGCAACCCAGTCTCGATTGGATTAAAGATCAAATTGACAGAGTCTTTTAAGTATCGTCACAAGCACTTAGTCTCTGTGATAGGTTATTACCATGAATCTCGTAGGATGATAGCTGTTTACGAATATATGCCAAATGGGAGCTTGGCTAACCATCTTCGCACAAAGACAACTCCTTCTAGCTTTTCTTTGTCGTGGGAGCAATGCCTTAGCATATGTATCGGTGCTGCCCGGGGATTGGCGTACATGCACACTATCAATTATCCGGGCGATATTTCGTTTGTTCATTGTGACGTGGCAGCAACCAACATCCTGTTGGATGAGAATGGTGTTGCAAAAATTTCTGATGTATATTCTGAGAAATTTGTGAGAGAGCACAGGGCCAATTATTTCGATCCAGAATATCGCTTCGGTCTTACAAGCGATAGTTCAGACGTATTCGCTTTTGGGGTGCTGTTGGTAAAAGTGTTGTCCAGGAAGGTGTCATTTGACGAGGAGGACAAGAATCTTGGCCAAAGGTTCCGGCAGTACATCGTGAACCGAACCCTTGATCGGATCATCCATCCCGATATGAAAGCGCAAATCTCGCCAGATCGTTTAGAAGCATTTGTACATGTTGCAGGTGAATGCTTGCAAACAAATTCGAAGGATCGCCCTACTATGACTCAAGTGGTGAAAAAGCTCGAATCTGCAATGGCATCATCCTCTCACAGAATTTGTCATCTTTATTCGTTTTATGATATGAAAGACGCAACAAAAACTTTGAGAACATCCTCGGAGAAGGAGGGGAAGGTAAGGTCTACAAAGGCGTGACAAAGGCTAACGTTACTGTTGCTGTGAAGCGTTTAAAACCTGAGCACTCTTCTGAGTTTGAAAGGGAGATTAATATGCTTTCGAAGCTTGATCATCCAAACCTGGTCTCTTTGCTTGGTTACTGCCATGAATCAGATGAAAAGATCCTTATTTACGAGTATATGTGCAACGGAAACCTACAAAAGGCCTTGATAGCAAATTCTCTTTCTTGGGAGCAACGCCTCAATATATGCATTGGAGTTGCGCGTGGGTTAAGATACTTGCACACTAGCACCAAGGAATCACCCAAAGGAATCATTCATCGTGACATGAAACCCGCTAATATTCTACTGGATGAAAATTTTGTTGCTAAGATTTCAGATTTTGGGCTCTCTAAGATGAGTATTCAAGATCAGGCAAATTCTGATATAGCCACTAGGCTTAAAGGCACAGCTGGGTATTATGCTCCTGAATATATTCAGCACCCCACTATGATCACAAGGAGAATAGATGTATATGCCTTTGGCGTGATATTGTTTGAGGTTTTATGTAGGAAGAAGCCGTGGGAACGTGGGGACGACAGCTTCTACGCTACTGAGAATGAGAAGTATAGCCTATGGGCGAAGCAGAATGTCGATCCTGGTCTGAAAGGGCAATCTCCCCGAGTGTTTAGAGGGGTTTACGGATATACTAGAGAAATGCTTAAATTTAAATCCAAAAATACGCCCTAGTATGAATGATGTGGTGTCTGTGCTAGAGAATGCACAAAAATGGCAAGAGGCTTGGCAAAAGAATGATTCTGGAGTACTATTCTATTTACCCGGTGGAGAAGATAGAGTTGTCATCTATTATACATCAAATCCAGAAGAAACTTCAACAACTTTTCAAGATTGTCTCAAGGTACGGCTGCTTTTGCGCAGATTCGGAGTGTCTATTGACGAAAGAGATCCGACAAAGGATCTATATTCCAAGGAATTCAAACATGTTTTTGGAAACACAAAAGACATACGTTTGCCATGCGTATTTATATGGGGAAGGTATGTTGGGGGTGTTGAAATACTTTACAAGACAGGACCGCTGGCGAAGCTTTTGGGAGTGTCTCCTCCTGATTTCATTTGCCAAAACTGTGAGGAAGCAATGGCTTGTGATGAGTGCAACCGCGAGCAATGGTAAGCGTCTATAGCCTCTTATTTTTGTTTTCCTTGATCATCTCTTAGGTTTTTACTTACTATCCGTCCATTATGATCAAAGAGTCAACTTTTCGTTTTTTTATAAGTCAATATATGACTAAATCAAATCAAAACTTGACATCACAGGTATGTGTTGTGCAAGAATTGTGATGCTCTTGTCATAGTTTCCAAGGAATGGGGAAGAGAATCAAGAAGCTGCCTTGAATGCAATGGGAATCATCTGATCTACAAATCCATTTTGGAAACACTATGATCTTTTTGGGTTCCCTTTATTCTCCTGGAGCTGTTTGGTTTCCATTTCAAGCTGTTGAAACATTAGTTGTTTGTTTGGTTGCCGTTTTGTTGGATGGTTATTGTACTTGCAGCACTGAAGTTGTCCTGGTTATAGTAGATGCTGGTAAGTTAGTGTTATAATTGCTTGATTATGCAGTTTTTTTCATTGCCATTGACTGTCAAATTAGCAATTAGTATGGCAATGTTATCTCTGTTTTCGAAAGCTTCGACAGCATTGTCACGAGATCATCGTCCATTGCTAGTTATTCTATCACCTTCGCTTCTTCTTCCTTGCTTTTGTTGTATTCTGATTTTGCTGTAGTTCACAGACAGGATCCTCTATTTGCCGGCGAAAACTCCGGCGTTCATTGTAGTAATATCCGGCAGGGGCAGTTCCACAACCTTTGTGTTGACTTGTCGGGGGCCAAAGCCGTAATGTGGATACATCATATAATTATGTAAAGTCCACATTTTATATTTATGAGTTGAGATCTGGTAATAAAATTTCAATCCTCAAATGCATGGATTATTAAAATATCATTATTTTATTAATAATTTAACAAAGATAAATAAGTTTCCATAAATATATAATTAAAATGTAGTAATAAGGTAGATCAGAAAAGTCAAAATTAAACTCTCAAAATCAAATATAAAAAAAATTACTTCAGATTTTTATGAGGTTAAAATATATTTTAATTTAGATTTTTTATCAAAAAGTATTAATTTTTTATAAGATTTAGTATAATTTAAAAATATACAAGTTAAGCTCGTTAGCTCGCAAAAAAGCTCAGTTCCTAACAAGTTCAATTCGATCTCGTTTGAGTAGTCAAAAAACCAAGTTCAAGCTTTTTAAAATTCGTTTGTTAAAACAATCCAAACATAAATACACCAAAACTCGACTTGGCCCGACTCATTTAAAGTTGTTTATGTATATTTTTAGTTCAAAAATAGAAGTATTTTTAGTTAAGTTGATTCAAGTTTAGTAAACAGAAGATTTTTTTAATTATTTATGTACACATGTATTATACAAATACTTATGCGTATTTACTAATTATTGAAAAAGACAAAGTTGCAGTAGTTGAGAGATTAAAAATGAAGAATTAACTTAATACCCTTGAATATGAATGAGAAATTACGCTAACACACTTAAATAATGTAACGATTTAACAAAGCTTTCTTAAACGACATCGATAAAAAGAATTGATTACACGTAAATTTTCAAATATTTAAACTAGTGATTAGACAAATCTTATTCTAAAAGACTAAATGCAAAAACGCTATAGTTGAGGTGACCAAAAATGTATTAAATCTCGTATGTTAATGTTGCCACCTACCGCCAACAACCAACCAGGTTATAGTAAAACTGAAGATGCCCTGAATAATACTTTCTCCGTTATTAAATTATTATTATTATTATTATTTTTTTGCCTCAGAATAATTCTCTTGTTAAAATATTATTTTTATTATTTTTTTATTTTTATTATGAACTATATATACATAAATATTAAAAATAATTATACATTATATTAATATTAATTATTATTTTTAATTTATATACCAAATTAAACAAGACAATAATTAAGGAACGAATAGCGAGTACTAAACCAACCAATGAAACCGACAAATGCATGTATCAAGAAGAATACGACATATACCTTTGCAGGCCGAAAAACGTCTTTCAACTTGGTCAATAATGCTCGGCTCTCATCATTTTATGGGTTTTATTTATTTATTTTTTAATTTTTTTTAACGTATTGGGAATTGGGAATCTTTTGATTAATTAATGCATCTGTACTTAAGATAGAATTTGTAGCTAGTTGGTAATTTGTAGCTAGTTGGTTGTGGTGTGGAATTATTGGAGTGTGCTGGGTTTTTATAGATGGAGTATTATTTTCTATTATTTTTCCTTTTTTTTAAAAGATAAAAGTATAAGAGATTTGAGAAAAGAGTAATGATATGGATACTTAAAGAGTATTAAATTTTTTGTACGAAATAATATGTCAGTTAATGTGGTATAAAAAATATAATTAAAAATTATAATTAATACATAATATCAGCTACATATAATTTGGTATAAAAAATTTAATACTCTTTAATTACACATAACATACATTACTCTCGGAAAAATTAAGGGCAAACTACACAAATGGTCCCTGTAGTTTTAGCCATTTTTGCAATTGGTCCCTGTACAAAAATTTTTTTGCCAGACATCCTTGTACTAACCAATTGAACGCAATTGGTCCTTCCGTCTATATCCGTTAGATTTTTTCCGTTAAGTCAGTTCACGTGCATTGCACGTGCATTTTAAAGGGTAAAATGGTCATTTCTGATGTAAGTAGGGGACCATTTGTGTTGGCGGGAATAATTGGCGCTACACTCGCAATAAGGACGAAATTAATGGAGTTGGTTGCCGGTAAGACGCAATTGAGCTCAAGACCGAAATTGAAGAAATTTATGGAGGTCTATTGTCCTTTGTGGAGTTAAAGCGCGATGTTAACTTCATGGGTGACTTCAACCCAGGCGAAGGTTTTGGACTTGTGGTAATCGTTTGGTAAGTATCTATAATTTCTTCAATTGATTTAAAAATCTCAATCCCCATTAAAGCATTCTTTTTCATCGAAATTTCCACTTGCAGCATCCATGTGGATTTTTTCTTTGGTTCGATCCACCAATGTGCCATAGGGCTGTGGAGATTATACCAGGGTTGATTCGTAGGATTAGGGAGTATGAAGCTGTAAAAATCGATGGAGGCAACCAAAGAAGACAGGGGAGTATTTGGAAGTTATTGTGGGTATGCATTCTCGTAGCTTGGGTGATTCTTGCTCGGTTGATTCTTGCTTGGATAATTTTTGGAGATGAAGGAAGCAGTGATGACTCAAGAAAATTTCCAGCCATTAGTAGTCAGTAGGTTATCTAGTTATGTTATTGTTCTGTTATGAAAAAAAAAAAAATTTACATTAAAGTGTTGGTATTTGGTTCCTGAAGCTTAATCCTAGTTTGTAATAGTTTGAAACCTCAATTTTGGTTTTGAATGAGGTTGTCATAGTGATGTTATTATGGATGCGAGAATACATTACGCTATGAACTTCAATAGAGAAGTGGTTGGTTTGCCTTTATTTGAGACCTCAATTGTTTGGTACTGTGGATTTTGATTTGTGGGTTGCTCAATTTTGTTCCTTCTATTATTCACAAATGTAATGAAAAATGAAGCAACTTTTTGTTTGCTAAGATTATTTGAAAACAAATGCAATGGCAACAGATTGAAACCAAACTCTATGTAAGAGATTGAAACCAAATGATATGTAAGAGATTCAAACAAACGAAGAGATTCGATTTTGATGACAATGTTGCTCAATTTTGTTCCTTCTAGTATTCACAAATGCAATGGCGAAGCAATGTTTGTTTGCTAAGATTATTTGAAAACAAATGCAATGGCAACGAGATTGAAACCTAACTCGGATGTCAAGAGATTGAAACCAAATGATATGTAAAGAAAGTTTCAAACAAACGAGTAGTCATCACATCCATTTACATTCACATAAATCGACTTCATTTACATGCCATTGACCAAAGAAATCCTTTTGAAGGCTATTACATTCACCAAAAGAAGTAGTTTTCAAGGTACATTCACCAAAAGCAGGTTTGCTAACATTAAAAGTCAAAAATAATCACAAGAAATAGTTTTCATCCTCATCCCTTTTCTTTCACTTCTAGCCGACTTCCTCTTCTTTGCACCAACATGGGATTCCAAATCTTCATGGTTATAGCTTGGGGCTGTGGTTGTGGCGTGGTTGGGATGGCGATGGATTCCCTTGAATTATGTTTGGAGTTGGTTGGGAAGCACATAATGGATTCCCTTTGCCTTTGCCTCTACCCCTACCTTGCAGATTGTTACTTGCCTTACTTGTGCTTGGACTCTGTCCTCTGCCTTGTCCTCTGCCTTGTCCTCTGCCTTGCCCTCTGCCTTGCCCTTGCCCTCTGCCTTGCACACTTGTACTTGGACCCTACAATAAGAATTTTGACATGTTAACTCATCTGATTAAGCAAATGCAGAATAAAATAAGAATTATTATAAAAGTAGAATTGCTTACCCCATTGTCTTTCTTTCTCTTATTTCTCTTCATTGCTTCACAACCTTGGCCTTTACAAACCCTGGAATTATGGCCAATTCCACCACATCTACTACAAGTCATCAATTTTCCATGTCTCCCTACCTTTGTGGCGGTGTTTTCTTTCTTCATCTACATCCTTCTTTCTAGCCTTTTGGGCCTCCCGGTTGAGTCGACAAGCGGGTGCAACAATCTTGAAAAGATTTCCTATATGAGGCCACATTTCAATTCCATTTATTGGATTGATTGTGTGCTCATATATCCTTCCTGGCATTCTACCTTATAGAAATCATCCACCCACAACTCACGGTACCCATTGCCTTCATTCTTACCATCATACCATATGGCGGATACACCATGTTTACATGGAACCCCACTCAGCGCCATTTCTACGGCTACAAGTTTTACGAGACAAATCAACTACACATTGTTCACCCCATGGCCCTCTAACTTGTGCGACTCTGTCCATTCCAAACACGAGATAAAATCAATGCTTCTGTTTTGTCTTGTTCAAGTTCTTTTGTATCCTTGGCAAAAGAATACCATCACACTTCTTCAACTCATCCCTTTTCTTTCTAATTCTAGTCATCAAATAAGTTCTTATCATCTCTAACAATGTGATAATAGGTTTGTCTCTAGTGGAGACAATATGTGCATTGAAACTCTCAGAAATGTTGTTCATCAGGACATCACATTTGGCTGACTCTGGACCAGTGCTTGGGACTTATACGACAAACCCACTCAAATGCTTGTGGAGAAAAAGACTTAAAATCCTCCATTGCAGCCTCAAAAGCAGAAATTGTTGTTGAAAATGCAGCCCTATAAAGTCTATCCTTCATCTCCTTACCCTTGAAATTTTTTTTGAAATTGTTGTACATATGTAGTAAACAGAACCTATGCTCAACATCAGGCAATAAGTCTCTCATTGCCAAGTCCAATCCCTGTTAAATAGCATATGCAGAAAATTATTATAAAAGTAGAAAATAATAATCAAGAAAGAAAACAGAGTCCAAGCAACAGTAGAAAATAATAATCAAGAAAGAAAATTATTATAAAAGTAGAAAATAATAATCAAGAAAGTATAAAAAAGTAGAAAATAATAATCAAACTAAACAAAAAAGCAAAAAATACTGCATACCTTTTGTTGGTCAGATATGAACACCCACTCCTCAGTACTTTGAATCCCCAGGTCAGCTATGAAGAGTTCAAGAAACCAATGCCAAGTTTCTCTGTTCTCACTCTCAACCCAAGCATATGCAATGATTCATGCCATTGTTAGCATCCATACCAATTCCAGTAAGTATCTGCCCTGAATGAGGTCCCTTTAGAAAGCACCCATCTAGACCTATAACCTTCCTGCATCCAGCTGCAAATCCTGCTTTCAATGGGCCCAAACAACAGTAGATCCTCCTGAATTTTCTTTGATCTGGTGCATTCACATCCTCCTCAGTTCTAAGCTCAATTTTCATGGTTGAGTTGGGATTGGTCCTCCTGATTTCTGCACAGTAATCCCATAGTAACCCAAACTGTTCTTTATGATTTCCATGGTTTAACTCATCGCAATCCTCTTTGCTCTGTATGCTTGACTCTTAGAAATCTCCGGATGTTGTTCTTCCTATTACCATTATACCCTCCATGGTCCAGTTAGGGTTAGACCTAAACCTCTCAATATATCTCTTGGCAATCCACTCAGATGTCAAATATTTATTTGAGTAGGTGGGGCTACAGGTATGGACATTTACAAAAGTTTTCACTTCCCAAGTGCTCTCAAACTGCCTAGGGGAAATATGTATAACCCAAGGACATGACTTGGTACCCTACACTTGGCCCTAACCCTAGTTTTGTCATTTTTCACTAAATGAATATCTCTCCTATTCTTTATTGAGTATTCTTTTAATGCCATTTTCACCTCTTACGCATTTGAAAACCTCAAAGACAACTTGTCTTGTGGATTTCTCATGTCTTTTCGGTGAAAGTCTAATCCTCTGTGTGACTCTGTGCCCATCACCATCATCATCGAGCTTCCCCATAAGTCATCGAGATGATGCATAGTCGGACTCAAATCTAGTTCTTCACCATAAAATATTTTTGTCTTCCCGCTTACATTTTACACCCCGTTCAGCCCTGTCAATGTTATTTTCAAACTCGGCATCATCTTTATCATCACGGACCAATCAAATTCGGGGTCCATATATTGATTATAATCATCATCAGACTCAGATTGTTCATCTTCTAGCTCTGCCTCATTAGCTTCAACCCCAACCTCAGCTTCAAACTCTGCATTATCACTACCATGTTGTTGTTCAAACTCAGCATCATCTTCAAACTCTGCATTATCACTACCATGTTGTTCAACCCCAACCTCAGCTTCAAACTCTGCATTATCACCACCATGTTGTTGCTCAACCTCAACCTCATGCAAACCTGATGTACCACATATATTGTTGTGTTCTTTTTCTCTCAATTCAGCTTGGTATTCAGTTTCTAAATGAGCTACAACTTCATCAAGTTCATCCAAATTATAAGTTAGTAACAAGCGATTCGGTGTTTTCTATGATCTTCGACACATTCCAATTTTGACTCTGTTCACCCACTCCTTCACCCTCATCTCAGTCAACTCCTCAATAACTCTGAGCTTCTCGGTGTTGGTTCGATAAAAAATCATCACAGAAGTGGCACCATGTTCTAAGTACACCTCAATGCATTTATGTTTCTTTCCTATCGGGCAATAGTCATCATGTCCTCATCGGTCCCTAAAGCTCTCAACCCAAATTCAAGGTCCAAAGTTGGAACCTTATAATGATAAAACATCATCCCATCATAACCAAGCCCTCTAATCATTTTGTTTAGCTCTTGAATGGACAACAAATCGAGAATGACAAAAGTCAAAATAATCGATTAATCCCCATTATAAACCCTATGTGGAATGTAATCAAACTCTCCCCATGGTGTAGCTCAATCTTGAACCAATCGAATTAGGATCGTAGTAAATGCAACAACACAACACGAGATAAGAACTAAATCCAAACACATGGGACCCACATGTCCTATTTTTGTTTCAACTACTACACACACTACAAGGCTCGAAATTGAATATTACGTAACTCTCTCAAAAATCATGCACAAACAAGCAATGTGATACGGGGACCAAAAGCAACGAGATAAAGGAGTTAAAAGAAACAGGATATAAACCCACATTTTACAAAAAGTTATGTTTTGAAGCAAAATAACATTTTATAGACAGAGAGACAAACAAAGGGACCATTTGTGTACAGGTAAGCATTTTCCACCAAAAATTAAAAAAAAACCCCGGTCAAACCCACGCCATTGCGAATAAAGGAAGTATACTTACAATACATATCATTCACATCCCAAACTACTCCTCTTTTCCTCTGCATCCACGCCATTACTGGAATCGAAATCCTCAAACGTCTGCAAATTGCTTCAATGGCGACCTAAAACCCTCAAAACCCTCAAACGACTTTTGAGGTTCAGTTCATCAACGTACTGACAGTTGGAAGGTAGCGTATTACCTTTTGAATTTATACTTCAGAAATGGTCCCTGTACTTTATAAGGTCAAATGACTATTTTACCCATCCACATATGCACGTGTGTGGCACGTGGGAGCACTTAATGGCAGAATATTAACAGAGTTTGATGGAAGGACCAATTTGGTACAATGTCTTGGTACAGGGACCATTTGCGAGGTGTAAGGACCAATTGCAAAAATGGCTAAAACTACAGGGACCATTTGTGTAGTTTGCCCAAAAATTAAACCAAGCGGGCACATTGGAAATTGGATTGGAAACATGGAATATCTTTTGCAAGCTGGCAGGCAACTTGAAGGGATAAGCCTTATAAGAAATTACAGAGGTTAGTTGTCATTTCTCCCTTAGACAGACGGACCAATAGTTTCTTCCTCGATATATGTACAGTGCTTTGTTAATCTTAGAGCGTACACATTCATGTAGATGGAGAGTTTCTTGTTAGTTACCCCATGATAGTTGATCACGCAGAAATGGTTGTGGTGACCACGTCAGCTCCGTGTGTAGCAAGTTTCCTTGGTCAAGATGCCTCGGCTCTCTAAAGGCGTCCTTCGTAAGGGGTTTGATAGCGGGACCAAGCACTACTGTCAAAACGAGAGGCCGTTAGGGCGTCGGGGTTTGACCCGACTATGACCCTCCGGCGTAGGAATCAGTATATGGAGTAATAAGGGGAGGTGAGAGGCTTGAATGAGGCTCTCGTGAGTAAATGCACAGGCAGTGTATGAAAGTGATATGGTAGTTGAGAGTAAATGAGCTATGAAGAGTTCTTGTCTTGTGTGGAGTAAATGTTACCTTAGTCTTGAATGCATTCTGGTTCCTGGTATTTATAGCCAATGGTGATACTGTGATGATGTTTGGTGCGTCACCCGTGAATGGAGAAGGAGGTCCATGCTGAGGTATGGTCATCTTGGGCACGTTGTCGAAGGTGAGCGGGTAATATCTTCACTGGATTTGAGGGAATGGGAGGCGATAATCGGGCGCCGCCACACGCCGGGAGGGTGCTGCCATTAATGAGAATGTATGGGTTTTGTTGGATTAGGTGCACCTTGTGGGCATTTAATCTTTGGGAGGCCGACCTGCTCAAGGTCGCGCGGGGTCCTCGTATGTAGTCGTCCTCGGTGACGACTTGGGTCTTAGGTCGCGAAGTGCGGATTGACCGGCGACCTCGGCACAGGGTTCGAGCTTCTTGTTGCCGTGGCCGGTGGGTCCTACTTGGAGACTACGTGGAAGACACGTGTTGCATGTATTTGGGAGGATCCCATCGGTAGCCCCAAGTCCTCGGCTGAATGGATTTATCTGAAGGCGAGGAGTTTATCTTTAGAGCTCAATACAACTCCTAAGTGTTTGATCTTCGTTGATTTACATGCGGATGTCCTTGGCCCGACTGTTCAAGTACCTCGTTGCTACGATACGACCACTTCTGGCGAGCTTGATTCTTCGGTGCCGAGGTCGTTACGGTTTTCAATAGTTGCAGCGTTACGGAGGAAACACAATCGGGAAAGAAATGGCGGGCTACTACATATAGTGGAGTGAGGAGAGAATTGAATGCTCGCGGTGATCGAGGTTATGAGGGCTCGACTTGTTGATGATCGCTATGGTGCGGCGAGTCGGAGGTGCGTCTCGCCGTGTCGCTCATGGGAGGAGCATGTCGGCAACTCGGTGCGACTCATGTCGAGTACGATCATAATGAGTCGCGTCTCGTCGTCGTGGCGGTGATCGCGGGCGGCGGCTTATGTCGGCCTTTGGTAGCAATCAGGGAAGATAAATTCGCTTTTAAAGGTCACATCGGATAATTATGAGCACGATATTCGATATCGCTTTACATTGATGCATGGCGCTTCAAATGTCGGGAATACGGCGCAGCGCCTAGCATAGCGCGTCCTCCTCACGAGAGGCGTATGGGGTACCTATCCGATTACGCCTTGGGTTGACCCGGTTACCGGGGTATAAATAGGAGAGACAACCGCTTCTCTGCCACTTTTCACAGAGCTTTTAGAGAGAACCTATTCGGCGAACTGGCGATTTCGGCAAGCCCAGCCGTTTCAAATCATCGTTGCCATTCGTTCTTCTTTGCTTCCATCGATCTTCTCTCGTAGGTTGGTCCTTCCTCCATTTTCTTGCTTTGTTGTCTCTTTTTGAACTCTCTTCTGTACGTCGAGTTTATACATTCGCCTTCCGCCGGCGATTTGACTCTGGTATTCTTGATTTCAGGCGGGTTGTTCCTCTTCCACCTTCGCTTTTCAGATACTTCCTTTGACAGAGGTAATCCCCTTGTTATTTTGCTTTGGAAATTTTTAAATTTGTCATAGATGTCTTTTTTGGAGGGAGTTGAGTTTGTGTTTAATCCTGTTGAGATTGTGAGTTCCACGTCCTCGCCGGGCTCGAACTCTTCGAGCTCGTCGTATCCTTCTAGTTCGTCGTCTAGCATGTCTTCCCACGAAGTCTTTGCTCGCTCTCCTTCGGGGAATAATATATATAGGCAAGCGAAGGCGGTGGGTCTTCGTACCCCGCGCGGCCGATCATACTTACTCGGCCGGGGATAGAGGTAGAAGCTTTCTTTGTGGTCGCGGACGACCTTTATTACATTAGCGACCTTCCTCGTCGACACCTATGTTAATAATTCGTCCTAGGGAGGTTATAGGCGAGCTTTATCGCCGATATTTTCTTGTTCGGAAGGTGATAGATCGCATTAAGGCCAATCGAGAGAGGAAAATGCGTGAGGCCATTGAGGCGAGCTCGCTACGGCGGGCTAGAGCTCGCGAGGTCCCCAGCCGTGAGGCGCGTGCCGGCGGAGAGATACAAGATGTTAGCTCGCGGCCCCTTATCCGCTCGCAAATTGAGGTCGTCTAATGAGTGCATTTACGTACGGATGGCGAGGACAAGGCGGAGCTTCCACATCGGGCGAGTTGACTACGAGCGACACGAGGCTAAAACCGTGAGCCCCGAGGCTTGGGCAAATCAACTCGGTGCTAAGGACGACCCTTTGGACAACAACTACAACCATGCCTTCAATGACTTAGGGTCCTTTATAGCGGCGATGATGCAGCTAGGCGAGGGTTTCTGGCCGGTTGGCTACCTTAGTTTCTTGAAGTGGGTCTTCGTCTTCCTCTGGACCCCTTCTTACGCTCGTTCTTGAGCGAGATGTGCACATCCCTGGATCTTTCTCTCAACCGTGAGGATGTTGATGAGTTTTGCGGCGGTTACTCATTTGCTCGGCTTGAACCCGGCGTCAACCTCTTTCGCCACTACTTCCTTGTTTGCCAAACTTTGGATCGAACTCGGATCAGCGCAAGTCCCGAATTTTGGGGTGAAGGCATTCCGAGACTCCCAACAAGGTGAGTGGTTGGGGCGATAAAGTGGTCGGGGTTGAGAGCGCCGAGGATGGAATTTCCCTGCCAGGCGAGGCGATTCGAGATCCACTGCTCGTAAGAGGGACGAGCTTTCGGCCTATGAGCGCGGGAAAGCTGCTATTGAGGAGCTCGGATTCGAGGAAGGTCTCGGCCGTTTGTATCATTGGAGGAGGCTCCTCGAGGATGAAGGGTTCTTTGCGGCTGCAGGCCTTTCTAGAAAAGAGGTGGGCGGTATCACGCCTCTTTGTGCCATGCCAGAGTCAAAAGTTTTCGGTGGTACTTGCACTGGCTGCTCTTACGTGAGCAATGCCCATCTGCAAGAGCGATTTGGAGAAGGGATGCGACCCTTGTAAAATCGAAAACCCTTAACTCTTATTTGTCATTTGATTCTTGAGTTTTTGATTTCGACTTGGTTATCGACTTTCCTTTTTCTTTTGCGGCGATGTTTAACCTCGACAAATTCTGGCTTCCAAGGGTGGCCTAGGCGAGGCTGCTAGAGCTCGGGCACGGCGTTGCCGTCAACTATGGCCCGCCCAGGGGGCTGCCGGTGATTCCTACGATGGCGGTGGGCCTGCTCAGGCCAAGGACCGAGTCGGCGAGAAGCGGGCGGGGCCAGACAACCCGATCAAAGTCATCTCTGCCGGGCCTTCTCGCAAGAGGAAGAAGGTTTCCGCGATAAAAGTCTGCTGCCGCCGTTGAAGGCGGCGGAGAAGGTAGCCGGCCCGGCGATCTTCGAGTGGGGACAAAGCAAGCGGAACTTCGGCGGCGCCAGACCTCCGAGCCAGCGGGCTCCCCGCCTGGCGACGTGCCTGCGTGGCTCGGGCGGGTACGAGGTTCCCCGGCCCTGGCGGATCGGCTGGCGAGGCCGTTGGCGAGTACCCAATCTCGTCAATGTGGTGGCTTATTTGGACCGATCCTCGGATGGGATCGTCGGCGAGGATCATCTCTAGATGCTTGGATGATAAGGTGGTGGAGAGGATGTCGGAGATGGGGAGGATGCGGCTCCTCGGGACATCGGTGTTGCCCTGGCCAGGTACTTATTATCCTCTCCTTGTACTTTATGGAATTATTAGTTTGTCTTTATCTAACGAAGTTCATTTTGTTGATGCGGTTGGCGGGGTCTCTGCATACCCTCGGTTGCGAGCTCGGCGACTCTCGCAGAGGTTAAGAAAGCGGCAGTGAGAAGATTGACGAATAATGAACAAGGGCGGTTGATCGGTGATCTCCGTGCCTCAAAGAGAGACAAGCGCGCGAGCCCGGCTCGGCTGTTTAGAGGACCTCGAAGAAACTTGAGCAAAATCTTGAGAGGGTCAAGGTTCGGTGACTAGGCCGAGGAGAGGGATATCTTATCAGAGGACAGCGGCGGCTCGAGCGAGCTTGGTGCCGAGGAGAAGGTGGCTCGACTAGAGCGCGAGCTTCTTCTTGCCAAGAAGAATCCTCCTCGGGATCAAGTCTTGAAGGAATTCCGGAGTCCCGCCTTTGGCGAGGTGATCGTCCCTTATTATATCCGGGCGGGAGCACGTCACGAGGGTGGCGGCCGGAGTCCGTCTCGGCCGTCTATTAGAGTGGGGCCAAGGCGAGTTCTTCGGTGACTTGGCGAGAGCGGGCACGGCGGTGCCTTACACGGAGGAGCTCGTCGCCACGCCCGTGATCTTTGAGCAGGCGCGGGTCCTTGGACTCCACCCACTCCTTTGAGCCATAATTTTAGGAGTGTGGTGGATATCCTCCGAGGCGGACCCGCTGCCACATTTGATGGGGATGCTAGGCTAAAGGATTTTGAGAAGGCGAGCCGCGATGTAAATAGGGCTTTGTAAATAGTCTCCTCGCCGTGTCGAGCTTTTGAACTCTTTTGTAAGCTGTTTAATGTAATTTGATGCGGCCTTTGTGCGATGTAAACAACGGCTTTAATGCCGACGTGCAATGTAAATTATTTTTGTCTTATTTTACTTGTTTGATTTTATCCTTGATGAATTGCCATAGTTATTTCAAACGTAGCGACTTGGTTTGAGTTTGTTTAAGTGTTCGGTTTTGCGAGGTGAACTCCTCGTTCGAGTAAAGTTCCGCCTTTGTTTTGGCGAGGAACTTTAGTTGAGCGTTGAGTTCCACCTATTTAGGCGAGGAACTTAATCATATTAGCTCGTAAATGGATTTAGAGGTTCCACCATATTTAGGCGAGGAACTTTAGTTGAGGGTTGAGGTTCCACCTATTTAGGCGAGGAACTTAATCATATTGATGAGTTCTTTGGCGAAGAACAAGCCTTTGTGTTTATTTGAAGTGTCGGGAATAAATGTAGATTAGGAATGCCAAACTCGTAATTTCATTGATAAAACATGTTTACAATTTTACAATGATGTACAACATTTTCCCGTTCACGATAATATCTTCGAAGGTGGTCGGCGTGCCATGGATTTTCAACTCTTTCCGTCTTGGTCGGCCAACTGTATGTTCCTTCTACGATCATGCCGTGATTCGATAGGGTCCTTCCCGAGTTAGGTGAGAGCTTGTTCCTCGTCGCATTACGGCCGGTGACCTCAATCTTTCGAAGTACCCAATCTCCCAATGAGAATGATCTCGGCTTCGCCCTTTTGTCATGATGGCTTTTTGCTAGTTGCTTGTAATTGACCATCCTCATCCTCGCTTCAAGTCTCTTTTCCTCGAGTGGTCCGGGTCAAGTGTCAGAGCTTCTCTGTTGGTCGTTTCGTTGAAGTGAGTAACTCGGAGGGTTGGAAGAGCCATCTCGGCGGGTGCCGTGGCCTCGAGCCGTAAGTTAAGGCAAAGGGGTTTCTCTGTTGGTCCTCGGACCGAGGTGCGAATGCTCCAAGCCTGCGGGAGCTCGTCGTACCACTGCCTTTCTTCTCGTCCAGGCTTCTTTTTAGGCGTGGAGGATCGCTTGTTCCCCCGGCTGGCCGTTTCCACAGGGGTGGGCTACGAGGACATCCGGTGCTTGACATTCATGCGCTCGCGGCATTTGTGAACTTGGTTGAGAATTGAGTACCATGGTCGAGACGATTACTCGTGGTAACCCAAATCGACACCGGATGTGATCATGCAGCGATGGCTTTGTCTCGGCGATCTTGGCTAGCGGCTTGGCTATCACTTGGTAAAATAATCCTTTGCGACGATCACGAACTCGCGGTTTCCTTTAGCTTTAGGAAAAGGACCGATGAGGTCTATTCCCACATGTCAAAGGGCCAAGCTGCGGCGGCGGAGTTTGAGTGCTATTTGGAAGGCGAGGAATGCAAACCTCGGCATTTGTCGCATTTCCTCACGTACGCGCTGCATCCTTTCTCAAGCTCGGCCGGTAGTACCCATGAAAAATGATTCGGTGCCGGGGTCCTCGCTCGGGGTGTCCCACATACTCCTCGTGGACCTCGGCGAGGAGATCCTCTGTGATCTGCGGTCGCACGCATCGGAGTAGTGGCTTGGTGAAGGATTTCCTATAGGGAACCTCCAATCACGGTGTATCTCGTTGCTCGCTTCCTCGGGACTTGGGCCATGATTTTGTCTTGGTGTGTTCCCGGCTCGATATACTCTTGGATCTCGTCAATCCGGCATCTTTGAGTGGGGATGATAGGTAGAACAGGCTCCTTGTTGATGGAGGGAACTTCAAAAATTCAATCATTATTCCTCCGGAAGGTCCTCGAGCTCGCTGAAGCTATCTTTGGAGTAATCGCTCGGGCGTTGTTCTCCGGTCTACTTGTTGTAGTTCCCAATATGTCAATCCCGGTAGTTTCCTCGCCCTCAGATATTTCAACAAAGTTGGGTGAATGGCCCCATACTCCAGGAAATTTGCCTTACGGTGTGAGTCGGCGATTATGACGAGACTCTCACCGATCTCTTTGGCGGTTCAATTCCGGCGATCGGTGCCGTACTCGGATTGATTGTTTGGCTGGGAACTTGAAGCGAATTGCCTTGCGATCTCTTCTCCTTGGGGAAAGCAAGGATAGGCTGCACTTGCCTTTCTTCTTGGTGAACCATCGGCGTAAAGCGTCCAAAAGATTGGCGGCTGGACTCGTTTGACTTTGTTCTTCTATGGGCGGTGGGATGACCGTCGAAGTGCTCGCTTCCCTTGCGGCCGTGTCACCTTTTACAAACGATGTCTCAGCGATGAAGTCAGCCAAAAACTGGGCCTTAATCGCTTTTCGCCGCTCGTAGGTGATATCATACGCTGATAGCTCGACGGCCCATTTCATCATCCTTCCCGCGACGTCCGGCTTATGAAGGATTTGTCGAGGCGGGGTTGGTGTAGACTATAATGGCATGAGTGCGGAAGTAGTGTCTTAGTCTTCGCGCTACGATCAAAGCTAGGACCACTTTTTCTACGTTTAAGTACCTCGTCTCAACATCAGATAGGGCGTGTGAGACGTAGTAGATTGGTCTTTGAGTGGCCTTGTCGTCTCGAAGCAAGACTGCTGCCACAGCGAAGTCAGTCGCGGCGAGGTAGATGGAAAGGACCTCGGCTGGAGCCGGGCTAGAGAGTAACGGCGGGCTGCCGAGATACTCTTTTAGCTCGGCAAAGGCCTTATCACACTCCTCGTTCCATGAAAAATTCTTCCTTCCTCGTAACACTTTCAGGAAGGGTAGGCTTCTGCGCTCTAGCGATGAGGCGTGATGCGACCATTCGGTTGTTGAATTCCCGTATTGAGGTCGGAGCTCGCATGTCCACGGGGCTTTAATCTTCTGCAGGTTAGCTTCAATGCCCTCTCATTCACCATATACAGGAATTTCCTGCCGTTACCCCAAAGGCGCACGGGGTTCGGTTTCATTCCATTCTTTCGAGGTTGGTGAATGTCTCATGCGGTCGGCGACGTGGTTGGTGTCCTTGGTTTTGATGACCATGTCATCAATATATGCTTCTACATTGCGGCCGAGTTGTTCACGAACACCTTGTTAACCATTCTTTGGTAGGTGGCTCTGCATTCTTCCCCAAAGGGCATCATCTTGTAACGATAAAGGGCACTGCGGCTCGGAAGGCGATCGGCTTCTTGTCGGCTAACCACATTCGATTTGATGGTACCCGAGTAGGCATCTATGAAGCTTAGGATCCGGTGGCTGCCGCGTCGGCAGTGGTCTATTCGGGGTAGGGGATACCGGTCCTTAGGGCGAGGCTTTGTTGAGATCGGTGAAGTCCACGCATTCGCCACTTTCGCTCGTCTTCTTCACCATCACAACATTGGCAATCCGGTCGGGTAGAGGATCTCTTCGATGATGTCGGCTCGTAGCGGCTTCTCGATCTCTTCCTTTATCGCGACTTGCTTTACGGCGAAAAGACTCGAGGTCGTTGAGCAGGTGTGACAGTTTTGTCCACACTTAGTTTATGTACAAACCTCTTCGTCAATGCCTGCGTATCCTCGACCTTCCATGCGAACACGTCCTTGTTAGCTCGCAAGAACCTGATTATTTCTTCCCTCTCATCCTCGGGTATCTCCATTCCCACTTTGATCTTTTGCTCTGGATAATCGAAGTTTATAACCACCTCGTCAATGTTCTCGTGAGGCAGTATGTCGGCTTCGTTCGATTATCCAGACTTTCGACCACCGCCTTTGGTCCTCGGGCGTCCGGTCCAAAATCGACATCGTCGGAAGTTTTGGGGTCCGTGCCATCCTTTCCTGCGGGCTATTTTTCTTAGCCCGCTTTGATTCTATGCCTCGGTGCGGTGAGCTCGGCCCATTGGCGAGCTTGTTGGTTTCATGGTCCCTGCGGCCGTTTTCTCGGCTTCCTTTCTTTCCATGGTTCTTCCTTTCTCGGGGTCACTTTTCGTGGTGGCCTCCGAGGTTGTTGTCATCACTTTCTTCTTCTCCTCGTTACGCCTCACGAGCTTGAGATAGTTCGGGGTGCTCTTGGGGTCATTCTTCATCATTCAAATTCCTTGTTTTGTTGGGAATTTTATCCTTTGATGTGCGGGGAGGAGACCATGTCAAACTTGATTTGGGCGGGAAGCCGAGAATGGCATTGTACGGGGACGCCGGTCGATGACGAGGAAGGTGACATCTTCGGTCCTTGTCTTCTCGTGCTCACGAGGGTAACTTGGAGGGTGATCATTCCTTTGGCCCGGCTTTGTGGCTGTGAATCCTTCCGGTTGTACCGCGAGAGTGAGATGAGCGTCTTGAAATCCTACGCCACGGCGGGAATCAAACATCACATTTCTTCACCCCGGTGTCGATCAAGACTCTTCTTACAAATCGACTCCGATCTGAACTCGGAGCGTTAGAGGTTGTTCCTTGGCAACGGGGTTGGTGGCGAGCTCGCTTGGATAAAAAACTATCCCTCCTCGTCTGCGTGCGGAAGTGGGTGAACGTCTTGTCCGGGTTGTGGATAGTATTCTTGAGTGGGTGATACTCCTCGTATCCTCCGGTATTGTATGGACCTCGGCATCCTCGGCTGCGGGGACGTCGACCCTTGGTGGATCTCTTGGCCGAGGTGGTTGCTCGCCTTCTCCGTTCAAACCTCACGAGGGATCACTGGTCTACCGGTTTTGGATCGCTCTTTTCAACTCTCTAGTCCTCGGTGTTGTGTCCAATCTCGTTGTGGTAAGCGCAACGCTTGTTTGGGTTCTGGGTCTTTACGGTTCCTTCATTGGGAAGGGCCTGCGGATCTTGTTCTCTCGAAACAGCACGTTCATTATGTGCTCTCGGCATTGAGAGGGGTAAAGTGCTCGTCCTTCTTGTGGAACTTGCTACCTTTCCCCTTGTATCAGTTGCTCCTTCTTTGGCTCCTTCTTGCCGACCTCCTTGGAGTGGCTTGCTCCGGCCTTTTCCTTTGTTCTTTTCGACTCAATCTCGGTCTCGTTTCCCGATCTTTTGTGCGGCGAGGTACATGGCTGCACTAGTGGCGAGTCGTCGAGATTGAACTCATGGGTCATCATTCGGTTTGGATTCCCTTCAAGCAGAGGATGATCATGCTCGGGTACATTTTGCGGCTCGTGCAACTTCTTGAATCTTTTCAAATAATCTGGAGAGTCTCGTCCTCGCCTTGTTTGCACTTGGCCGGGTCGGATGGCTTTTGGGAGGTCGCCGGCCGATGAGAATTTCTCCAGAATTTGTTTTGAAGTCATGCCAATCGGCGGACCCTTTCTCCAACTCTTCGAACCACTTTAACACGGCTCCTTCAAACGTACTCGAAACGCTTTGCACCATAGATCCAACTTGTTGGTGCAAATGCCCATTTTTGCCGAAGCTAGAGACATGCTCTATAGCGTTTGTCTTACCCTCATACGACTTAAGGGCGGGGAGTTTCAAGCGGGAGTACGCGATGTATCCACGATTCTTACGCAAAATGGGGCGAAGCGGTCTCGGGGTTTGGTGGCAAGCTTGCTGTTTCAAGGCGTCCAACCTCTCGCGAAGTTGGTTAAGCACGGTACAGTGTGGTTTCTTTGTTTGTACGTTGCAGGCGAGGAGGTCCGCCTTCCCTCTTCGTCTTTTGAACGAGGAGGCGTTTGATCGAGTTTCACTTTTTTCGGGGTGGGAGATCGCGGGCGATGTCACGATCGGCCCCTGGTTTGCGACCTCCCTGCGGTGGGCTCCTGTTCCTATGCGACCTCGAGGAATATGAAATTCTCGAGTGCACTCTCCCTTTGACGAGACCGCTCATCGTGCGGCTATTCTATCGTGGACACTAACTTTCGTGCGGCAACTCTCTCATGAACGCTCCGTACGGTTGCACGGAGCGAGGTTCGTGAGTGAGGTCGCCCGTGTGACCCTCCGGTCGCCGAGGGTGATCTCCTACGACCTTCATCATGCCCGGCATCACGTTGAGGGCGACCACGCGACGAGCCGGCTCGTGCTCGTCTCTTCCAACTCCCTCTGTCTCTCGAGGTAAGCTTTTTCCTGCGGATGTGCTCTAACTCGGCCAAGTCCCACTCTTTTGAGTGAGGGCCTTGGCTCGCTCGAGCGGTGGGTGTTCTTGTGCGGGGAGCTTGATCCCGTGTTGACATTGCTCGCGAGCAAGCGCTCTCTTCGGCCCGCCGTTAGTCCTTTTCTTTCCCGGTTGGTGTTTCTTTTTGGTTATCGTCTGAACCGGTTTCAAGGTCCTTGCTACTTCAGCGACCTTGGCCGGTGTTTCGAGGACGGGATTGGGGGGTTGTTCAGTGGTCATTTCAGTAGCTCGCTGGGGCTGTACCTCTGCTTGAGGAAGTACTGGAGTTGGAGGAGGTGGCTGTTTGAGGGGAGTTTGTTTAGAGGTGGCCATTTACTCTTTTGTTTTTTGAAGATTTTTGAGAGGTCCCGGCAACGGAACCAAACTGATCACGCAGAAATGGTTGTGGTGACCACGTCAGCTCCGTGTGTAGCAAGTTTCCTTGGTCAAGATGCCTCGGCTCTCTAAAGGCGTCCTTCGTAAGGGGTTTGATAGCGGGACCAAGCACTACTGTCAAAACAGACCGTTAGGGCGTCGGGGTTTGACCCGACTATGACCCTCCGGCGTAGGAATCAGTATATGGAGTAATGAGGGGAGGTGAGAGGCTTGAATGAGGCTCTCGTGAGTAAATGCACAGGCAGTGTATGAAAGTGATATGGTAGTTGAGAGTAAATGAGCTATGAAGAGTTCTTGTCTTGTGTGGAGTAAATGTTACCTTAGTCTTGAATGCATTCTGGTTCCTGGTATTTATAGCCAATGGTGATACTGTGCTGATGTTTGGTGCGTCACCCGTGAATGGAGGAGGAGGTCCATGCTGAGGTATGGTCATGCTGGGCACGTTGTCAGAGTAGGTGAGCAGGTAATATCTTCCTGGATTTGAGGGAATGGGAGGCTGATAATCAGGGGCGCCGCCACACGCCAGGAGGGGTGCTGCCATTAATGAGAATGTATGGGTTTTGTTGGATTAGGTACTGACACACTGTGGGCATTTAATGCTGGGAGGCCGACCTGCTCCAAGGTCGCGCCGGGGGTCCTCGTATGTAGTCGTCCTCGGTGACGACTTGGGTCTTAGGTCGCGCCGAGGTCTGGATTGACCGACGACCTCGGCCTGGGGTTCCGAGCTTCTTGTTGCCACCGTGGCCAGCTGGGTCCTACTTGGAGACTACGTGGAAGACACGTGTTGCATGTATTTGGGAGGATCCCATCAATAGTGATAGACAAGATCTCTATTAATCTTGCATTTCATGGATAAGAAAAAGGACTAGTAACTAATATAGTTTGTTGACTTCGAATAATTAGACTAGTATATTGAAATCTAGAAGGCTAGTAGCACCAGCGAAGATTGTTTAATTGTCAATTTATAAAGTGCAAATGCCAATAATGTGTATTTAATTTAAAAGAACAATTTTTTCTGAAATAAATCAAAGAATGATTATACTTAAAGGGATTACAAAGATATAAGAGACAAGATGTAAAAGTCAGATTATCCAAATCAAGTCAAAATTATAAAAAGTAATGAAGACAAAGGATAAGAGATTTTGGTAAATGACACTTCTAGAAAGATGAGTATTAGTGACGGAAATTTCCATCGCTAATTATAAAAATTGCGACGGTTATCGTAGCTAAAGTAGCGGACTTTTAAATTAGTAATGGAATTTTTTCCATCGCTAATTTCTGTCGTTAAATGAAAGGAATATTCAAAGAATATTTCTTTTGTTCGTGGCTAAAAACTATAACAAAAATGCGAGAATATTAGAGACGGAGTTACCGTCATTAATTAATGGCTATGAAAATTAGCGACGGAAGTTCTATCGCTAATTTTCCTGGATTTCACTCCAGTTAACTCTCCTTTCCCCCTTCCCCAGACCCCCCTTCCCCTTCCCTGGCCCCCTTCCCAAAAACCCCATTCCCCAAAAAAACCACCCGCCCCTTACCCTTTCTTCTCTCACCCCATTACTCTCTCTCTCTCTCTCTCTCTCTCTCTCTCTCTCTCTCTCTCTCTCTCTCTCTCTCTCTCAACAGATTGGTGTCTCCACACCATCCACCACCACTCCCGCCACACTGTCACCAGCCCCCTCTCTCTCCCATTAACAGTAATTTTTCCTCTTTTTTTATTTATTTGATTTGTTGTGATATTGTATTTGTTAATTTTAAGTTAGTTTATTAATATGTATGCTATTATGTTAATTTTTATTTTTTTAAGTTAATTTGTTTGCTATTTTGTAAATTTATAAAAAAAATCTATATTATTTGTTTATGTTATTTGTATTCATGTTTTTTTTTTAATATTTGTATTTTAATTTGTTTTAATTTGTATGCTATTCTATAAAACTTTGTAAACGTTTTAGACATTTGTAATTCGCACGCTATTTATATTTTAAAGGCTTTAACTGAGATATTTATGTTAGTTATGATTTAGTTGTGATATTTATGTTATCTTTGTAATTTGTATGCTAGTTTTATATTATAAATGCCTTGAGTGTATTAGATTTGTATGCAATTTATTTGGTAGAGGTGTTTGGTGACTTAGGATATCATAAGAAAATAAAATGATTGAATAAGCACGTATGCGAACAAAATAAGAAACGAAGACTTGCACTTGTCAATAAATAAGACTAACACTACTAGGTTAGTTCAATTATTTATGGAATTGATCATTAGTTGCATAGTCGTCAAGATTGTTTGGTTGAATTAGCCTGTCTAAACCCTAAACTTTAAATCTTAAACCCTAAACAAACTATAATCCTATCTAAACCCTAATTAACTCTAAACCATAACCCTAATTAATCCTAAACCCAATAATTTTGTCTAAATCTAAACTCATACACTGAAACCCTAACCCTAAACCCTAAACCCTAAAATCTAACCATAATTAACACTAAACCCTAAAACCTAGATAAACCCTTAACCCTAACCCTAAACCCTAATCCCTAATGCTAACCCTAAACCCTATACCCTAACTATAATTAACCCTAAACCGTCAAACCTAAACCCTAAAACCTAGATAAATATTTAAACCTAAGCCTATCCCTAAACCATTACTCTAACCCTAATCCCTAACTCTAACCTTAAACCCTAAACTCTAATTAACCCTAAACCTTAAAACTTGGACACTAACTCTAAGAACTAACACCGATGATTTGTTTCGTGTCACTTGATCTACCCGTGTCACAATGTGACGATGGCAAGATTAACTCCTAATAAATGAGAACACTTATTTCCAAATCATCATCAAACAGGTAAAATCTTCCTAACCCTGAAGTTAGAATCTCTTCCATCACAGAGTGACGAGCTTAGGGAAACAATATATAGAAATTAAGAGGCCAAATCTAAATAAAAATTGACTCTTCCCACTCCTTGACCCCTTTTTTTCTAGAACGACTCCCTCTACGACCTCCGTCAAAGTATTAGATGTCTCAAGCTGCTACTAACTACTTTCTCTCTATTGAGATTTCCTTTATTATTAGCTACAACTTTTTATTTAGACTCGGACATATCTCTTGTTTAATAATTACAAAGAGAAATGATAGTTTTTATTTTTGTTGTCAAAGAATTAAATGTTATTGGTTGTTTTGAACACATAACACCATTCTTCTATCTTTACGATGTGGAGCAGAATCTCCACCTCCTTAAGGTGTAGTAAGGGTTTTAGGACTTCAATACATGAGCAACGACACTAAATTCCTTCATAACAAAATTAGAAATCATTGTTCCTTCTAGTTATCCTCAAACATATGAGATATGTCAGTGTCTGAAACATAATTTGTAGCTTATAATTGAGTCAGTCTCGACAGAGATAAAGTATAAGAAAGTAGCAATTTTTTTATAAATGTTGAGACACTTAACGGGGTGTTGTGGACGGAGTCGTTCTTGAATAAAAGGGGCCAAAGAGGGGGAAGAGTCAATTTGTGTTTAGATTTGACCCTTTATTCAATTAGTCTTTTCAAATGCTTAACATCAAGCATTTCTAAATGGTATACTCTCCTTTATATGTAGTTTTAGGAAATAAACTTAGAAATTCGTTTGAGAACTTTTAGTAGGTGTTGTGGTCAACACGAACTTTTTGTTCGTGTTGCAGTCAACATATACTATTGCTTCTTGAATTGTCCGTTTGGAAAGTTTGGAAACTCACGGTGTGTGTACTTGTAAAACATTATTGTCTACTATAATTGGCAATGTATTTGATATTTGCAATATTTTGGTTGCATTTCTTATTGTTATTTGGGTGTATACTAGATGTGGGTTGTAATGACCCAACTGTCTATGTCATTGTTGCACTTTATCCAAATTTGCTTGTATCCATAACCTAAGTCTTTGTCACAAGGTGACTAATGGGCCTGCGTGTCTGTTAGAGTGGCAACTTGTAACTTAGACAATTGCTTGTAATAGCTTAGGATTATTTATTTTGTACTTAGCTTAAGTCTTCAGAAGATGGCCTTTGTATACCAGTCATCTTCACCAGAAATGTCCAACAAGCCATCAGCCAAGAACATTCCAGCCAAGCTTCATTAGAAATGTATGAAGACCTGAAGATCGTTTGATCTAGACTTGTCTGATGAAATACCCTTAGTTATCAGCAAAGTCTCACTTTTAACTTTGGTGTAACGTTAACCTGTTGGTTCATTTATTGGACCATTCCATTTTAGGCATTCTTCTCAGAAAAGGACATTCTGCCAGTAGTACTTGTTTACCTATTTTTGGCAAGCTTGCAGGCGAAGGATGGAGACAGCTTGGACTGTGCAGAATTGCCTCTCAGATTTCGACAGTAAGACCTAGGGCATTTAATGCATATCTCTTTGCATTAAATGCATCAAATTCAAATCATTTCAAATCCTAAAATCTCCCAACGGCTCTAAGAAATCTCTGAGTATAAATTGAAGACTTGATGAAATATTGAAAAAAAAAAAAAAAAAAACTCTAACAACCCTACAACTCTGAAATCTTCATCTTCATTACTGCTAGTGCACTTAAGAGCTTAAAGTTTAATTCTGTAAATCTTTCTTTGAAGAGCACCAATCTTAGACGCTTAGTCTTTATTGCTCTTCATTGATTGCAATCCTTTGCATTCATAGCACACGAAAGATATATCTTTCTAGATATCAACTTTCACCATAAACACTTGGTTAAATATTTTTGTACACAATCTATTAGTGATCCTTGTGATTATTTTAGTGGAAAAATATAGTGCACATTTTAAAATTCAAAGCTGACCACTTTGGTAGTGGACGTAGCACTTATTCCTAGTGTGAACCACTTCAAATACCCTGTCTATTTACTTCCTGCTTTGTTCATTTGATTAATTACTTGAAGTCTTCCAGTTTCCAACATACTTAAGAGAACAGCTGATCTTGTCTATCCAAGATCAGCCATTCTGAACTTGTCTTTTACTTCACTCTATTCTGCTGTAAAAAATTTTCTAACTCTTTTGTGAAATAATTTTATCAAATATTTTAAAATTGGACAAAGGCTATTCAACACCCCCCCCCCACTTCTAGCCAATTTGAGCACCTTGAAGCATAACAATTGGTATCAGAGCTTGACTATTTGAAAAAAAGTTTTTTCGAGTTTAAATTCTTAAAAGATTAAGATCCAATTTCTGTTCATCAAATGTTGGAAACTTCAAATGTGAACCATTGTCCTGTCTTGGATGAAGTTTTCTTTGATATCTGGAAGGACAAAGTAAAAAGACATATGAAGTCTATTGACAAACGTTTATGGAAATATGTTATTGAAGGTCCAAGGATTCCCATGAAGCCAAATACACTAGCTGCTATTGATCCAACTGCTGATCTTGAAGTTATCAAACCAGAAGCAAAATGGGATGATGAAAATCAAAAGAATGATGCACTGGATGGAAAAGTCATCAACATCATTACAAGCTGTGTAGACATAAACTCCTACCAGCAGATCATCAACCTGGATACAACCAAAGAAATGTGGGATGCCATATTAGAGTATCTGAAAAGTGATGGAGAGACAAAGAACAACAAGTTATACACTTGTATTCAGAAGTTCAATTCATTCAAAAAGGACCCCAAAGAAACCCTCAGATACGCATACGACAGATTCTAAAAGGTAGTAAACTCTTGTTACTCTTTGGGTAAGAAATATGAAAAGAAAGAAATTAACATGAGATTTTTTAATGCTTTGGGCAGCTTATGGCATGTAAAGATTACAGCCATGAAAGAATCAAAAGATTTGAATAAATTATCTCTTAGAAATCTTTATGCAAGTCTTTCGGTTTACGAGCTTGAAATACAGGAAGCTCAAGATATAGAAAAAAATTTCAAAAATCTATCTTTACCAGCCATGTCTGTTGAGCCCACCTGTTCTAAACCTGTTGAAACCCCAACTACATCTATTGATGGTGTAATACCCTAGCTCTCCTTTGTGTTATTTGCATAATAGTATGTCTTATTATCATGTTAGATATACATGATAGGATTTCTTGCATAGCATGGTAAAAATAGAATGCCATGGTGATGGTATGAATTATGGTTATGAACATTGTTAAGTTGACATGTATTGATTGTGTTACAAAGTATGTAATCTTTCTGTTATGTTTCTAACAAGGTTCTTAGGCTTTTTGGGAATCCTTGTTGAGTGTTTTGGCCTTTTATACTTGATATTATTACTTAAGAATTATTTAGGATGATTTTAGATACATTTTAGAGCTTTGTTCTTACCATTTAGTAATCTGGAAACAAAGCGATCGCTTAGGCAAAGGTCAGAGCGATCGCCCTGTAGACAGAAAGTTGGAACCTAGGATCTGAGGTTAAAGCGATCGCCCTGGCTTACCCCAGAGTGATTGCCTTGTAGGCAGAATGTTGTTGTCAAGGTACGGAAGGTAAAGCGATCGCCTTGCTTTGTTACAGGGCGATCGCCCTGTTGGCAGAATTGCTGTATATGTTTTATTATTATTATTTTTAGCATGCAAACCCTTGACTCATGAGAGGTCACGTCCCTAGGGAGTAAACCAGCCTCACTCCACCTCTTTCACCTCTTGAACACCTAAGAGAGTGAACAACATACTCCCATTTCATCCTAGATCACTCAAGAACACAAGAAAGAGTTGTGTGTGCTGTTCAAGGTGAGATTACTGTGTGTTTTACATCTCTTCAAGATCTAGCCATCAGAATTTTAATCCAAGACCAGATTTGAGTTGATCAAGACTAGGAGACTCATTTGCAAGGCTTTGATTTTGTGTTTGGTGGTTTGATTTTCCAATTTGAACTAAGTTACTAAACCCCCTTGTATGCTTAAAGTTTCATATCATGCTAGCTACTTAAATTACTTGCTAGACATGTTGGAAATTTTGTTTCCATGGTTGAATGTTGTATAAATATGTGGAAGCCATGATTATGTTATTTACTTGGTATGAAATGATTTAGTTGGTGAATTTGTGATGTTGTTGAACTTAGAATTGAGCTAAGAAGAGAACAAAGACAATAGTTGGAAGGAAATTGCATGTAGCAACTATACCCAAAGTGAACAATTATATTAATGAAGTCTTGAAGTAGAATTTGGGAAGAACAATATACACCGAAAATTACGTTAAGTTCCTACGAGAATTTTAGTTCGTTTTAGTAGGATTATGAACTCTCAAACAAGTTGGTTAAGTGAAAGGTTGATATTTGTGGATTAGAGACTGTAAATTAGCTCTATGTGGATGAATAAACTTTGAAAAATATGTGCTTGATGTTAACATGTTATTGAGTAATATGAATTACTTGACATTTACCAAGTTCACTACTTTTGAACTTGGGGTTAATTTGCATAAGATGAGTTAGATACCATTTTGTGCATCACATTGAGTCCAGCTGACATTTGTTACTGACTTAAGGTGGGACGACATATAGCCTTGACAAATCAATGTTTGGAATTGCTATAAGTCGCCGTACCAGAGTCCACACACACCTCACTTGTGGCCGCAGGTGGGAGGTAGCCCCATTATTGTTGCAATACGCATAACTTTGGTTGCTAAGACGCGATAGGTTTTTGAGGAGACCCGGCAGGTTCGGGGATGTCAATACATCACACACGAGTATCGATACACGTTGGTTATTCTATGTATTGCAGGAGCAACACAAAGACGGATAAAGAAAAATGATATCCTTTATTATGTGATTTATTTACAAGCACTTATGTGAACATCAAGGTGCTAAGTGTTTAATGGGAGTTGTATATCAAAGATGATATTTCATGTTGATTGTGATGTATAGAAATGCTATCATCTTGTTACGATTACAGTTGAGCATTTTGCCATGTCATGTAGTTGCATTTAGTAAATTATTGAGTTTTGACTCATCCCGTTTGTTGTTTAATTGTTTTTCCTTAGATCTGAACTAGCCAGACAGCTCTCGGTGAGGTCGGTGAGGATGTGACTAGTTAGCAGGTTGTCTTCGTGGTTGTACTTTTGGGTTTTTGTATAGTTATTGTAGTATTTTCTTTTGGTGAGGCCCGATGGTTATGTAGAGTTATATAGACTTTACTTTGGGGTAGAATTATACTTGGTTATTTGTATTATTCTTTTAGTGGCCGACATATATGTCGTGCTTATGTATACAGTTGGTTGTTATTCCAGTTGTCTTTCCCAAGCATGTTGTGGCTCGCAGTTTATGTTGTTGTTCCGGCATTTTGTGGCCGATGTTGTTATTGTGGTTGTTGTTGTATTTTGTATAGATTTGCTTGTATCCATAACCTAAGTCTAAGCCAAGGTGACTAATGGGCCTGCGTGTCTGTTAGAGTGGCAACTTGTTCTTAGACAATTGCTTGTAATAGCTTAGGATTGCTTCTTGCACTTAGCTTAGTCTTCAGAAGATAGCCTGTTGTATATTAGTCATGTTCAGATCAGCTATCTTCATATCAGCCAAGTCCATCAAGTCATTAGCCAAGTTCATTCCAGCCAAGCTTCATCAGCAATGATTGAAGACCTGAAGATCGTCTGATAAAAACTTGTTTGAATATATGCCTTGAGTTATCAACAAAGTCCTTCCTTGACTTTGATATAACGATAACCTGCACAAAACATTTAATGTTTATTCTTTATTAGGCATTCATCTCAGAAAATGACACTCTCGCAACTACGTCTACCTATTTTTGGCAAATTGCGTAACACAACTGAGCCTTACGTAACTCCCTATCAAATTTTAACAACAAGATTAGAGCATTAAATGCAAATATCTCCAGATTAAATGCATCTAAATTCAAACTCTCCCAAGGCTGAAGATCTCCAACGGCTACAAGGACTTCTCTGAGTATAAATAGAAGACTCCATTAAAGCATTGAAGAGACCTGAATCTACAACTCTGAATCTTTCATCTTCAATATCTAGTGCATTCAAAGCTTAAAAGAAAAATCTGTAAAAACATTCTTTGGAGAGCACCAAACTTAGACGCACAGTCCTTATTGCTCTTCATTGATTGCAATCCTTTGCATTAAAAGCACACGAGAATTATATCTTTGTAGATATCAATTCTCCCACAAACACTTGGTTAACTATTTTTTGTATAAGATCCATTAGTGATCTATCTTGTAAAGATTCTAGTGGAAAACTTAGTACACGATTTTCAAATTCAAAGTTGACCACCTTGGTTGTGGACGTAGCACTTATTTAGAAGTATGAACCATATTAAATCCCGTGTCTATATAGTTCTTGCTATTGAGATTTTCTTATACTTGTTGATCTTCAGAAATTCCAACAGCTTATAGAATAGTTGATCTTGTCCTATCAAGATCAGCCATCTTGAACTTGTCGTAAACTTCACTCTATTCCGCTGCAAAATATTTTCTAATTTTTTAGTGAAGTAACATTTTAAAATAATTATTTTTAAAATTGGACATAGGCTATTCAACCCCCCCTCTTCTAGCCTATTTGAGCACCTTGAGACCTAACAATTGGTATCAGAGCCTAACTCTTTGAAAACAAGTTTTTCCAAGATTAAACTCTGGAGATACTAACGATCAAATGGCTGCTCATCAAATGTTGGAAACTTCAAATGTGAATCATTGTCTAGTTTTGGATGAAGTTCACTTTAATATCTGGAAAGACAAGGTGAAAAGACACATGAACTCTATTGATAAACGTTTATGGAAATGTGTTACAGATGGTCCAAAGATTCCTATGAAACCAAATACTCTTGCCGTTATTAATCCCACTGCTGATCCTGAAATTCTAAAGCCAGAAGCAGAATGGGATGAAGAAGATAGAAAGAATGACGCTCTGGATGGAAAAGCGATCAACATCATCACCAGCTATGTAGATATCAGCACTTACCAGCAGATCATCAATCTGGAAACAGCTAAAGAAATATAGGAAGCTATACTGGAATATCTAGAAGGTGATGGAGAGACAAAGAACAACAAGATGTACATGTGCATCCAGAAGTTTGGTTCATTCAGAAATATTCTAAAGAAACTCTCAGAAGCGCCTACGACAGATTCTATGAGGTAGTAAATTCTTGTTATTCTTTAGGAAAGAAATATGAAAAGGAAGAAATAAACATGAGATTTCTTAATGCACTAGGCAGTCTATGGCATGTAAAGATTACAGCCATGAAAGAATCAAAAGACTTGAATAAATTGTCCCTCAGGAATCTTTATGCAAGTCTTTCGGTTTATGAGCTTGAAAATTAGCAAGCTCAAGAAATGGAAAAGAGTTTTAAAAGCATATCTCTACTAGCCATGACAGTTGAACCTTCCTGTTCTACACCTGATGAAACCCCATCTATATCTAGTGATGGTGATGATATTCTTTTTGACGAAGCTTTTGGCATGTTTGTTAAGAAATATCAACGTTTAAAAAAATTTAACAAGTCTTCCTATAAGCAGTCACCTTACAAGACTGCTGCTCCTAAAAGAACAGCTGCTCCTTATAAAACTACTATTTCTCAAAAAGAAAATAAGCTTGTCTGTTTTAACTGTAGGAAGCCAGGTCATTTTGCCTCAAAATGTCCAAAGCCAAAACATGAATTTTACAAAAAACGTCCCGAATCTAGATTTCATAAACAAAAAGGGATGGTGGCTGAGGACATTAATGAAAGCAATATGCCCACTTGGTGTGATACAGATTCTGATGAGGATGATTCCTATGACTTTTCTGAGGAAGCAAATATATGTCTTATGGCCAGGGAATTATCCTATGATTCAATAAGATCACTGCTATTTCAACAGGATGATAGTGATGATGATGAGCTCAATAAACCTTCGTGGGGAGAACTCATCAAAACTAACAAGAACATGCTGGAAGAATTTGCTAAATTTAAAACTCCCTATGTAAAATTAGCCAAAAAGCATGAGTTAGCTGTCTCTGAGAAATCTACCTTGGTGTCTGAGATCAAAGATCTCAATAGACAACAAGCTGAGAATATCAAGACTCAAAAGGAGAACAAAGCCTTAACTGAAAAAGTGGAATTCCTACTTGAACACATAAAGAAAATCAATTCTGAGAAAGATGACCTCCAAAAGGTTGTTGATGCTTGGAACAGTTCCAAAGGAAATTTTAATACCATTATTTCAAAACAAAAATCTCTTGATGACAAAACTGGTATCGGTTTCCATAATGAGTCTAATGTAGGAAGTTTATCTAGTTCTCAAGAAAATGAGACAGCTGAAGTGATTGCTAAGAAAACGGCTAAGGAAGTTGTCTATGATCAGCATCCTTCTCAAAAAGGAAAACAAGGACTTGATTTTAACAAAGTTCCATTTGTTTACTCCAAAACAAACCAGACAAGTCCAAGGGTAAGCAAAATGTCAATGACACTACTAATAGGGAGGCTGAACAACTACGACCTGTTGTTTAACAACCTGTGAAAACAGTGATGACTGATAACAAGTCAAAGAAATCTCAACTCAAGCCTATTAAATTTGTCAAAGGAAAGAATGCAAACCACAACCCTGCTGATAAAAAGCTCAAGGAAATCATGCCTGAAAATGCAAAACCTTTTGTTAAAAGGCCTGCTATAGCAAAGCCTAATATCACTAGGAAACTGCATTATCAGCCTAAATTCAATACGCCTGTCATTAGTAGATCTACCATTCCCAAGACTGCTGATCATAAGAAAACCCCTAAAGAAATCATCAAACATGTTCAAGGTTTTCACAACTGTTCTTTCTGTAAATGCCATGGTCACAAGATTCATGAATGTCTTCTGAGATTCATACCTAAACCTAAAGGGTTCACACCTCCAAAGGTTAAACAGGTATGCATTCCAAAAGCCTAGCTGCTAACCCTCAGGACCCAAAAATAAAAGGGAACCATATTCTTAAATGCTTAAATTTCAGGAATGCTTTATGACCGTTAAAGAGGAGGAGAAAACTTATGGTATCTGGATAGTGGCGCTCTAAGCACATGATCGAAACTAGGACCTCTCTCAAACATTATTGAAGCAAAGGGTCCCTCAGTGATTTTTGGTGACAACTCCAAAGGGAAGACAGTTGGCTATGGATGTATAGTTCGAGGAAATCTTTCCATCAGCAAAGTATCTCTAGTAGAAGGCTTGAAGTACAATTTCCTAAGTATATCACAATTCTGTGATAAGGACGATATGTCAATTCACTTCAAGTCATTGCTTTATCAAGGACAATGAGACTTGCACAACAATCTTGACCGGATTAAAAGGAAATGTATATGTGGTTGATCCGAATGCCGGGAAGAAAATCAAGCCGTGCTTGATTGCAAAGACCTCAAATGATAACAGCTTGGTTGTGGCACAAAAGACTCACCATCTCAACTTCAAGTATATCTCTAAGTTATCCAAGGACAACTTGGTTGTTGGTCTGCCAAAGATATCAGCAGATCATGACAAGCTTTGTAAGGCATGCCAGTTGGGCAAATTAACCAAGATCTCATTCAAAAGCAAGCCATGTCTATCCACTACCGCACTCTACAATGCTTCACATGGATTTATTTGGTCCACCACTACTACTAGTCTTGGTGGGCAAGTATACACTGTTGTAGTAGATGACTATTTAAGATTCACCTGGTTAAAATGTTGTCTTTTAAAGATGAAACCTATGACACCATTACAGCACTTTTCAGAAGACTGCAGACTCAGAAGCTGGATGACATTGCTGATATTAGATCAGACAATGGGACAGAATTCAAAAATAATGGTGTGGCCAAATATTGTGATGATCATGGAATTGGTCATAATTTCTCTGCTGCTGGTACACCTCAACAAAATGGAGTTGCTGAAAGGAAGAACAGAACTCTTATTGAAGCTGGGAAGACCATGATTGCTGAAGCAAGGCTGCCTATATATTTTTGGGCTGAAGCTATAAACACAGCCTGCTTCACTCAAAACATGTCAATAATCAACAAGTTTCATAACAAAATTCCATATGAAATATGGAGAGGCAAAGCTCCCAACATCAGTTTCTTTAAAATATTTGGATGCAAATGCCATGTTCTTTACAATGGCAGAGAACATAGAGGTAAATTTGAATCCAAAAGTGATGAAGGAATATTTCTAGGATATGCTATATTTTCAAAAGCATATAGAGTTTATAATAAAACATCTCTTAAAGTTGATGAATCTGTACATGTCTCTTTTGATGAATTTGATTTTATAGGGCCACATTTGGCTCCTAAGGTTTCTAATGATCTAATGAGTGTGAGACAGGTACAGAACAACCAAGCTCTAACTATGCTGAAGCTACATCTTCACAAGTTCCTCTAAGGATTAATTTGATAAATCCACCAACTGGTGATAGTGGATCAGTTAATGATGAATCAAATAATCCAGAATCTGCTATTCCATCTACACTAGAAATATTTCAACCTACCTTGAAAATTACCTACCATCCTGAAAACCAAGCTCCAAACATCTCCACTTCTCAAGAACTAAATTCTGCTGATGTTACTATCAGACAAGATCTTCCTGCTGAAGTTAGAGAAGTTAGAGATCATCCTATCACTCAAATCATTGGTGATCTTACTGTTTGTGTTCAGACAAGACAAGCTTCAAGAAATGAATGCATGTATTCTACTGCATTTGTCTCAAATATTGAACCCAAGAAAGTAGAAGAAGCTCTCGAAGATCCAAGCTGGGTAGAAGCTATGCAAGAAGAGTTATACTAATTTAATAGATGCCAAGTTTGGACACTTGTTCCTAGACCTAAAGGACAAACAGTGATTGGAACTAAATGGGTCTTCAGAAACAAGATGGATGAAAATGGAAACATCACTAGAAATAAGACAAGACTGGTAGCCCAAGGATACAGACAGAAGGTGGGGATTGACTATAATGAGACATTTGCTCCTGTTGCAAGATTAGAAGCTATCAGACTATTCCTAGCCTATGCATCTTTTAAAGATTTCAAGCTATATCAAATGGATGTCAAGAGTGCATTTCTTAATGGTGATTGCAAGAAGAAGTCAATGTGGAACAACCACCTGGATTCATAGATAACTCAAGAAGAGAAGATGTATACAAATTGAGGAAAGCATTAGCGACCTTCCACCGATTGCTAGTGGTCCCACCAAAGATCACACCGACTGCACTCTAATTGAGTATCGCAGCCGTACTCACAGACTTCCATGCCTAGTCATGGGTTTCATGCCTTTCCCCACACTCGAACCCCTGACCTCTAGGTAAGGTACAAAGGTCTTTACATATGAGTGTGAGTCCAATTGAGCTACTAGCTCAATTGGTACTCACACTCATATTTAAAGACCTTTGTAGCTCAATTGGTACTCACACTCATATTTAAAGACCTTTGTACCTTACCTAGAGGTCAGGGGTTCGAGTGTGGGGAAAGGCATGAAACCCATGACTAGGCATGGAAAGTCCGTGAGGTCTGACTGCGATACTCGATTAGAGGTCTGGTCAGGTGTGATGCTGGTGGGACCAACTCACTAGCGATTCGGTGGGACCGGGTCGCTACAAAAAATGCCTTTTTTATAGCGACTCGGTCCCACCAAATTGCTAGTGAGCTGGTCCCACCAGCATCACACCTGACCAGACCTCTAATTGAGTATCGCAGTCTCAATTGGTACTCACACTCATATTTAAAGACCTTTGTACCTTACCTAGAGGTTAGGGGTTCGAGTGTGGGGAAAGGCATAAAACCCATGACTAGGCATGGGAAGTCCGTGAGGTCTGACTGCGATACTCGATTAGAGGTCTGGTCAGGTGTGATGCTGGTGGGACCAGCTCACTAGCGATTCGGTGGGACCGGGTCGCTACAAGCATTGTATGGACTCAAGCAAGCTCCAAGGGCCTGGTATAAGACCCTTTCAAAGTTCTTGATAACTCAAGGCTTTGTAAGAGGTCAAATTGACACTACTCTTTTTATCGTGAAACATAAAGGTCATTCATTACTTGTTCAAATTTATGTTGATGATATTATATTTGGCTCTACTAATGAAAATCTTTGTAAAAGATTTGAAAAGCTTATGCAGAGTAAATTTGAAATGAGCATGATGGGAGAACTTAATTTCTTCCTAGGACTTCAAATTCAACAAAGCTCAACTAGTATCTTCATCAATCAAGCCAAATATGCAAAGGACCTTATTAAAAAATTTGGGCTTGAAAATGCAAACAGCTTTAGTACACCTATGGCCACTAATTGTCATCTTGACAAAGATGAAAAGGGAAAGAAAGTGGACATGACTCTTTATAGAGGCATAATTAGCTCACTTTTATATTTAACTACTAGTAGGCCTGACATCATTTTTGCTGTTTGTGTTTGTGCTAGATTCCAAGCAGATCCAAAGGAGTCTCACTTACAGGCTGTCAAAAGGATCATCAGATATCTAATTGATACATCCAACTTGGGTATTTGGTATCCAAGGGATTCATCCTTCACTCTTATAGGCTATTCTAATGCTGACTTTGCTGCTTGTAAGGTTGACAGGAAAAGCACAAGTGGGACATGTCAATTCTTAGGAAATAGACTTATCTCATGGGCCAGTAAAAAGAAAACGTCTGTTTTGACATCAACAACTGAGGCAGAATATATAGCTACTGGCAGCTATTGCTCACAATTGATGTGGATCAAACAGAAACTTGTAGATTATGAGATCAAGACTGCTGATTGCCCTATTATGTGTGATAACACATTAGCCATCTGAATCTCTCAAAATCCTGTCATGTATTCTAAAACAAAGCACATTGAAGTGAGATATCATTTCTTAAAAGATCATGTGGAAAAGGATAATATCAGCATGCAATATGTATCTACTGATCAACAGTTAACTGATATTTTTACCAAGCCACTTGATTCAACCAGGTTTGCCTATCTTAGAGGAGAGCTTGGTATGCTTGATCTCAATCCTTAACTCATAAAATTTCTAGATTTAATACACTTTGCCTGTATATAGAATTTCCTATCTTATCAGCCAAGTGTAATTCCGCCGATGGTGTAAGACAACCTTAGGTAAGCATTTCTCTCTCCAATAAAGACCTAATCGGTAGTTTTCAAAACAAAAGTGTGAACAGTCACTTATCACGACAATATATGCGGACTTCAAAAATCATTAAATGCTATTTATTGAAACATGTCAGACATATAAATAGCAAATTTCACTGTTTAACTATTCACATTTTCAAAAACCGCCTTTCGCCCTTTCAAACTTTTTCCATTGTTATGATTTCGAAAATTAATTTTATGCATTTTCTGGTTGTTTATTGACAACTTCTGAGTATCCAATATGTCTAATATTCTTCAAATATGCGTATTTACAACTTATTCTATTGGGTTTACTGAAAAATGTTTAATTCTATATTTTTCTGAAACCCTGGAGATGAACTGTATTGTTGGTAAACTTCTGCTTTTAAAATACAATCTTGCTAGCATATTTTGGGTTTTGATTCTAATAGTACATGTTTTTCAAAAGAACTACTGATAGTTATCCTATATAAGCAATTCTTAACTCTGCTCTTGTGTATATAGGCTAAGACACAAAAATCTAAAATAACTAGTACTTCAACATCAGCTGGTACTGCTCTTCAATCCACTAGAGCTACCGAAGCTGCCCAACGGCCTATCGCCTATCTTCCTAAAAGCAGTTATCATCCCAGAGTCACTATCAACTCTCAATTAGTACAAGAATACCCCTATGGTGAATCCCTAGTGAAGGATCTAACTGAAAGTGGAATTCTTCCACTATTCGAATTAGGGGATGTCGACTACAGCATCAAGTTAGTCGAAGAATTCTATACATACATGATTATTCCTCTTCCTCCTATCAACAATGATGATCCAGTTGACAAAAGCTATATTAAAGGTTATATTAGAGATAGGTTTGTCAAAATTACCTACAAGGATGTTGGTGAAATTCGGGACTTCCTACTAAAGGAAAATGGATATGACCGTGGAAGAATCGATGCAAGATGGGCCATGATGCGTGGAGAGGCTAAGCGTAACTACTATCTCGAGATGTCCAGAACCTATTTCCCGAGGTTCCATATCACATCGTCATTTAATTGGCAAGGGTCTCCTCTTTAAGAATGGCTTAAGAGACATCTTCACCTCCCACCAACTCATGCTTACCGAGGCCATAGTTCTACAAACAACTTAACTAGGCCAAGATTGTATATTCTCTTCTATTTGATAGTGTATCGAAAGTCCAAACCATCTCGTGCATGCAAGACCTTTGTCAAAATCATTAATGCGATTCTGAGAAGTTATCCAGAGATTGAGAAAACCATGGCTACTGATGAAATCATCAAGGTTACCAATACTTATGTGTTTACTCTGAACAACATCAAGCGATACAAGGAGGATGTAGCAAAAAGAATTGCTACCGCTGTTGCTGCTGGGCCTTCTGGTCAAGCTAAGAAGGGAAAGAGAAAGCTTATATCTTCAAGTGAGGATCCATCTGCTCAGGAGGAGCCAAAACCAATTGCAGCTTCCTTACCAGATAACTTTGATCTAGGGCGTCTGGATCATGACCCCTTTGAACCCAAGGCTAAGCTAGCCAAAACTGTTGATACACCTCATTCAGCTCAACCCTCCAAATCTTCTAAACCTCATGCCAAATCCAAGAATACTGCTGAGCGAGATACAACTAACTTTCAACCTGCTAATCTCTAAACCACCAGTCAAACTACACCTCTCCCTCCTAACCCTATACCAAAATCAGCCAAGGCCAAAACCAAATAGACTCTCCTTCCAACAGATGAAAATTTTGGCCTCCCCAAATCGTCACTCACAACTCCTTCAACTCTAAACACTCCCATATCCGAAACCTCCACTCCAACTCTCTAAAAATCTACCAATCCTGAATCCTCTCCTTCCAAGTCAAGGCATGGCAAACGCCTTAAGAAAAGTGCCAAAAAGGTCAAGTTTGTGCCCCTATCGGTCCGCCGTCTTCACCTACTTCTTCCCCTTCTCCTAATCAAACTGAAACAGCTAGTCTCATACCTACTCCGTGTCCTACTCCATTTACACCCATTGACCAACCTCCTGCCTCAGACGAGTTACAAGACTCTCCTGACTGTCAACCTCTCACTCGTTCCAAACGTCCGCTAACCATTTTTACAGAACAACCCATTCCCAAACGTATCAAATTAAACCCTTATAACCATCTTCACCCTGACATCCAAGATCTACTATTCTTCCGTGACAGTCGACCTCAACCAAATCCCGCCGATACCGATCCATCTCTATCTACTCTAGACTACCCCAAGTGTATTCTTTGTCAACCTATGTCTGCTGGGGATATTCTCCTCAAGTGGGGTGCCTTCTACGATTCTCTTCCACCTACCTGGTCCCAGCAATTCTTTATTCACAACTCTGTTGTACAAGATCTTTTGATCTTTAAGCAGTGGACTGCTATTCACAGGGACCTAAGTCTTCCTTTCTTTCTAAATTAGATATCTCCCCCTTTTTATCTCTTCCTAAGCCCCCTATCACTACCATCATTACCTATCCTTCAGTCTTCACCAAGCCTTTCTTTTATGATTTCTTTCAAATGGTTGCCACCTATATTGGATTTAACCCTCGTTTCCCTGTTCTCTTCAAAACCATTCGTCAAGACATCTCCTTCTCCCTTCCAGTTTTCTTTCATGCTCAATCCTATGATATCTACATTGAGAAGATTTTTCCCAGTGCCTCGAGTCTGGTCCAGCCTGCCTGGTGCTTCTCATCCCGAGACAACCCTTTCTACACTTACCATCAGTCATCCTTCTCTCAACCAATCTCCACATCTTCCCAACCAATACATACCCTCTACTAGCTACTCTCATCTTTCTCCCAACCAATCCCATCGTTCTCCCAACCAATACCAACCCTCCTCCAGCCAATCTCAACCTTCTGACAGCCAACCTCTCGGCTCCGTATCTCTCAGTCCTTCTTCTGTTGAAGATTTTTTGAAGAGTTTTAACAAACTCATGACGAGCCTCGGTAATGATCTGCAGCACCTTGCAACTACACAGTCTCATACGACTGATGTCACTGCTGACCATATGACCACAGTCATTGTTGTTGCTCGCAAAGCCAAGCATGCAACCACGGTGTGCCAGATGCACGTTACTGTGCGTCAAAATCTTCTGGTCAATCGTATCTCTAGCTCCTCTAGTTCTTCCACAGCCCTCATCAATGATAAATTTGCGACTCTTTCTCAAGGGCTACTTTCCATGATTGAGATGATCGATCCCGGTTTCAAATAGGTACTTAAAGCTCAACGAGGTGCTAATCGCTCTGTCCATTCCTCTGTTCGTGCTGCATGAACACTCTCGGACAGGCACTATAGTGCTATTCGAAAAGAGATCCAGCTCTCTGTTCATCAGCTTTCACACATGGACCAATCGCTTGCGTCCATGAAGGAAGAGATGAGTCGACTACAAAATGATCAGCTAACCAATCTGTATGAGAAGAATGCTATGTTACGACTTCAGAACAAAAATCTCTCACCAGAGCTGAAAGATGTCAAGGATGATTTAGAAGCAGCAAAAGCTGAAATTGCAAGACACAAAGCTGCTGCTAGCTCAAGTCAAGAGGGAAAAGCTTCAACTTAGCTAGGTATGTCCTATCCCTGTCCTCTTTTTTGTTTCTTTTGCAAAAGAACTTTTGATAAAACATTGTATTAAACTTCTTATTTAATGTAGAATGACAATCTGTTTAAATTTTCATGCTTTATGATTGATTGCTTATCCTGTGTGCATGAAATTTAAATCACTGGTTTAAAGACATACCCTATAAAGTACTTTATCTGTTTGTCTTCAAATACAGTTTTATTACAAGTGTTCTTATGCCTTAATTAATTATCTGTAAACACTTTGTAAATTTGAATACACTGACCTTTTTGTAAGTCCATCTAGGACATACTCACTTAATATATTATCTCTAAAGAATGTTATTACTAGAATTGGACATGGTCAGCTTCCATTGTATTCATAAGGTCATTGACTCAAGCAAATAGGAGGAGATTATTGTATTTTATATAGATTTGCTTGTATCCATAACCTAAGTCTAAGCCAAGGTGACTAATGGGCCTGCGTGTCTGTTAGAGTGGCAACTTGTTCTTAGACAATTGCTTATAATAGCTTAGGATTGCTTCTTGCACTTAGCTTAGTCTTCAAAAGATAGCCTGTTGTATATCAGTCATGTTCAGATCAGCTATCTTCATATCAACCAAGTCCATCAAGTCATCAGCCAAGTTTATTCCAGCCAAGCTTCATCAGCAATGATTGAAGACCTGAAGTTCGTCTGATAAAAACTTGTCTGAATATATGCCTTGAGTTATCAACAAAGTCTTTCCTTGACTTTGATATAACGATAACCTACACAAAACATTTAATGTTTTATTCCTTATTAGGCATTCATCTCAGAAAAGGACACTCTGCCTGCAACGATTGTCTACCTATTTTTGGCAAATTGGCAGAACACAGTCTGAGCCTTACAGAATTCCCTATCAGATTTTAATAACAAGATTAGAGCATTAAATGCAAATATCTCCAGCATTAAATGCATCTAAATTCAAACTCTCCCAAGGTGAAGATCTCCAACACTATAAGGACTCTCGAGTATAAATAAAAGACTCCATTAAAGCATTGAAGAGACCTGAATCTACAACTCTGAAGCTTTCATCTTCAATAGCTAGTGCATTCAAAGCTTAAAAGAAAAATCTGTAAAAACATTCTTTGGAGAGCACGAAACTTAAACACACAGTCCTTCTTGCTCTTCATTGATTGCAATCCTTTGCATTAAAAACACACGAGAATTATATCTTTGTAGATATCAATTCTCCCGCAAACACTTGGTCAACTATTTTTTGTACACGGGAATTATATCTTTGTAGATATCAATCATTTTTGAGTCTCACACACTCATCCAACGAGCAAGATCACATGGTTTTACCCCCCAATGGCTCGTGAAAGACGCTCGCCTGAGAAGCTACAATCTCTGCTCCACTATCCCACCTTGTGATAGAAAAGTATGAAGGACCACACTATGAATGTACGGCGACGATCACCACTCACTTGACACACAAAAAGACATGCCGAGTGTACGGTCTTGTCACCTTTTTTTCCTATCCGATTTTCCTCTTCACCAAGTCTCCAGCCTATAAATACCAATGTGAATAATCCATTTTCTCTAGAGATTCTGTCCATTCTACACAACACATTGCTCCTCGTGTTCATCACACATCAAAATGTGAATAGAGCCTTTGATTATTACCTATATACTTACTCTCACACCAGAGGGTTATTGTCGGTCCACACCCGACTCCTCTAACGGTGCAGTTCATTGTTGATCACACATAACCCATTGAGTTTCTATAACCCAGTTTACCATTTTCATTTCCAGCAAGTTCTCAAGTTTGACATACAAGATATCCTCCCAATCATTCCCAGATCATATACATAGCCCTACCTGATAACCGACGTGGTCACCGCCTACTTTTTGGTGTGATCAACCCAATGTTAACTCTGTTTTCGGAAGCTTTGACAACTCTGTCATTATATCATCGTCCAGATTCTTATTCATTCTATCACCTTCGCTTCTTCTTCGTTGCTGTTGTTATTTTATGATCTCACTAGAGTTCATGAACATTTGCCGATGAAAACTTCCGTGTTCACTGTATTCGTATCTTCCTATTTAGGTAGTCTCGTTCATAGAAAAGGGAGGAGGGGAGAGAGAAAAAGGAGCTGGTTGATTTTGTATAATCAAATCTAAAAATTGTTACAAATTTGATTGATTTCTTCGAAAAATTGATGCTAAAATTTGTTTCAATTATGTTCTAGTGTTGAGGCATTTAGTGTAAAGTCAAAATCTATGGGAAAATGATTTGAATATATGGGGTTACGTTGTTAGAGTATGGTGATTTGTTGTAATTAGTAGTGTTCATTGTTAATGAAATCACTGTTTTCATAAAATCAACTTTTGATTATATAGGTATGTTTTCCTTAACTTGATTTATGGTTTTAGATTTTCTCTCAGTTAGGTCTGACCGACTTTTTCTCTATTTCTCTTAGGTCTAACACTCAAAGGTATCACGAGCGCAAACACACACATAATTGTTTTAGTTGCCTTTTGAAATTAGGAATAATTACTGGCCGGTCCCCTTTAACAGATTTTCAACCGCTTTAGGCCATCTTTTTTGTTTTCAACCGCTTTAGGGACTTATTGCGTGCAAATTTTCAAATATTTAAACTAATAATGAGACAAACCTAAGACTAAACGCGAAAAACGTCAAAGTCAAGGAACAGATTATTAAACCAAAATAAGACGAATACACTAATTATTTTGGTACTTAATTTGTAGTGTTAATTAATATAACCCTCTTTAACTACTGGGTGAGGTTCAAATTGCCCCCCTCAACTAACAATTTAATCAATATGCCCTTGTCAAATATAACGTTTCTTTTGTTGCATCTTCTGTTTACGTCATACCGTTTGAATTGACGAGAAGTATCCATCGTCACGTGACCATCTTTATTATTTTTTTTATTATTTATAATCTCATAATGCCTTTTTGGTGCTTTAATTGACTATCTCGTACATAGGTACTACAAAAAGGGTAACATAGTCGATTGAAACAATAAAATGACATTATCATCAATGGTACTATGTATCTCACGGTCTATGTATCATCAATGGAAGCCCCAGAAACCAGTGTACTATGTATCTCACGCCTTATCCGACGTAGAGGCGCAGTACCTGAATGTCGAGAAAGTAGTCCTGGCATTGATAGTAATGGCGAGAAAACTATCACACTACTTCCAGGCCCATGCCTTGGTGGTCTACATAGATCTACCCCTACGGAGAATGTTGCACAAGCCCGACGTAGCGGGAAGAATGATGAAGCGGGCAGTCGAGCTCTCTGCCTTCGACATCACATATGAGCAAGGAAAGCAATCCGAGGACAAATCCTTGCTGACTTTGTTGCAGAAAAATCGTTCGCTCACAGCACATCTCCGGAGATCTCGCCAAACGAGCTAGGCAAAGGCGAATTGCAAGTTGCCCCACCAGTCAAAAGCATCCGCTCTAGCTCGCGGGAAACACGACTAGACAACCACTGGCAGCTATTCGTCGACGGCTCGGTCAGCAGCTTAGGAAGCGGCGTGGGTCTGTCTTTGGTTTCCCCCGACATAATTGAATTTCGAAAGCTGTTTCGATTCAAGTTCCCAGCATCAAACAATCAGGCTGAGTACGAAGCCGTGATTGCGGGCTTGCAGTTGGCAAAGGACCTCGCAGTCTCTCAAATTGTTGTCTTCAGCGACTCTCAGCTCGTCGTGAAGTAAATTTTAGGGGAGTATGGGGCTAATCACCCCACTTTGTTAAAATATTGTGAGCTCGCCAGACAGTTTCTAGTTGAGTTTGAATATTGGGAAGTAGAGCAAATTGGTATGGGGCTAATCACCCCACTTTGTTAAAATATTGTGAGCTCGCCAGACAGTTGCTAGCTGAGTTTGAATATTGGGAAGTAGAGAAAATTGACAGAGCGAGCAACACTCGAGCGAACTACTCGTCCAAGGTGGCCTTCATGGAGCTGAAGGATCAACCCTCGGATGTTCGGGTAGAATTCCTCGATTCACCCTCAATAAACAGAGAAGTTGTCTTATCAATTATGGCAACAACGAGGTGTTGGATAGACAAAATTGAGGACTACATAGAGCATGGGACTCTACCTCAAAATAAAGCCCTCACACAGCAAATAAGGAAGAGAGCTGCGAGGTACACAAAAGTCGCAGGAGTAGTATATCGGCGATCTTTTTTCGAAGCCCTTGTTAAGGTGTGTGCGGCCTGAGGTCACAGAGAACCTCCTGGCCGAGGTGCATGAAGGAGTATGTGGGGGACACCCCGGAGCCCGGACACTCTCCGATAAAATCCTTTTCCATGGATACTATTGGTCGACACTAGGAAAAGATGCTGAGGCCTACGTGAGAAAGTGTGACAAGTGCCAAAGATTCTCTGATGTGCCCAGATTACCTTCTGTGCCCCAGACACCGGTGGTTGATGTGCCTAAAACGCAACAAGGGCAAGAGTACCCTGCCGTATCAAGTAATATAGTGCGTAAGCACAAGTATCGATCCCATAGGGAATGCACGTAATTTTCACTCCAACTAGGTACCGAAATTGAGCTAGCTAATTATATTTGAGCGAAAATAAAATGAGAATAAAAACTAAAAATAAAAATAAAAGAAAGCAATTAATATTTACATGGTCGCAAAATGGTTTGGCAGCAACAAATCAGGATAAAAGATAAGATTTATAGGAATGCAATATTTTCTAGTCTAGCTCGTGATTAATTTAATCCTCTCTCTACTTTTTTTTAACTCAAGTCTTGGTAGCCGAGAACACTAAATTGGTAACTACGGGCTCTCGCCCCTATAGCAACCCGAATCTCCCCTACCTCGCGAATGGCTAAGGTGGATTGATTGCGTGTCAAAACAAATCCTCAATTGGCTATCTATGAACACTCGTTACCTCTCGGTCTGGTGTCACATAGACAATTATTGTGTTTTCGAAATTAATAGGAAGGGCTCTCGCTAACTATCCTATAATTCTAGTGATCATCTAATGGGTAGCTAATCCATCAGAAGCATTAGGAACACACAATAATAACCAAGATAATGGGCAATAATGGGTAGAGAGATAATCTCTCTATTTTTCTACAAGGCATGCCGGTAGCCGGGACATCGAAAGTGGTTAAAAACCCTAATTTCCTACCTCTCGGTGGAGTGATCGCTTCACAAAACAAGTACTCCCATGGCTATCGGTGTGTGTCAAACACCAACTATTAATTTGTTCGGTCCGAAATGCAAGGTAGCTCTCGCGGATCCAAACATTTCTCAAATCATTTAATTAGTGGCCAATTAATTAAAAGCATTAAGTTCACAAATTAATAACCTAGCATGCTTGTATACTAAATAGAGAGAGAGATAAAATTAAATCACTACAACAACATAGAAAAATAATTGCATTTCATAAATCATTAAGCACAAAACCAATTCCACAATTACAAGTTCATTCAACCCTAGAAAATACATTAAATATCATAAAATAGAGATTGAAAGAATTAAACCGAGCATCGCGTAAATCCCATGGTTGAAATCGCTTGCAAAGCTTCGTTGGCCCTTGATTTGGTGCTCCAAACCTTCAATAATGATTACATTTTTGGAGAAATGGAGAGAAATTGGGGAGAGGGTGCTGCTGCCCCTTTTGGGGCTCACAGCCCCGTTTTGGGACTGTCTCATTATTTTTGGGGCTGCCTTGGGAGAGATAAATGAAGGCCAAAGAGTATCCAACAAGCCAATGGCAAACTAGGAATTAAATTGAAGTTCAGGGGCTGGAGGGACAAAAACGGAGAAGAGAAGGGTTGCTGGTCAGAGGACACGTGGCAGAAGCTGGAGCTGCCACCGCATTAATGAAAATTCTGCCTAATTGCTCCGGTGCCCCTGAGTTCTTCAGGCTGTGTCCCAAAGTCCTTCCCTCTCCAGCTCTCTCATTTTAGTCCTCCGTTAGCTCCGTTAGCCCACCGTTAGCCTATTTTGCCTTGGAATACTTAACGGACTTTGACGGAATGATTTGTGGCTCAACTTTAAAGCCCGAAATTGCCTCTAATTTTGTGCTAAAATCCTTGAAAACTCGTAAATACCTTGGAAACCTACAATGAAGCACAAATACACAAATAATAATATTTTCAAAAATATTTAACATAAAAGTAGCACAAAATAAAAGGAAATAAAGGGGAAAATTCGTGGAAATCTTGAGCTCATCACACCCCTAAACTTAAGCTTTGATCGTCCCGAGCAAAGAAATAAAACATTTAGAATGAGCTCAAGGACTTGACAATGGAACACGGCGCTCGCTCAAGATCACATGCACATTACTATGATGAAAATCAAACTCAAGATTATAAACATGCATAATTGAGGTACGGTGTGATTTAAATGCTAGCTAGCTTTTTCCTCAAACACTTTACCCACATTACAAAACATATGCCCATCAAAAAGTAGCTTAGCTCTAGCAAGGATAGAACGGTCAATGAGATATCAAAAATTGAGCAATCAAACCGAAAGAGTTTTAAGTTTCACAAGGCTAGGACTCGCATGACATGACAATATCAATAGGACTTTATTAAGCTTGTAATGTTAGGCCAAGGGTTGGGTTACAAATGAAGGAAAGGATAACAAGTCAAGAGAGCAAAGAATTTGAAGTCTTCACACACTAACTTGCTTCATGAAAGTACCACTCTTCAAATAACCACCACCTCACTTTATCAACCCCTTAAACTTTAAACATTGGGTTGAATAAAGTGTATCAACTACCACAACAATTAAATGCCACCCTTATGTCTCCTTGAGCAATTGAAGAACAATGGCATTTTCTTTTCTTTTCTTTTCTTGCCTCCCTTGACTTTTTCTTTTCTTTTGATTTTTTTCTTTTCATTTTCTTTTGCTTGCCAAGGGGGCTCTTTTTTTCACCATTCAACACTTTTTCAAGCACTAACATCACCAACAATAAAGCACAAAAACCTTCATGAAGCACACACTACCCAACAAGAATACGTAAATGATAAATCTTTTCAAATCATGCTCTCTTGAAGGGTGGGGACAAAGTGTATAGGCTCATGGGATAGGATGATGTGGGTACATGAGAAAGAAGTCGAATGGGGGTCATTGTGTGCTCTAGGCACACGCCATTCTATAAATAAGCTCAAAAAGGGGACACTAGGGATTAATATATAATGGGTAAGATAATATGGCTCAAACAATCCAAAGATGACCTATATCATGCTCTTGTCATGCACACAAGTCCAAACCAAGCTACTTTATCATCAATTTTCAAGATCATCTCACGGTCATCAAAACTCACAACATGATACTCATCCGACATGCACTATCAAAGCTAGAGCTTAGCATAACAATTCAACTCAAATTCCAAACATGGGCATTATTAATCATGAATGAGGTGAAGATAGCATAAAAAGCACACACATATCCTCAACTATGCATATAATAAACTCAATAAAGAATCCAAGAAAATAATGCACATGTAACTCTCACAAGCGCCCAAAATTCAAAGCATTAAAAATGATGGAGAATTTCAAGCTCAAGACTTTCAGAATCTTCAAAGCTTAACAAACCAAACCCAACCCCCAAACTTAAAGTAAACGGAGAAGGGAAGGAAAGAAAACTCCCTCAAAGTTGATTTCTTATGAAATCCGGGCCCGAAAGTGAGCCTACTCCATGATTTTCCTCAAGCAAACCCCGACTGTGAAAGTGCTCAACCCCTGTGTCAAATCAAGCTCAAAAGAAAAAAAGTGTGAAAGCAATTATGAAAATAAATATATACAAAATAAAAAAAAGAAAATCTTTTTGTGTGGGGACACTATATACACCTCCCTACAAACCCACAAAACTCGGGAAGGCTTCGGAAAGCGACACAAGCATATAAATACAAAAGCAAGTAAACTAAATAAAAAAATGCTCAAATTACAATTAGCTTCGCTTAGTATCGATATTAGCATATAGGAGCGAAAATTAAATCATTCCCCGGCAACGGCGCCAAAAACTTGATGTGCGTAAAACGCAACAAGGGCAAGAGTACCCTGCCGTATCAAGTAATATAGTGCGTAAGCACAAGTATCGATCCCACAGGGAATGCACGTAATTTTCACTCCAACTAAGTACCGAAATTGAGCTAGCTAATTATATTTGAGCGAAAATAAAATGAGAATAAAAACTAAAAATAAAAATAAAAGAAAGCAATTAATATTTACATGGTCACAAAATGGTTTGGCAGCAACAAATCAGGATAAAAGATAAGATTTATAGGAATGCAATATTTTCTAGTCTAGCTCGTGATTAATTTAATCCTCTCTCTACTTTTCTTTAACTCAAGTCTTGGTAGCCGAGAACACTAAATTGGTAACTACGGGCTCTCGCCCCTATAGCAACCCGAATCTCCCCTACCTCGCGAATGGCTAAGGTGGATTGATTGCGTGTCAAAACAAATCCTCAATTGGCTATCTATGAACACTCGTTACCTCTCGGTCTGGTGTCACATAGACAATTATTGTGTTTTCGAAATTAATAGGAAGGGCTCTCGCTAACTATCCTATAATTCTAGTGATCATCTAATGGGTAGCTAATCCATCAGAAGCATTAGGAACACACAATAATAACCAAGATAATGGGCAATAATAGGTAGAGAGATAATCTCTCTATTTTTCTACAAGGCATGCCGGTAGCCGGGACATCGAAAGTGGTTAAAAACCCTAATTTCCTACCTCTCGGTGGAGTGATCGCTTCACAAAACAAGTACTCCCATGGCTATCGGTGTGTGTCAAACACCAACTATTAATTTGTTCGGTCCGAAATGCAAGGTAGCTCTCGCGGATCCAAACATTTCTCAAATCATTTAATTAGTGGCCAATTAATTAAAAGCATTAAGTTCACAAATTAATAACCTAGCATGCTTGTATACTAAATAGAGAGAGAGATAAAATTAAATCACTACAACAACATAGAAAAATAATTGCATTTCATAAATCATTAAGCACAAAACCAATTCCACAATTACAAGTTCATTCAACCCTAGAAAATACATTAAATATCATAAAATAGAGATTGAAAGAATTAAACCGAGCATCGCGTAAATCCCATGGTTGAAATCGCTTGCAAAGCTTCGTTGGCCCTTGATTTGGTGCTCCAAACCTTCAATAATGATTACATTTTTGGAGAAATGGAGAGAATTTGGGGTGAGGGTGCTGCTGCCCCTTTTGGGGCTCACAGCCCCGTTTTGGGACTGTCTGGTTGAAAAATGGGGCTACCTTGGGAGAGATAAATGAAGGCCAAAGAGTATCCAACAAGCCAATGGCAAACTAGGAATTAAATTGAAGTTCAGGGGCTGGAGGGACAAAAATGGAGAAGAGAAGGGTTGTCTGTCAGAGGACACGTGGCAGAAGTTGGAGCTGCCACCGCATTAATGAAAATTCTTCCTAATTGCTCCGGTGCCCCTGAGTTCTTCAGGCTGTCTCCCGAAGTCCTTCCCTCTCCAACTCTCTCATTTTAGTCCTCCGTTAGCTCCGTTAGCCCACCGTTAGCCTATTTTGCCTTGGAATACTTAACGGACTTTGACGGAATGATTTGTGGCTCAACTTTAAAGCCCGAAATTGCCTCTAATTTTGTGCTAAAATCCTTGAAAACTCGTAAATACCTTGGAAACCTACAATGAAGCACAAATACACAAATAATAATATTTCCAAAAATATTTAACATAAAAGTAGCACAAAATAAAAGGAAATAAAGGGGAAAATTCGTGGAAATCTTGAGCTCATCAGTGGTCGCGGCTTGGTCCTTCGATATGTGGGGAATTGATCTCATCGGTTCTTTTCCCAAAGCTCGCGGAGGTTGCGCGTGCTTGATAGTTGCTGTAGACTATTTCACCAAATGGATCAAGGCCAAGCCACTAGCGAGCATTACCGGGAGAAAGCAATGGTTTCATCCATGATTTCATTTGGTGCGATTTGGACTACCCCGGTCATAGTCTCCTAGTATGGGACCCAGTTCGCTACCAAGTTTCGAGCTGCGAAAGGATGAATGTAAAGCCTGGATGTCTTCGGTCGCTCACCCACAAGGCAATGGTCAAGGAGGGAATAAAAGATCATGTTTTCTCTCAAAAAAAGTTTAGATGAAAAGAAAGGGAGATGGTTGGAGGAGCTGCCTGTGGTCTTATGGAGCATCAGAACATCTATTCGAGGACCGACGGGAGAAACTCCCTTCACTTTGACTTACGGATCTAAAGCAATGTCGCCAGTTGAAATGGCCCTCCCAACAGATCGAGTATTACATTTCGACGAAGAGAGAAATCCTCGATTTACTAGAAGAACGAAGGCTGGAGGCTCAACTAAGAATGGTGAATTACAAACACCTCGCTAAAGGTCATCACGATCGGAGAGTGAAGCCCAGAACCTTCTCAGTCGGGGACTGGGTACTCAGAAAGATTGAAGCTACGGGCAGAAATACGCAGAGAAACAAATTGTCCCCAAATTGGGAAAGCCCATACTGGGTTACGGCGATTATCCGAGAAGGTACCTACCGATTGGCTGAGCAAAATGGGACCTCACTGAAGAACCCGTGGCACGCTGATCATTTGAAGAGATACTATCAATGAATGTAACTATTTTCTTTATTTTTTGTAATGAAAGCTTGTATAAAGTTGGAATTTTGGTTTCTCTAATAAATCCCCTCGAGATCGGGATTAAAACACATTAATAAAGAAAAATACTTAAAGTCGGCAGCAGGCCACTTGAAGTATAGAAACACTGCTTAGAATTGGCAGCGGGCCACTTCAAGTAGTCTCAAATCATCACTCGAGGTCGGCCTTCGCCACCTAGTGATGGTTCTAAAACATCACTCGAGGTTGGCCATGGCCACTCAGTGATGGTTCTAAATCGTCACTCAAGGTCGGCCTTGGCCACTTAGTGATGGTTCTAATTGTCACTTGGGGTCGGCCATGGCCACTCAGTGATGATTCTAATTATTATTCGAGATCGGCCATGGCCACTCAATAATGATTCTATTCTAATTGTTATTCGAGGTTGGCCATGGCCACTCAATAATGATTATATTCTAATTGTCACTCGAGGTCGGCTATGGCCACTCGGTGATGATTCTAATTGTTATTTAAGGTTGGCCATGGCTACTCAATAATGATTCAATTATTACCCAAGGTCGGCTATAGCCACTTGGTAATAGTTCCAAACTATTATTAAAAATCGATCCACATCGCAAGAACTAAAATAAGAAATTGTTCTAATAAACATGTGAGTAAAGGAGAAGTTATACATTCATGTGCATATATATATATATATATATATATATATATATACGCATAATTTACATCTGACTAAATTGTATATGTTCATAATTACAAACTGCGAGCTAGCAGGCTCAAAGGTATTGCAGGTCGACCAAAAAACTTCAAAGACCTTCCGAGGTCAGAACATCACGTTCATTCTCAGCCTGGTTGGTTGTCGGTCCCTCGGTATCCATCAGAAGTTGATCAGCAATCTGGCCGAGCTCGACGTTCTCTTGGGCGTCGCCTCCTCCTGCGGCTTCCAGAGACATCTGATCTAGTCGAGCATCGACTAGTTTCTCCACGTGCTGTTGCAGAATAACAGGATGCTCCCACGCGGGCTTGCCTGCCTCCGAATCCTCAACATTAATGGCTTCAATATCCTCAACATCAAAAGGCACGAGCACGACACCCTTATGATTAAGATCATCGTAGGGGTTAGAGGCCCTCCACTCCACAAGCTTCTTAAGAGGCACCCCGTCACCCGCAGCAGCCCGAAGAATCTGATACCGTCCCTTCATCATGTAAGGAGAGATATCTTCAACGAACAGGTCAGATTCTTTGTACTAGTGATGATTGATGCCTCGTTAATAGGGTACCGTGCCCAGATATCATGGCATTCCAGGTGAGCTTTTCCATCCTCTCATCCAGCGAATGGATGACAGCCTCGTGTTCAGTACCTTTCTCGGTAAAAAACTTCTTAAATTTCTTCACCTCTTCCCAGTAGCATTAGGGCCTCCTCGGCTTTGGATTGAGCAGTCACCGAGGCAAAAGGGAAGCTTTTGTCTTCTTAAGCTCTTGGTCCTTCGCCTTTAGCTCCTTGTCTTTGGCCCTGAGCTGGTTGCGAAGCCGGGACAACTCGGCAGTATCGTCCTTTACTTGCTGCACCAGCTCGGATCTCAGCTTGTTAGCCTCAGCCAGTCGGAGATCAAAATATTTAGCATAATGGCCCATCTGCAAACGAGCGGGTTTTAGTATGAAAGAATAGAGAAAAGTTCAAAGATGAATGTAACAGGAAAACACCAACCTCCACCAATGAGCAAGCCATTGAATTTAGGGCGTAGTCCGAAAATTGCTGAAGAAGCTTCGCCATCCGTGGAGAATCGGCATGAGCATTGATATTAGCGAACTCCGTAGCCTCATGAGCGCCAAGCCCGGCTATTACCTCGACACCCCCCTCTTTAGGAATGATTTTTTCCTTTCCCTTGAGGATTTACGCAGAGGGGGGTCTTCTGTCAGGTCCTCGATTTCTACCTCAGTGGGCACCGACTTTTGTTTCTTGTGAGCTCCGGCTTCGTCGGCTGCGGATGCTCGCTTGATGGTTGGGTGCACAGTTGAGATGGGCTCCACATGAACCACGCCCTCGGTTTCCACAACTTTCATTGGGGGAAAGACAGCTCTGTCACCCCCGGTAGCACTTTGGGACTGCCGTAGCTCGTCCTTCCTAGCTCCTAACGAGGTGGTCCTCCGACCTCGGAAGGCTTGGGCCAAATTTACCATATCTGCAAAAAGTTCATGGGTTAGCTTCATTGCGAAGAAGAAATACTTAGAAATAAAAACAGACAAAAAATATTAAGCAGTACAACCCTCAGGAGGAGGCGAGCAGTTTCTTTCCTCGGCCCTAGCACATTGTTCACACTGGATGCAGAATTTCTCATCCTTATGCCTGAACCATCCCGAGGCAGATTCGAGAGCTGTCATGATGCATCTCGGGATTACACCGACAAATGCTCTCCTCGAGAGCCCAGTAAGGGAGAGGAAGGGTTCATCCACAAGTATTGCCTCCCAATTGTATAACCGAACTTGCTCGTCATTTGTGTGCAAGGGGGCTTCCACCACACGTTGGGCAATGCTGTCATAATCACCCAGTCTCTTCAAGCGCTTAAGGCCGTGGGGCCACCTCGAGGGAATATTGAAGTTCCACCCCTTGCAGCTCTCAACAAGAATTATTTTATCAGCCCATCCATCGACCTTTCCCGGATAGGGAGTAAAGAACTTGACCCAGTTGTTGTGAGCTTTTCACTGGAGACGATGGGTAGATACCCACGTTTGAAAATAATATTGAAAAAGAGAGAGAGAAGGCTCGCAACCCAGAGCTCAGATGCATGCTGTGAAGCACAATAAAGTCCTCACAAGGCCTAGAGAGAAGTTGAGGGGCATTGCGGATGCCTCCTCGAGAAACTCACAGATAAGCAGGTCCAGCGGAAGACGGAGCCCGCCAAGTGTGAAGAAGCTGAGGTAGAAACTCACCTTCCCACGTAGGTTCTTCAGCTCTACCCAATTTTTGTCGGCATCCGGGATTGAAGCACGGAAGTCAGAGGTGTGATAGATCGCTTCCCACACAACCAGGTCGGACGAGGAAGCCTTGTTCCTCCAATTGCGTGGCAAGGCGGCAATAGCAGCCTGGTTAGCTTTCTCGGCTGAAGTAGGATCCCGAGCTCGAGAGACTTCAGCCCTACCAGAGGTGGATACGTCGCTCATCTTGCTAGAACTCTTCGCCTGTGCCTGCAGTCTATCAGCAACTGTTTTCTCACGAAGTCGACGGGTTTGTTCGGCTCGGAAGTTCTGCAAGTACCGGTTCATCAAAAAATATTTACAGATCAGGACAGTTATGACTTGATTTTTATCATCTAAAACTTCCATTTGAGCAGCAAATAGGAATGGAGGAACCCAGTGGGGCTCATCAGAAACCACTCGGTCTGAGAAGTCAACTCTCCAGCGGCCTAGGATATCCCGAGCTTCACTCGGGACCACTACCTCCTAATGATCCTCGGCTAATCTGTACACATTTTTACCCGTGGGCGAGCAGGCAAATACAGACTGAGAGGGAGAATCTTTTAAATTTATAGGAGCTAGGGGTAATGATGGACTAACACCATCTAAGCTCGGGGAATATCCCGACAACGAGGATGAGTCCGACGACGAGCTACACTCGGGAACCCTAAAACTAACACTCCTCCTACCCACAAACATATTGAAAGGACAGAAGGGAATCAAAGCGTATTTAAGAAGGTCAGAATACCTGTATCAGTATGGAAGCTCGGATGTCCTAAAAAAGTGGTTAAAAAGAGAGAGAAGCTTCAAACGATACTAACCTATGGAAAGGAAACAGTGAATGACGATGGAAACTGAACGAAAGCTCGAAGATCGCTTGGAAAAAAGGTCGCTGGAAATCGCAGATCATCGGAAAGGGTTTTTGAGAAATCTAGGGTTTTTAGCAAAAGTGAAGATCAATAGTGCAAAACCCTAGTTATACCGCTGGAGAACGATGCCGTTTTAAAGCTCGGATCCAAAGTATGCCTGACACCAACTGGATAGTCCGCGTGTTTCCTCTTCTAAACTCACGAAATGGTGCCGTTTTGATCCAAAACGACGGTTACAATTTCAAACTGAAAGGACATTCATTTAATGAACCGTCAGAATGTTTTGCGCCAATGATTTGACACAGATTCCAAGAAGAGGTGTGTTGGTAAAGTTACAACCTACTACCCAAGCACGAGCGAGCTGACACTTTTTGACTTAAAGGATAATCCTCACCTTGGGAAGTCGGGGGCTACTGAAGATACTAAAATATCTTGCCTCCACGTGGCACGAGAGGGACATGTGGCCATGCTTAGCTGGAGCTCGGAAGACAACCATCTCGATCTCGAGCTTTGATTATAGCTTGGATCCCGGGTTCGTATACCCTTCATTGTCTCGACCTCCCCGAGGAGCTCGAGGTGGCCAAAGACGCCTTTCATCTCAGACATAAAGAGCCCGCGAGATCCTAGACCCGGGCTAAAATATTGAGACCCTGAGGTCTTCACCCCGAAAAGTAAAGATAGTAAACGAAAGCTGCCACATTTATGGCCTACCTACTATTACGTCATCCTGGGTCTACAAACTGGCTTCTCATTGGTTGAAAGAGTGACTTGCTCTCTAAGTAAAGCTGCTTCTAGAAGATCTACACACTTTCCAGCCAAGTTCTATCTTCTACATCAATGCAGGTCACTTCTCCATAAAAGCTCATCAATGCAGATTGCGGCTGCCATAAATAGACACATGACTACCTATCCTAGGTTGACACCTGACAGGTCCACCTGTCCTAACCAACATTCTTCCAGTATAAATACAAGGTGATTGCCTTCCTTTATGACCTAAGTTTAAATTAAACACACACAACTACCAAGTCTCCAAAGCATTTAGTGTATTCACTCTCTAAGTGCAGCCTGAATCCTCACCGGAGACCATAAATCTTATCATAAACTGATTCTCTCACTAGAGGGCTTTAGCTGGACCAACGTCCAGCTCCCTAACAGTGTCTCCTTTCATTACAGGTATCTACCGGAGGACAAGTCCCATTAACACTTGTGCCTATTGAGAGTCGGGGGATCCTACCGATAAACTAATTGCATACGTGGACATCGACAGATCACCAGAGCACTTTTTGGCATGATCAGCTATAAAACTGAAGATGCCGACAATAATACTAACCAATGAAACCGACAAATGCCTTTGCCGGCCGAAATTAATACTAAAAGTAACCAACGTCTTTCAACTTGGTTAATCATTTCAGGTTACTTAAATTTAGGGATAATTATAAAAATGACCAACGTACTATGAGTTAATAACCGATTTCATCCCGTACTCCCAATATCCTAAAATGGACCACTGTACTCACTATTTGAGTCAAATGTGGTCCCTCTCGTTAACTTTACATCTGATTTTTTAACGGGGCTGCTAATTAATGTAGTTAACGAAGCTAATTTATGAGGGTATTTTTGTCGAAAGAACTCTCCGGTCACCCTTCTCACTATCAGTCCACCAAACGAGTCCCTAGCACTACTAAACCCAAAGCACGTACCAAGAGAACAACCCAACCGACGAAACCCCAAACTCGGTGGCCATAAAGAAGACGACAACCGGACAAAGACCTTCACGCCTCTCACCCTAAAACCCAAAACCCTCTAGAATACCGAAATGCCATCAGCAAGCTCACCGAAGGTAGAACCTTCAAGAACCCACCCAAGTGTATACTCTCTCTCTCACACACACACACTCACACTTACAAAAGTAGAGAGAAGAGACTCAAGGCTAACGATAGAGAGACGGTGAAGACCCAAAATCTAACCCTAGATTTTTCTTTTAGCTTTAATGATGCAAGGAATGAGAAGGTGTATAAATACACGTAGGGCAGGAGCAAGGCCTCTCTCACCCTTGCTGAAAACCCAAAACCCTCTAGAATACCGAAATGCCATCAGCAAGCTCACCGAAGGTAGAACCTTCAAGAACCCACCCAAGTGTATACTCTCTCTCTCACACACACACACTCACACTTACAAAGAGTAGAGAGAAGAGACTCAAGGCTAACGATAGAGAGAGATCAGTGAAGACCCAAAATCTAACCCTAGATTTTTCTTTTAGCTTTAATGATGCAAGGAATGAGAAGGCAGGTATAAATACAGCGGCTGTAGGGCAGGAGCAAGGGGCGTGCAATGAAAACCTCCAAAAGCCTTCAACAACGAGCCCGATGATTCTTCCGCCACTAACCTCACTCAACCCTCCGATACGTACATGGTCGGCTTCATCATAGTCAACATCGTCGGCTTATATTACTATTCTGGCACAATCAGTGGCTGAGAAATGGTGGGTTTCTGTTGGAGAGGATATTGGCCCAGTTAGCGTAGTCGATGGCACCGATATATTAGTGCGTCGATTATGTTGTTGATGAATGAGTTTTTGACTCATTCACTGGTACTCTAAATGCCTTAATATTTGTCTTGTTCTCAGTATTTTGTAGTTTGATAGTGTTTATTTGAGTTTTGTAGATATTGAAGGACATCCAAGCATTATAATATGAAATGGAGTGCTTTTGGTGCAAAGCAATGTCTTCTAAGGCCTGGAATGCCAAGAATTGAAAGTTGCTAAAGTAGAGCTAAGGGCCTAGGCGCTTAGTCCAAGCGCCCAGGCGCTCAAGAGGCAGTGTTGGAGCAGCGTGGCATGAAGTTTAGTGCCTAGGCGCTTAGTTCCTAGCGCTCAGGCGCTCCGTCTAGAATATGCATGTATAATTTTATTGAGATTTGGATGGTCTTTTTAGTTTGTATAAATTCTCATTAGGGTTCTAGGAGAAGGCATCCGATCCAAAAACTACTACAAAGAACAAAAAAAATATCACCACTTTTTCTGCATTTTTTTTCATCCTTGTAATGAGTAGCTAAGCTCTTTGATTCTTGGGGATTTGAGGTAACTTTTATGTTTTCTAAGTTCATTTAGTAACTTCTAGTATCTTGATATGTTTAGAATTACCAAGCAGTATTGGATTGTGTTCTTGAATATCTTGGATGAATTTCTTTGTTATTCTTGAATGTTTATGAGTTTATATAATTATGGAAAAAAAAAAGACTCGTCAAATTTTGGCGCCGTTGCCGGGGAAACGGTGATTTTTCCTTGTTGAATTGATTATTTGTTAGTGTATTGTTTATAGTTCTTTTTTATTTTGTTTGTAGAAATTCTTGTTTAATCATGTTTTGTAGATTTGAATGCACGGTCGTCGGTCACTTCATCCAGATTTACTTCAGATAGACTACAACCTTCATAGGGTTAACAAGAGAAAGCAACCGGAATTAAGTGATTCGGATAGCGAGTCAAGAGTTTCGGTGAACTCAAGTTCAGATTTTTCAGAAGACGAGAAGATGGCTGCACCTATGATGGGTGATTTTGTTCGTCCTGTGGTGGAACCGTCACCATCATGCATCGTGCTTCCACAAGCTGCGCGGAATCATGAGTTGAAGAATCTGCACTTCAATATATTACCGTCTTTTCATGGGATGGCATCGAAGGATCCTTTAATTTTTATGCGGGATTTCTACAGCACGATTCAAGGTTTTTCGTTGGGGATTTTGACGGAGGAGCAGTTGAGAATGAGGTGTTTTCCTTACACCTTGAAAGATGCAGCTAAGACTTGGTTTATGACACTCACTCCGGGTTTGCTCACAAATTGGACTGAAGTCTACAACAAATTCATCGCCAAGTTCTACTCACACCAGAAGACTTCAGATTTGAGGACCAAAATTGTGTCTTTTAGCCAAGAAAATGGTGAAGCGTTCCATGAAGCTTGGGACCGATTTAAGATGTTGATGGTGCAATGCCCTTACCATGGGTTCCCTCTAGCCTTACTGAACCAAGCTTTCTTTGATGGTCTAACCAAACAATGCCAAGCAACAGTTGATAATGCGGCTGGGGGAAAAAAGACGGCAGAAGAGACACAATCATTGTATGAGAGACTTGGAGCAAATTCCCAACAGAAAAGTGTGAGGGGAAGTAGAAGAGGAACTTATGAGGTGGAATCCAACAATGAGATTGCGCAACAAGTTTCAGGTTTGACATTGCAAATGAAGAATTTCATGGGGATGATGACTAATCAGGAAGCAAGTGGTTCGTCAAAAGTTTGTGCCATTTGTGATTTGAAGACTCATGACACCAATAATTGCCCTTCTAAAGATCAATTCCCTGAATTCCTTGAACAAGCAAATGCGATGAATGCCTACCAACAAAGGGGACGAAATGATCCGTTCTCAAACACGTAAAACCCCGGTTGGAGGAATCATCCAAACTTTTCATGGGGAGGAAACCAAGGGAGTCAAAGGCAAGGACAGTTTCAATAATTTCAACAGCCACAACTGTTACAACAATTTCCTAGCAAGCCGAGTGTGGAGGAGACTTTACAAAACTTTATTGCAGTCTCCCACAAGAATCATGTGGCTATGGACCAAAGGTTGGGGAATCAAGAGGCTTCAATCCAGAAGCTAGAACATTAGCTTGGTCAGATTGCTGAGGCACTTTAAAGGCACACTCTGGGCACTCTTCCTAGCCAATCCGAGCAAGCTAAGGTGGTCACATCGTTGCGGAGTGGTAAGGTGCTCCAAGAGGTAACTTTTAAACCTCTCTCCTCGGTTAAAAAGAATGTGAATAATGATGAGAGTGAGAGTCAAGTTGAGGTAACTCCTCCAGAGGAACCAAAAACTAAACCTCTAGAGCTATATGTGCCATCCATTCCCTTTCCAGGAAGGTTGGCCAAGAAAAAGCCTGATATTCAATTTTCTGAGTTGCATGACATGCTTTCTAAAGTGAATGTGAACTTGCCATTGTTGAATGTGATTAAAAATATTCCTTCATATGCTAAGTTTTTCAAGGAATTGAGCACTAGAAAGAGAAGGTATGAGCCTAATGAGAAAATTGTTGTTTCGAAACATGTTAGTACTGTTTTGCAAAAGGACTTGCCTTCTAAATTGAAAGATCCCGGTAGTTTTAATGTGCATATTACTTTAGGGGATTCTAAACAAGTAAATGCAATGTTAGATTTGGGTGCGAGCATTAATCTGTTGCCATTTTCTGTGTATTGTGAGCTTGGGTTGGAGGAACTTAAACCAACCAATATGAACTTACAACTTGCAGACCGTTCGGTCAAATATCCTAAGGGCATAGTAGAAGATATTCTAGTTCAAATTGATAAATTGATCATTCCTGTAGACTTTGTTGTTCTTGACATGGATAAAAGTGTTAGTGGCTCTCAAGATGTCCCAATTTTACTTGGGTGCCCTTTCATGGCAACTGCTAATGCTGTTATTAATGTTAAGGATGGCAACCTTTCTATGACAGTGATGGATGAGACTGTTAATATCTCTGTGTTTGATAGTATGAAAATGCCTTATAGTATGAATGAGTGTTTGTCTGTGGATACATGTGATGCTATTGAGCCTCTTATTAATCCATTTTTGCATGAACTTGAGAATGATAAATCATTGATTTCTGAATTTGTTGAGGAGGAATGTTTTGATTGTGGAGAAGCAATGGCGGTTTTTGCGGAAATGGATACTTTGGAGGAGATTACCGAAATGGTTCCTTTGAAAGCATTAGGTAATTTTAATCCAAAACTATTACCATCCATTGTTTCCCTACCGGAATTAGAATTGAAACAACTTCCTCCCAATTTAAAATATGTGTTTCTTGGTGATAATAAATCTTTGCCTCTTATTATTGCTGCGGATCTAACAGAATTGCAGGAGAAAGCATTGATTGAATTATTGAGGAAATACAAAGCTGCGATAGGATGGAGCATTGGTGATATCAATGGTATTAGTCCTATCCAGTGTATGCACAAAATCCATATGGAGGTTGATGCTAAACCGGTAAGGCAGAATCAACGAAGGATGAATCCACACATGTTGGAAGCGGTATGGAAAGAAGTACTGAAATTGCTTGATGCAGGTATTATTTACCCAATTTCTGACAGTAAGTGGGTAAGTTCGGTGCATGTTGTCTCCAAGAGGTCAGGTATAACTATAGTTAAGAATGACAAGAATGAGTTAGTGCCAACTAGGTTAGTCACTGGTTACCGCATGGTTATTGATTATAGAAAGTTGAATGCGGCAACTAGAAACAACCATTTTCCTTTACCATTCATTGATCAAATTCTTGAGAAATTATCGGGGCAAGAGTATTATTGCTTTCTTGATGGCTTTTCAGGTTACAATCAAATTCCCATTGCTCCGGAGGTTCAAGAAAAGACGACTTTCACGTGCCCGTTTGGAAGATTTGCATATCGAAGGATGCCCTTTGGCTTATGCAATGCTCCTGCCACGTTTCAATGTTGCATGATGTCTATCTTCTCCGATATGATTGATAGGTTTGTGGAGGTATTTATGGACGACTTCTTATTATTTGGTAGCTCATTTGATGCATGTTTAGATAATTTGGCCCTTGTTCTTAAGAGATGTTGTGAAGCTAACTTGACATTGAGTTGGGAAAAGAGTCATTTTATGGTTAAACAGGGAATTGTGTTAGGACATATTGTGTCTGAGAAAGGAATTGAAGTCGATAAGGCAAAAATAGAGGTAATATCTAGATTGCCTCCTCCAACTTCTGTTAAGGGTGTTCGTAGTTTTCTTGGTCATGTTGGTTTCTATCGGCGTTTTATAAAAGATTTTTCTACAATTTGTAAGCCGTTATGTAACTTACTTGCTAAAGAGACTGAATTTGTTTTTGACCAAGAATGTCTTGATGCCTTTAATTTGTTGAAGGAGAAGTTGACTTCGGCTCCTATTCTTGTGGGTCCCAATTGGACTCAACCCTTTGAAATAATGTGTGATGCGTCAGATTTTGCTGTTGGGGCTATTTTGGGTCAGAAAATTGACAAGAAGTCGCATGTGATTCATTATGCGAGTCGAATGTTAAATGATGCTCAATTGAACTATACAACAACTGAAAATGAATTTTTGGCTGTTGTATTTGCTTTAGAAAAGTTTCGTTCTTACTTGCTCGGTTTTAAGGTAATAATTTACTCAGATCATACGGCTCTGCGTTATTTGCTTACCAAACATGATGCTAAGCCTAAATTGTTGAGATGGATGTTGCTTTTACAAGAATTTGATATCACAATAAAAGATAAAAAGTTTGTGAAAATGTTGTGGCGGACCATTTGTCTAGGTTAGAAAACATGCCTGTGAGGGAGGGACAAGGTCTGTTGAATGAGAGCTTTCCTGATGAGCAATTGTTTGTGATTGGTGATATAGAACCTTGGTATGCTGACATTGTGAATTTCTTGGCTACTGGGATTCTTAATCCAGATTACTCAAGTCAGGAAAAGAAGAGGTTTTTGTCTATGGTAAAACAATATTATTGGGATGACCCTTATTTGTTTAAGCATGGTCCCGACATGGTCATTCGTAGATGCATTCCTGAGTCGGATCAGCCAAGTGTGCTTGCTTTTTGTCATGAATTGCATTGTGGAGGTCATTTCAGTGGTAAAAAGACTGCTTAAAAAGTTTTGCAATCCGGGTTCTTTTGGCCGAGTCTTTTTAAAGATGCATATATTTTTAGTAAAAGTTGTGATAGGTGCCAAAGAACCGGAAGCATAAGCAAACGAGATGAAATGCCTCTTATAAATAACTTGGTTGTTGAATTGTTTGATGTGTGGGGAATTGATTTCATGGGTCCCTTCCCTGTTTCACACGGTTTTGTGTACATATTAGTATCGGTTGATTATGTTTCAAAATGGATGGAAGCGATTCCTACCTGGACTAATGATGCTAATATTGTTATCAAATTTTTAAAAGATGTGATTTTTAGCAGGTTTGGAATGCCAAGAGTGATCATAAGTGACGAGGGTACTCATTTTTGCAATAAGTTCTTTGGGCCACTCATGAGGAAGTATGGTGTAACTCACAAGTTTGCTACAGCTTACCATCCTCAGACTTCAGGGCAAGTGGAAGTAAGCAATAGGCAAATCAAGTCGGTTTTGGAGAAAATGGTGAAACCAAACAGAAAGGATTGGTCCGCGAGGTTAAACGATGCATTGTGGGCATACCGTACCGCATACAAGACTCCGATTGGAATGAGTCCATACCGATTAGTATTTGGGAAGGCTTGCCATCTACCGGTGGAATTGGAGCATAATGCATTTTGGGCTATCAAAGAGCTTAACATGGATGTGAAACTAGCTGGTGAGCAACGTATGTTGCATCTGAATCAGCTTGAGGAGCATAGATTGGAGGCCTATGAAAATTCACGGCTGTATAAGGAGAGAACCAAGAAATATCATGAACAAAAAATTGTGCCTAAAGAACTTGTTCCGGGACACAAACTTTTGTTGTTTAATTCAAGATTGAAACTTTTCCCGAGAAAGTTGAGGTCGCGTTGGGATGGTCCTTTTGAAATTGTTAGAGTGTTTCCCCATGGATCGGTGGAATTAATGAATTTGGTTACGAAAAAGAAATTTTAAGTGAAAGGCCAACGAGTGAAGCCATACTTTGAGGGGGCACCAAGGCTCAAAGAAGTGGAGCGGGTTGAATTGGCTAACCCATGACTCGAGCATATTTCCATTCTGTCGAGTTAATGACATTAAACAAATGCGCTTATTAGGAAGCAACCCAATTGTGGTTTATCTTCTTTTACGTAGTAGTTTTCCCAGTTTGATTGTTTCTTTGTTTTCTTCATTTTGAGGACAAAGTTTCGATTAAGTTTGGGGGTAGTTGCTGGTTATTCAAACTTTAAGTTGATTTTTTTTGATATTCTGTTTTAAAATATATATATTGGCTTAATCGCCTGAGCCCTTGTATCTAAGCGCCTAGGCGCTTTGGAGTTTCAGAAATACAGTGTTGTTGTGCCATTAAACGCCTGAGCGCCTGATTTATGCGCCTAGGTGCTTGCTCGAAAATTTTGAAATTTTTTTTTAGTATAAGGGCTGCGCTTGGGGGGATTTTTGGCACTCAATTTTTTTTTCTTCTCTTTCTTAAACTCTCTCTCTCTCTCTCTCTCTCTCTCTCTCTTAAGTCATTTCTCCATCTCTCTCTCAAATTTCTTTCAAATTTTTAAAGCCCTCCTTAAATCTTTCATTCCGATTACTTCCCCCTAAAATTATTCATTTAGAACTGTAAACACCAAATTGGCCCAAAAGTCCCAAATCCGAAATTCCCCATTTTGTGCCTACAATCTGAAATCTTTGTCTCCTCTCTTGGTTTATTGTTGTTGATATTTGTTGAGTGGTATTCCTTAAAGCACTTTTGTGTTTTTGTGGTTTAATTTGAGGGGTTTTGGAGGTAGATTGTTCTTGGTTGAGTAGGGTGCTCACCAAGTGGTTGATATATAAATTGTTTAAGTGAAGTTTGGGGGGTTGTTTTTGGGTGGTAATTGTGTGTTTAGTGTGCTGCTTGTAAAGAGAAAATATGTCTAACAGGCCACAACGTTCCGGGAAGGAAAAGGCTAGGGATGATGGTCCGTCGACGAAGTTATCGAAAGGAAAAAGAAAAAAAGCTAGCGATAGAGTGCCTCCTTTTGATGTGTATAGATTTGTATGCTATGAGACGGCATTGGCATTCGAGAAGGGAAGAAAAAAAATCCTTGGTTGCCGAGCGGGGGCTTGATTATCAAAGTTTTGGATTAAATATGTTTGCTGAGAGAGGATGGCATCAGGCCACTGTGCAACCGGGTAATGCAGCTGAGCTCATTGTTATAGAATTTTATGCTAATGCTTAGTTCAAGGAGCATTGGTATAAGGTGATGGTCCGAGGCAAGGAGGTGAGTTATGGCTCATTGGCCATTAATAATTTTTTGGAATACCGTTGAGTCAAGATGGATATTTTCCCTTTTTTAATGGAGTGAACAGAGCTCTGTTGAATGAGATGATCCAAGTGTTGGGTATTGAGGGTGCTGAATGGCAAAATATTGATGGGGCAGCATGCTTAAAGGAGAGTATGCTTAATCACAACTCCAAGGCGATTCACCAATTTATTTGTGGGCGTATGACTCCCAATGGGCATAAGTCAAAAGTGACTATGGATCGAGCAGTCCTCAATTTTGCTATTCAGACCGGTGTCTCGGTTAACTTTGGGTTGGCAGTGCATAATACAATTGCCTTTGTGCTGAAAGGTCTAGGAACGGGAGGTTAGTTGTTCCCTCAGTTGATAACCGAGTTGTGCCGCCAAGCGGGGGTTGTGTGGGAGGCTGAACTTGGAGCGTACGTGGAGAGTGCGTGGCGCACTAGAGCCAATTCTGTGACATGGTCATGGCCAAGATGAAATAGAGCAAGGGAATGAGCAGGTTCCCTTTGTTAATACTCCAGGCCCAGGAAATTATGATGCTAGATTGGATGCTCGGAGGCCAGTCAGCGAGAGTTAATAGAGCAGTTTGGTGGGCTTCGAGGTGATTATTCTAATTTGAGGAAAGAAATTGGAGAGATGCGAGGAGAGCAACGGGTGATGTTGCAACACACTGATGTGGTGCTGCGGCAGCTTGATAGCATGAACTATATGATGCAGCAGTTTGCCGGTCACTTCTCAATCGACACATCTGGACGACCTGCATGGCCTCAGTACCAGCCTTTTCACTTTCCTCCACCTCCGAACAACATGGATTGCTGATTGTGTTCAGGGACGTTTACTTCACCCCTTTTTACTTATATGCTTTTATGGTGCATTGAGGACAATGCTAGTTTTAAGTTTGGGGGTGGAATTCGTTATTTTATTAATTAGGCCTGGTGTATAGTGATATTTGTTGCTATTTTTAATTAGTAGTAGTCTAGTATCTTGAGAAAAAAAAATTTGTTGCTGAATTTCGGTAATGGTCAAGGATGAGAATCTTGGGTGTTGTTGGTGCATGATTACAGTTAGGTTTTGCATGTGGGTAGTAAGTTTGCCTTCTATGTTCTCCACATTTTACGCACAATCTCAGTACTCCACATTTTATGCTAGTTAGAGGACTATTATGGGTTGATGTGTGTTGTTTCTTGGGATCTTTGAATTTTGCTGAAAAGGGATGAAGCGTTATATGTTAGCGTGTATTGAGGGGGATGACTTAGGTTGTGTGCTTTGGCTAATGTCCATTTATGGTGTTTCCTCGTGGAGAAATATAATCATGATGTATTTGTAGTGGCGAAGTTTGGTCCGCTCAAGAGCCTTGCAAGTGGAAGAGCATAAAATGCAGCCACACATATATGCAAAAAAAAAAAAAATTTAAAAAAGAAGAAGAAAGGGAGATGAATAAAGCAAGGTGTGCAATTCTGTGAGCGTGACATGGTGTCTACAATCCCTGTTCTAAAAGTATTTTTAGGGGTTGTAGAAGGGGGAAAGTAGGTGGAGTATGGGAATTGGTGTGAGTTGTGGAGTAGACGTATTCCACTCTCATGTTGATTTGTTAGCCTAGCAAAGCAGGGAGTTTAGCTTTCAAAAGTCCTAAGGACCCTAAAATCATGTTAGCATATTTTGTGGATGTTTCTTGGAAGTAAGTTTGGGGGTTTTCGGGTAATGACGTGCATGACAATACATAATACAATCCGAGTGGCAAAACGTTGGTTAATTGAGATCTTCACACACTCACGGAGAACTGTAGTTTGTGTATTTCTGCTAACATGTTGACTTTCTAGTTGTATTTGTGTTTCTCTATCGCTTTCTGAGACCGTTGGAATTCTTGAGCAACAGTAAAAAGTTTTTTTTGTAGTAGGAGTAGTATTTTTATTATTGTTTTTTTTTTCTTTGCTTGAGGGCAAGCAAATATTAAAGTTTGGGGGTTTGATGAATGAGTTTTTGACGCATTCATTGGTACTCTAAATGGCTTAATATTTTTCTTGTTCTCAGTATTTTGTAGTTTGATAGTGTTTATTTGAGTTTTGTAGATATTGAAGGACATCCAAGCATTATAATATGAAATGAAGTGCTTTTGGTGCAAAGCAATGTCTTCTAAAGGCTGGAATGCCAAGAATTGAAAGTTGCTAAAGTAGAGATGAGGGCCTAGGCGCTTAGTCCAAGTGCCCAGGTGCTCAAGAGGCAGTGTTGGAGCAGCGTGGCATGAAGTTTAGCGCCTAGGCGCTTAGTTCCTAGCGCTCAGGCGCTCCGTCTGGAATATGTATAGTTTTATTGAGATTTGGATGGTCTTTTTAGTTTGTATAAATTCTCATTAGGGTTCTAGGAGAAGGCATCCGATCCGAAAACTACTACAAAGAACAAAAAAAATATCACAACTTTTTTTGCATTTTTTTTCATCCTTGTAATGAGTAGCTAAGCTCTTTGATTTTTGGGGATTGGAGGTAACTTTTATGTTTTCTAAGTTCATTTAGTAATTTCTAGTATCTTGATATGCTTAGAATTACCAAGCAGTATTGGATTGTGTTCTTGAATATCTTGGATGAATTCCTTTGTTATTCTTGAATGTTTATGAGTTTATATAATTGTGGGAAAAAAAAAACGACTCGTCAGTTGTTGAGTTGTTGTTGTTGCTGTTGTTGGACCTGCTCTGGTGACGTGGGTGGCGACGATGGTGGCACCATGGTTGTTGGAGGAGGAGAAGATGATGGCGGTGGTGGAATTGAAGTTGAAAAGAGGAGTGGTGGGTGGTGTTAGTGGTAATGAGGAAAGGGTGGGAACAGAGGCTGGTGGTGGAGACGCCGACGAGAAAGGGGTTTGGGGATAACAGTCTTTTAGCGGAGACCAAATATCTCTTAGACCACCTTCATTTTGAACAAAACCCCTATTACCATGGTCAAAATAATGAAGAAAAATAGTTAATTACAGATGAATGAATATGAGCGAGAAAGAGAGATAGATGAATTCTCTGGCAAGAGTGAGAGAGTATGTGGGTGGGGTGGTGAGATTTGGAAGGAAATGAAAACAATACCTCTCATAAATTAGTTCGTTAACCATGTTAGCAGCTCAGTTAAAAAATTGATGGAAAGTTAACGGGAGGGACCACATTGGACTCAAATTGGTAATACTATACACTAGTCAATTTTAAGATATTTGGAGTATGGGGTGAAATCGGTTACTAACTGATAGTACGTTGGTCATTTTTATAATTATTCCCTTAAATTTATTGTTATTCTCAACACAAAAACACCCTTAAGTCAACTTCATGCCACTGCATTTTTTTTAAAGAGCATGACCTTTTACAATTAAGTTAATGGTTATTTTGTTAATGAAAATAAGAACTGATACCAACACATTATGTTTTTTTTTTTTAACGTATTGGGAATTGGGAATCTTTTGATTAATTAATGCATCTACTACTTTTATTTAATACTAGCACTTTAGGCTTGGGGCTTCCGTACAGTATTTGACTGATTAATGTATGGTCGAGGTGTTATACTCGGTGATCGCTAAAAATATTAATTGAATTCGTTCTCCACAAAATTAGTATTAAAAAGAGTTAGTTAATAAGAGTTTTTATTGTTGAGATTTTAGGGATCAGGAAGACATTTGTGCAAAATGTAAGCAATTCGACTGAGCTGAAAGATTTGAGAGTTGTTGTGTAACATTATAACTATCGATCTTAACGTACATATGAACTTTGTGATTAGATCGTGACCGTAGAATTTTAGTAAATGAGTAAATTTTGACTTGTAATTAGCCCCAATCAATTGCAGAAATACGAACCTATGTGTATTGTAATATAGATAATTAGATATTCACAATCATATTTGAACAAGTCCATTGGAGGCAATTGCTAGTAAAATCATTAAATAAATATTGTCAAAATCTTATTATTACTTGTAAAAATACGTAAAATTAAACTATGTAAACCTTCAAGGCAATTGCTAGTAAAACATTATGACTTATTTGTCCATTTAACCAATTTGTGAATGAAAATTTGATGTATTTATATTTAGTTTGTTTAAAAAAATACTGTAATTCAAGTGTTTCATAATATTTGAAAGAAGCTGCTTGCTAGTATTTTACGATGGAACATGCCATCATAGTTTTAATATAATACTTAACCCATTGTGAGAAGGATAATATAACACTTTCAAAACGCAGTATTTTAAAAATGCAGCGTTTTAAAAAACGCAGTGTTTTAAAAACGGAGGTCTTTCCTTATAAATACGTTTGAGATATCACTTCAATATGCAGCTTTTTTTTTCTAGGAGCGTTTTAAAACCTGCGTTTTGGGAAAAAGCTGGGAATTCTAGCGTTTTAAAATGCAGCTGCATTTTGAAAACGCTGCGTTTTCTGCCGCAGTATTGAAACACATTTTTTGCAAATAAGCTGCGTTTTATCCCTGCGTTTTGGTCAAAACACTCAACCAAACGGGCTCTTAAAGTGACTCTAGGCATGAAAACAAACCTTAATTAACATGACATATCAAGTTAAGCATAGCATTGTCCTAAGGAAAACTTTGAACGTTGAGAACTTTCACATACAAGCTTTTAAAAACTTCAACATGCCATCATAGTTTTAATATAATACTTAACCCATTGTGAGTAGTTTTAATATACGGAGAAATACTTAACCCATTGTGAGAAGGATAATATAACACTTTAACTTAAAGTGAGAAGGATAATATAACGCTTTAACTTAATGCGTGAAGAGATTCAATTATTGTTCTACTGGTTAGAGGTTCACTCCCCCTATGTAGCAGTAAAATTTAATCGTAGTTCTCTTGGAAAGCTGTTATACGGTTGAATTTTAAAAAAAGCAAGGGGCTTGCACAAATCAGATTAGAGGGATATGGAGGCTCGAAAACTTACCCTATGTAGAGGCATGAATGTTGCTAGGGGTGGCAAATTGGTCGGGTCGGACTGTTATCGGGCTGACACGATAATAATATAACATGATAGGCCCAAACACAAACACGACATGATAAGCTTAACGAGCCTAAAATTAGCCCGAACACAACACGATAAAAATACGAAAAGCCCGGCATGGCATAATAGACATAAATGTTAGATTTATTTAGACAATCCCGTTGGGCCCGTTAAGCCCAATAAAACAGTAATTCATACTAGGGTGAGTTACAGACCGGTCCCTTTTTGAATCATTTGTAATCGCTCCAGTCCACCATATTTTTTTAAAACCAAAAAAAGACACTTTTAAGACGAAAAGATGATTATGTCATTAATTAAAGAAAAATACGCGCGCATCAATAACCTAAGCATCTTGATACCTAATTTAAGGCATCTCGATGACCAATTACGATGCCTAATTCTATCATTAGATGCACATATCACGATGCAAAAACTTCAGCCTTATTTGAGCATCGCGATGCACAAAAACTTCATATACCAGAAAAAGAATGAAGGGCTCATGCTACATTTATAAAGAAGCAGCTCTTTCAATCTCTCACCTGGGTAAGAGAGAAAGCTCATTCGTCAGCGAAGAGCCCTTGCTTCAATGCCTCGATCTCGTATAACGCAGATTGTAAGTGCGATTTTTTAGTAATTGAAGAACGAGACCCAAGTCCTCTGTGAATTTTTCTGTCCTGTCCTTTACTTTCATTCTGGACAACACTAAATAAGCCCCTCTTGGGCAGTATATAATACAGCCCCTTACCTTCATTTTCTTACATTTTCAGATTAATTTGTGTATTGGGATGCAAAAATTGTGCATCGAGATATAATTTGAGATATAACAATTGTTGCATTGCAATGCAACAATTGTGCATCGGAATGCAAGAATTATGCATCGAGATTTAATTTGAGATGCAACAATTGTACATTGAGATTCACAAATATCTGTATTGCAAATAACAAATTTCCATCTTGTATAATTGAAATTATTAATTCCTTATAAATACGCATTTATCTTCGCAAATAACTTTGTAGTCTTTAAAAAGAACTCCCAGAAATGGAATAATGTCAAGCTACGTAACAAGAAGCAAACAACGCTACGAAACTCAGCAATCGCGTCATTTCTCAACAAGTCAGCAAGTTTAACACGACTTTACAACTCTGGCTAATTGTTAACATTATATGGATAAAATTTTTATTCAAATAAATGAATTCTATTTGAAACATGAACTCCATTCAAACAAAAGAAAAAAATTGCATCATGGACTCTATCAGCTTAAAAGAAACGCAAAACAAGGAAATTACATGCCGAAGCAATACACAAAGAAAAACAAGGCCATATGAACAGTTATGGAAGAAACGAGGGTATTTTAGGAATAATTTTACAAAAATGCTTTTCTCATGTTAAGAAAAAAATGGTGAACTTTAGGGGTTAAAAACTTTGAAAAGGGACCCGCCAGCAATTCCCGTTCATACTATTAAGGTAACCCAATAGGTCATTTAAGTACCATACATCTTATTGGGCTAGCCAGAACACGACAAGAACACCAATCATCAGGCTCAGGGTCGTTCCTAGCATTTTATAGGCCCGGGGCAAAGTTAAAACAAGGGCCCTAATTTAATTATCAAATATTAATCTCATGTATTTTTTTAAATTTAATTTCTGAGAGACAAAAATAATTTTTGCTATCAGTACAATTTCAATAACGGGTTTCTACTTAGCTGAAATTAAGTTTGGGGAAATATTATTATCTAGAAAACTGAACAAATTTTTACCGAATTTCAGTCTCGTAAAGTAAAAAAAAATACTCAATTACTCGAATCAACAATCATTGTAAGAATAATTTGGGATTCTTGTTGCTTCGCACTTTTATTTCATGGTTCTCTTATCAATCACTCACAACTATGATCTCAAATTAGTAATTAACTAAATTGAAAATTCAATATAACTATGTAAGATGTGAATAAACTATTAAACTCAAAAGTCACAATAAACAATTGAACAAACATAATTCAAAATTTAACAAATAAACAAAGTCAATGTCACTTTCAATTTTTAAACACACAAAAACATTGTAAAAAGAAAAATAATAATTAACAATGTAACAAAATTTAACAAATAAACAAAGTCTCAACAAACAATTGAACAAACATAATTCAAAATAATAACAAAAGCTTTGAGTTTGGGCCTCAGTTCAAGAAATTTGGATATTATTTTTAGTTTACATGTATACTAATACTACAACAGTTAAAAAAAATTGGGCCCCTTATTAATTTGGGCCCTGGGCGGGTGCCCAGCCTGCCCGCCCCTTGGGCCGGCCCTGATCAGGCTTACTGGATGATCAAGCTTACCGAGCTAACCCAAACATGACACAACCACGGATGATTAAGCTTACCGGGCTAACCTGAACACAGCACAAATACGACACAATTTTAACGAGCTTTATCAGGTCGGCCAAACACGGCATAAACCCTCTAATTTCCGGCCGTGTTCATGTCGTAACTCAAATCGCCACTCATAAATGTCGCAGTAGCTCCATACGTGTGAGATGGAGATAATACAAAATCAATCCCTTCTCTTTGATTTACTAGTTTCCCTTGAAGAGTTGAATCGTATATGGATAGGCGCAGCCGCGCAATGAGGAGAGAGAGAGAGGGACGCACTATCCAATAATTGTTAATGTTTTATCATTGCATTTGTCTAACATGCAATGATACCATTTTAGAATAAAAATCTTATTCACTAGGGTATTACTGCTATGAGTATTTAAAAAATATTAAAAAATTTTATACCAAATGATGTATTTTTGATGTGATAGCATGCATTAATTTTAATTTTTAATTTTTTTGTACAACATCTGCTGTCACGTCAAATAACACATTATTTATTGCAAAAAATCTGATACATTTTAGGTACTCATAGCATTACTCGAACCAATATAATATCCCCACTTAAGTTTGGCAATTGGCATGAGTTAGTAAGTCCCATTCCATCAAAGAAATAATATTGAGCAAAAATTAATTTTTAAATACTAAACAACGACCGAAATCATAATTAAACTTGAAACAACCACCTAAACCATCCATCATAATAAAAAACAATGGCTTTCTGCAATTTGTCATACAAAATAATGAACTACAAACATCCCCTATATATTTCATCCAAACAAAAATAAAAAGGAATCAAACCCAAATACATTAAGAAGAAAGCAGTAAGTAATGTTCTTTTAAACCTCTGTATTAGTCATATACACACACATGGGTGAAGTCCTATATTCTAAAAATAGTTTAAAGTGTGCCCTTAAAGCAGATGCTACCATAATTCTATATATATATATTCTTGAAATCAAAAGAATATGTTATTTAATTAGAAAAAAAAAATTAAGAAAAAATAAAAAAAAGAGTTAGACACACTATTCCCTACATCCTAAAGTGTTCCGTTTAACATTATTGATTTTATACATAAAAGTGATTGACTCTATATAATTTTCCTTTAGTACTACGTACCTTCAAAGCATCCTCAAATCATTTTCTTTTTCATTTCACAAACGTATAATAGATAATTGGTTTTAAGAGTCTTTCTAAAAATAAAAGGGCTATAATAGCATTAGTATTACTATTATCTTGATTTTGTCGTTTTCGGAGTTAAGCCTTTGATAAATTAAAGGTTTGTCTCAACATTAGTTGTTAGATATTCAAGCTCCATTAATGGAAGAGAGGAAGAATGTTGAATGTTGAATTCTCATTATGAAAAAGGATGAAAAGAAGAGTTACATACAAAGACTTAAGCTAATTACATTTATACAAAAGAAAACTAACTATGACTATGACAGCTAACTGCACTTAACAACCTTCTTAAGTTAATTACATAATCACCCTTAACTAACACAACCCTTTAACTGTCGTTGCTGTTGTTGCTTCTTCAGTTGCTCTTCATCCTGAGTTGTGTCTTCAATTCTTGTCTTGATATGGTTGTCACCCCCCCTCAAGCGGCATGGCGAAAAATTATTGAGCACATGCAGCTTGGAAAGTAAGTAGAACAACTGTGCAGAGGGTAATGATTTTGTGAAAAGATCAGCAGGCTGCTCAGTGGTGGGGATGTGATGAGTGGTGATCATTCCTTGAAGTAATTTTTCACGAACTAGATGACAATCGATTTCAATATGCTTAGTTCGTTCGTGAAAAACAGGATTCGCAGCGATATACAGCGCAGACTGATTGTCACAAAATAAGGGAACTGGAGTTAAAGAATGAACACCAAGGTCAGATAATAGAGCCAAAAGCCAAGTGATTTCTGTGCAGGTAGAAGCAAGAGCTCTATACTCTGCTTCAGCAGAGGACTTGGAGATAGTAAGCTGCTTCTTGCACTTCCATGAAACCAATGATGAACCAAAGAGAACACAAAAACCAGTTAAAGACCTTCTAGTAGTGGGACAAGAGCCCCAATCAGCATCACTGAATACTTTGAGTTGAAGAGAGGAAGGAGCATATAATAGCCCTTGACCCAAAGTACCCTTGATGTACCTGACCAACTTGAGAGCAGCAGCCATGTGGGAAGCCCTTGGTTGAGATAAAAATTGGCTTAAGATGTGAATAGGATAACACTACTAGAAACACGCTAATTACTGTCGGAGAAATTTCTATCGGAATAGTCCGACAGTAATTACTGTCGGATTTTTTAATATTACTGTCGGATTTACCGACAGAAATTTGAATTACTGTCGGACAATATCCGACAGTATTTATCCGACAGTAATAGAGGTATATTCTACGAATATGCCTTTTATCCGACAGTAATTACTGTCGGAGTATTCCGACAGTAACTTCCGACAGTATTTCAGGGAATATTCTTAGAATATTCCATTTTTGAGCGCCAGAAAATGTGTGTCAAAATTAATGTCGGAAATTTCGTCAGTAAATACTCCGACAGTAAATTACTGTCGGATAGCTCCGACAGAAAGTCCGACAGTAATGTAAATTAAAAGCCCTAAATCGAAGTCGCCCTCCTTTCTCGCATCTATCTCTCCACTCTCTCTCTATCTCTCTCTCTCTGTCTCTCCCCGCAGAACCTCCGTCGCGCCACCTCCGCCGGTTCACCACTGCCGCGGCACCGCCACCCTCTCGCTCTCCTTGCGCCACCGCCACCGTCACCCTCTCTCTCTCTCTCCCTAGGTATATACTTGTATAAATTTATAATTTTTTGTATTTAATTTTTAAATTTTGTTTGTTGTTTCTTATTTGTTGTTTCTATTTTTATGTTTTTTTTTTTTTTGAGTCCGCCGCGCCACCTCCGCCGCGCCACCACCGCCGCCGCGCCACCTGTCGTGACCCGACCCGAGATCCGATGTGAATCCCGTTCGAGTCGCGAGACAATGCGGAAACACGAAAATACCAACTCCAAAAATTCCATTTAAGAGAATGCAAAGTCATGAGAAAACCCTGTAATGCACGTGCAAGCTTTCTTTTAAAATAACAAAACCATTTTAAACAATACTAAACCTCGACGGCGAAACAAGCCGGAGAAACAACACGTTAGCTAGCAACACAAACTCGAGCGAACATGCTCGGTACATATCTAAACATATCAGAGTAAGCGGAATAAAAGTTAACCATTATACATACAACCGCACGGCAACCATGCCGGCACAACAAAAGAATATAACATACAACAACCAAGACATCTACCCAACAAATACATTGTTTAAGTAACAAGTACACCCTCGGCCTCACCAAAAGAAAACACTTAGGCACAAGGTGCACTACCAAAAGATGTCGCCCCAACGGACCCGAACACGAACTCTAGGGATTCCTTGCCGGCGCTTGATCTAAGGAAAACAAATGAAAACAAACGGGGTGAGTTGAAAACTCAATAAGCTACTAATGCAACAATATGGCATGCTAGATGCAAGACATTAAGGATAACAAATAATCATGTCATCACAAAATCATTTCAATACCAAATGAAAATAACATGTATTGCACATAGCCCAAACAATCCCATACGACACGAGAGGCTCGACGATCGCCAACCGTCCCATACCGGTTGGAAACCATGACCAACATTCGTTCATATAGGAAGCACAATAAAACTATAAGTAACAAGTTACAAAGGATACGGTGTCGAGGTACACCTCCGACCAAACCAATACTTCCAACCAACCAACCAATAATGTACCAATTGTAGAGCCGTTGTTGACGTGCTAGAACCATAACAAAACCATAATCTTTCAATAAAGAATTCGTGAACCATTTTATTTGAAATTCACTAAAAGAAAACCCGGTGCCACCGGTCACTACAACCCGGAAAGAACACCCCGGTAAAATAGCTTACCAACGTTGCGGTTTTCGCCTACAAACACTTGGCGCCATTTCCCTACCGCGCCAACGGTAGGGGCGAGAACCCAATGTATTGGCCTTCGACTATTACGTAGCCCCTGCTCTTGTAATAATCGAGCGTCAATACACCCTCTCTAACAATTAAGCCATGGACTAACTAAATGCTCAAGTAGAATATTTACTCGACATTTAAATATAAAAGGTCATACTCCAAAGTAGGGAGTATACCACAACAATAACCATTGACAATAACATGAATGTCACAAGTGAGTTATAACAATCTCACATCACAAATAACCAACTCACAATAATTACGATAATTCACGTAATATCAAACACACAATCGGTGTAGTCAAATATTCTAACGAATCACTCGAATCTTTCAAGTAATCCCAAATCACACACGTGGTCTCATTGATTATGAAATCCTAACGAACTCCGTTAGAGTCATTTTCGGTTTCTAATGAGTTCGAGTTTACGCGAATTAATAATACCGTAAACTTAACAATTAATAAACATACTCCACATCTCTAACATGTAAACATTAGCCTTTAAACACAACCAAAAAGTCAACCACGAATTTGAAAAGTCAACATAGCCAAACATACTCAAATTTGATGATTTCTAACATATATCACCATCTAACAATTCTAACATGTATAACAACTTATAATTTTGAAAGAACAAGGAATAGTAGCTTACAAATTTGAGAATTAAACAAAGATTTTCCACATGCAACCCAAGTACAATGTTCTCCTAGGCAAGAGCTTCGCGATGGCGAAGTCGGATCGTCGATCGGGTACAAAATGGCAAAGTTATGCCACTTCTCTCTCAAGAACACTCTTTACACTCTCTCTAGAATCCAAGGTTGAAGAAGATGGAAATGGGGTGATTTGGAAGACCCTAATGTCACTTAGTGTCTAAGGAGACCAGGTTTAGTTGGTCAAAAGTCGTGGTCAAGCCCAGCCCTAGGATTAGAGTCAAATAGTCAAAGTCAAAAATACAAAATCGTCACAGGCGCGCTAGGCGCAGCTTTAGGCGCGCTAGGCGCGGCGCGCTAGGGCGCACGTCGCGCGCTAAGGCGCGGCACTGAAGTTTTGGTCGATTTGGTCGATTTTTGCAAACTTGGGAACAGCGCTAGGGCGCGGGTTTTGTGCGCTAGGGCGCAGGGCTATCCAAAATGTTCAAAATGATGTCTAAAAGTTCCCATATGATTCTAAGTTGATTCCAAACCCAAACCAAGTCCAAACAACATCCAAAACACAAACCAAACCACATAAAATGAAGCTACGAATGCACACCAAATCGAATGTGAACAACTACGAAACTTCTAACACATATTATCATACTCAAAAAGTGTACAATAGACTCAAATGCTAACACATTCGGATGAAATTCTCACATGAAATGACGATGTCAATATAAACGACATAACATAGAAAGAATGTAAATAATGCAAATGGTGCGGGTGTTACACTCACCCCTTAGAATAAATTCGACCGCGAATTTACTTACCAAACTCCACAAACAAAGAAGGGTACTTTTCTCGCATCTCATGTTCTAACTCCCAAGTGGCCTCCTCGATGTTATGACTTCTCCACAAGACTTTCACAAGGGGAATGGACTTCGACCTCAACACTTGTTCTTTAGTGTCAAGTATCCTCACGGGCTGCTCAACATAGGATAAGTCGGGTGTCAAGTCTACCGGCTCATACTCCAAAATGTGCGATGCATCCGATAAGTACTTCCTCATGGATACGTGGAACACCGCATGAATGCCCGACATCGACGGTGGTAGGGCAAGTCTAGGCCAACTTCCCAACCCTTTCTAGAATCTCAAACGGGCCAATAAACCTTGGAGTCATTTTCCCTTTCTTACCAAACCTTTTGACCCCAATTCGTGGCGAAACCTTTAAGAACACATGATCACCCACTTCGAATTCTAGGTCCCTCCGCCGATGATCCGCATAACTCTTTTGTCGACTTTGAGCCGTCTTCAATCTTTCCCGAATGAGTTTCACACTCTCAACCGACTCGTGCACCATGTCAGGACCCCAAATCTTTGCTTCGCCGACTTCATCCCAACAAATTGGAGAGCGACACTTTCTCCCATACAATGCTTCATAAGGAGCCATCTCAATGGTCGATCGGTAGTTGTTGTTACGCGAACTCTATCAATGGTATGTGTGAATCCCAAACTCCCTTGAAATCCATCGAACAAGCTCGCAACATGTCCTCAAGTATTTGTATAGTCCTCTCCGATTGTCCGTCCGTCTGTGGGTGAAAAGCCGTACTAAGCGTTAACTTCGTGCCCAAAGCATCCTGTAGTGACTGCCAAAACCGCGAAGTGAACCGTGGATCTCGATCCGATACTATGCTAACCGGTACCCCATGTAACCTCACGATCTCCTGTATGTACAAGGTAGCAAGTCTATCCATCGAGTAAGTCATCGCAATCGGAAGGAAATGTGCCGATTTGGTCAACCTGTCAATAATCACCCAAATTGCATCGTGACCCTTACGAGTCTTTGGCAACCCTGTCACAAAATCCATCGCTATGTTCTCCCATTTCCACTCCGGAATCTCCAATGGTTGTAGCAAGCCTGCCGGTCGTTGATGTTCTGCTTTTACTCGTTGACATGTCAAGCATCTCGATACAAACTCGGCCACTTCTCTCTTCATCCCACTCCACCAAAAATTTCTCTTCAAGTCTCGATACATCTTAGTACTCCCCGGATGAATCGTGTATCTAGACTTGTGAGCCTCCTCCAACACTTGTCTCTTCACTTCATCTATCGCCGGTACACAAATTCTGTTTCGAAACATAAGGATCCCATCATTGTTCTTTGCAAAATCTTTCATCTTCCCCTCATTCAACCCATCAATCACCGTCTTCAATTCCGGGTCGTCCTCTTGTGTCCCTTTAATCCTTTGTATCAATGCCGGCGTAGCCCGAAGGTTCGCAAAAATCACTCCCTGTCTCGATCTACACGGACTCCAATCTCGAACATCCTCGAGCATCTTCCATTCACGGGTCATTAAGCAAGACATGTACGCCCTTCGGCTAAGCGCATCCGCTACCACATTTGCTTTCCCCGGGTGATACAAGATGGTACAATTATGGTCCTTAAGTCTTTCAATCCATTTCCGCTGTCGGTTGTTCAACTCCTTTTGGGAAAATATGTACTTGAGGCTTTTGTGATCGGTGAACACTTCAAACTTGGCCCCGTAGAGATAGTGTTTCCACTTGTGTAGAGCAAAGATGATCGCAGCCAATTCAATGTCGTGGGTAGGATAATTCTGTTCAAACGAGGTCAACTTCCGAGAAGCATACGCAATCACTCTCCCATTTTGCATCAAAACACAACCCAATCCCTCTTTCGACGCATCACTGTATATTACCAACCCATCCTGTCCATTCGGTAGTGCCAAGATCGGAGCTGTGGTCAATCTCTTCTTCAGTTCTTGGAAACTTGCCTCGCATTTGTCATTCCACACAAAAGGTTTATTCTTTTGCGTCAAGTTAGTCATCGGAGTCGCAATCTTTGAAAACCCTTCAATAAACCTCCGATAATAACCCGCCAAACCCAAGAAGCTTCGAATCTCCGTTACCGACTCGGGTCTCTTCCATTTCACCACCGCCTCGACCTTAAGCGGATCTACCGAAATACCATCTCCCGAAACTACATGGCCTAGAAACGAGACCTCCTCTAGCCAAAATGCACACTTGCTGAATTTTGCATACAACTTCTTTTCTCTCAATACTGACAACACAATCCTTAAATGCTTCTCGTGTTCCTCCCGGGATTTGGAGTACACAAGAATATCATCAATAAACACCACCACGAAACAATCTAGATAAGGCAGGAATATCCTATTCATCAAGTCCATGAACACGCCGGTGCATTTGTCAACCCAAATGGCATCACAACAAACTCGAAATGCCCGTATCGAGTTCGAAATGCCGTCTTCGGTATATCCTCCGCCCTAACCTTCAATTGATGATAACCACTTGAAGATCAAATTTCGAATACACAACCGAGCCCGAAGTTGGTCAAACAAATCATCAATGTGTGGCAAGGGATATTTGTTCTTAATAGTCACCGATTCAGCTCCCGTAGTCAATACACAATCTCAAGGACCCATCTTTCTTTCTTACAAACAAAATCGGTGCACCCCACGGCGATACACTCGGCCTAATGAAACCCGATTCAACAACTCCTCCAACTGTACCTTTAACTCCTTCAATTCGGTGCCATACGATACGGTGCCTTTGACATTGGAGCGGTACCTGGCAACAATTCAACACAAAATTCCAACTCTCTATCCGGAGGCAAACCATACTCCGACGAAAACACATCCGGAAATTCCCGCACAATTGGGACATCCTCCAACATGACAACCTTCTTAGATTTATCAACCACACATGCTAAATACCCGGTGCACCCATGCGACAACAGTTTCCGGGCTTTCAAAGCCGATATCATACTAACACCACCCATGCATTTATCACCCTCAAACATAAATGGAAGCATATGAGGCAATTCAAAGGTGACAGTTTTCTTACGACAATCAACTATAGCATGATGAGTGTGCAACCAATCCATGCCCAAAATAACATCAAAATCACGGATAGGCAACACTACCAAATCCGCAAGCAAAACATGATCATCAATAACAACTTCGCATGCACGATGAACATCAGAAGCAACCAGGCACTCTCCCATCGGAGTAGACACCTCTAACACATAAGACAACATTTCAGGCATAGAATGTAAATGGCATGCAAAGTGAGATGCAATGTAGGAATGCGATGACCCTGGATCTATAAGCACACGGGCTCGCTCTCTCGAGACAAACAATGTACCTCCTATCACGTTGGGAGCATCAGGGACACCCCTCTGATCTAAGGCAAACACTCGACCTTGGACTCTCGGTCGACCTTCGTGGTCCCTCTTTACCCCCACGTTCGCTTGTGCACCCGCGGCTGCCCCCTTGTTTCTCGGGCAATCTTTTAGAAAGTGCGTGCCATCACCGCACAATATGCATTTGCCTTGCTTCTTCCAACATCGCTCTTCGTATGTCCTTCCTTTGCAAAACCCACAAACATACCGCTTATTCCGTTGTCCACGATGCTCCCCTTGATTTCTTGCTTGTTGTTGATTCGACCTCCCGACGATTAAAGTTATTACCCTTACTCGAAGTTCCTCTATTTCCATGTCCCTTCCACGTGCTGCGATCCGTGTTGACTCCCACTTGAGCTTCGACTTACCACGGTGTTCCTCAATGTCGTGTTCAATCTTGTACGCCTTATCCACGCATTCGATAACTCGGCAAGTCCATTGGTAATAGTTTGTGGTATTCGATCCTCAAGCCTTTCACAAAACGGTACACTTTCTTCTCTTCTGTTGGAACCAAGTGGGTACAATACCTTGCTAGTGCTGTAAACTTAGCAGAATATTGTGCCACCGATAAAGTTCCCTGTTCAAAACTGAGAAATTCCACCTCTTTCTTTGCTTGCACCACATCGGAATGAAGTGGTTTCGGTCCCAAGAAAAGCTCCCATGTACGAACTACCTGCTCCTGAATCCAGTTAGCTTCTAACACTTTCCACCAGTGTTCTGCTGCATCCTCCAATTTGAATGTTGCAAACTTGACTTTATCTTCATCGGAACACCCAATTGCCACAAAAATCTTCTCAATTGATTCAATCCACTTTTCTGCTTTCATGGGATCTGGTTCGCCATCATAAGCTCGCGGCTTCATCTTCAAGAATCTCCCAAGCCTACGATCATAATCCCCATTATCTCCAACTTGTTGACCCACTCTATTTCCTCCCCGGTCCCAAACTGCCATTGCCTGTCTTTGTAGCTCTATATTCGCTGTTCATTTCCATCATTGACTGCATGAATCCCTGCATCATATTCACTATCCCCTCATTCTGATTAACTGGCATCTCAGGCTGTACCCCCGTCTGTCCCGTAGGTTGAACTCTAGGCTGTGTAGGCAGTGGTGTATTACCCTGTTCAGCTGCAGGATTCCCGGCTCCACTCGAGCCACCATCCTCAGTATTAATGCCGTGTCTAGTCTCAACCATGATGAATCACCTGCAATAAACACTCGACGTTAACGACTTAAACACACAACCAACCCTCCTAAGCCAAAGATCCTCTCTCGGCTAGCTAACTTATGCTCTGATACCAACTGTCGTGACCCGACCCGAGATCCGATGTGAATCCCGTTCGAGTCGCGAGACAATGCGGAAACACGAAAATACCAACTCCAAAAATTCCATTTAAGAGAATGCAAAGTCATGAGAAAACCCTGTAATGCACGTGCAAGCTTTCTTTTAAAATAACAAAACCATTTTAAACAATACTAAACCTCGACGGCGAAACAAGCCGGAGAAACAACACGTTAGCTAGCAACACAAACTCGAGCGAACATGCTCGGTACATATCTAAACATATCAGAGTAAGCGGAATAAAAGTTAACCATTATACATACAACCGCACGGCAACCATGCCGGCACAACAAAAGAATATAACATACAACAACCAAGACATCTACCCAACAAATACATTGTTTAAGTAACAAGTACACCCTCGGCCTCACCAAAAGAAAACACTTAGGCACAAGGTGCACTACCAAAAGATGTCGCCCCAACGGACCCGAACACGAACTCTAGGGATTCCTTGCCGGCGCTTGATCTAAGGAAAACAAATGAAAACAAACGGGGTGAGTTGAAAACTCAATAAGCTACTAATGCAACAATATGGCATGCTAGATGCAAGACATTAAGGATAACAAATAATCATGTCATCACAAAATCATTTCAATACCAAATGAAAATAACATGTATTGCACATAGCCCAAACAATCCCATATGACACGAGAGGCTCGACGATCGCCAACCGTCCCATACCGGTTGGAAACCATGACCAACATTCGTTCATATAGGAAGCACAATAAAACTATAAGTAACAAGTTACAAAGGATACGGTGTCGAGGTACACCTCCGACCAAACCAATACTTCCAACCAACCAACCAATAATGTACCAATTGTAGAGCCGTTGTTGACGTGCTAGAACCATAACAAAACCATAATCTTTCAATAAAGAATTCGTGAACCATTTTATTTGAAATTCACTAAAAGAAAACCCGGTGCCACCGGTCACTACAACCGGAAAGAACACCCGGTAAAATAGCTTACCAACGTTGCGGTTTTCGCCTACAAACACTTGGCGCCATTTCCCTACCGCGGCCAACGGTAGGGGCGAGAACCCAATGTATTGGCCTTCGACTATTACGTAGCCCCTGCTCTTGTAATAATCGAGCGTCAATACACCCTCTCTAACAATTAAGCCATGGACTAACTAAATGCTCAAGTAGAATATTTACTCGACATTTAAATATAAAAGGTCATACTCCAAAGTAGGAGTATACCACAACAATAACCATTGACAATAACATGAATGTCACAAGTGAGTTATAACAATCTCACATCACAAATAACCAACTCACAATAATTACGATAATTCACGTAATATCAAACACACAATCGGTGTAGTCAAATATTCTAACGAATCACTCGAATCTTTCAAGTAATCCCAAATCACACACGTGGTCTCATTGATTATGAAATCCTAACGAACTCCGTTAGAGTCATTTTCGGTTTCTAATGAGTTCGAGTTTACGCGAATTAATAATACCGTAAACTTAACAATTAATAAACATACTCCACATCTCTAACATGTAAACATTAGCCTTTAAACACAACCAAAAAGTCAACCACGAATTTAAAAAGTCAACATAGCCAAACATACTCAAATTTGATGATTTCTAACATATATCACCATCTAACAATTCTAACATGTATAACAACTTATAATTTTGAAAGAACAAGGAATAGTAGCTTACAAATTTGAGAATTAAACAAAGATTTTCCACATGCAACCCAAGTACAATGTTCTCCTAGGCAAGAGCTTCGCGATGGCGAAGTCGGATCGTCGATCGGGTACAAAATGGCAAAGTTATGCCACTTCTCTCTCAAGAACACTCTTTACACTCTCTCTAGAATCCAAGGTTGAAGAAGATGGAAATGGGGTGATTTGGAAGACCCCTAATGTCACTTAGTGTCTAAGGAGACCAGGTTTAGTTGGTCAAAAGTCGTGGTCAAGCCCAGCCCTAGGATTAGAGTCAAATAGTCAAAGTCAAAAAAATACAAAATCTGTCACAGCAGGCGCGCTAGGGCGCAGCTTTTAGGCGCGCTAGGGCGCGCGGGCGCGCTAGGGCGCACGTCTGGCGCGCTAAGGCGCGGCACCTGGCTGAAGTTTTGGTCTGATTTGGTCTGATTTTTGCAAACTTCAGGGAACAGGCGCGCTAGGGCGCGGGTTTTGTGCGCTAGGGCGCACTGGGGCTATCCAAAAATGTTCAAAATGATGTCTAAAAGTTCCCATATGATTCTAAGTTGATTCCAAACCCAAACCAAGTCCAAAAAACATCCAAAACACAAACCAAACCACATAAAATGAAGCTACGAATGCACACCAAATCGAATGTGAACAACTACGAAACTTCTAACACATATTATCATACTCAAAAAGTGTACAATAGACTCAAATGCTAACACATTCGGATGAAATTCTCACATGAAATGACGATGTCAATATAAACGACATAACATAGAAAGAATGTAAATAATGCAAATGGTGCGGGTGTTACACCACCGTCCCTTCCGTTCGGTCTCTCTCTCCCTGCGCCACCACCGTTCAGTATATATATATATATTTTTTTTTTGTTTCTATAGACAGATATTATTCTTTGTTTTTTCTTTCTAAATGATGTGAATTTTGGTTTTGGGTTGGAAGATCGCTTTGCTGATGTGCTTTCTATAAAACAAGATGGAATTAGGAAAACTTTAATCTGTTACGACTTTTCTTGGATTAATAGGCGAGTTGATAAGTTTTTGATTTTCTTTGAACATCGATCGAGATGTTATGACTTATGATACATTATTCGTGTTTGGAACAGAAGAAAGCTGAAACAAGCATACCTCATTCAAATTCTCTTTCGTATTAATTAGATTAACCAAAAGAACTTAGTTGATATACTACGATTCTCGAGTTGAATTTATATGTTTCATCGATATGGTTCGATTCATAGTTCCTTATACGTGGATACTAGTCGGTCTAGTCAATTTAGTTTTGCTCGACTAGCTGGGCTGGTGACTTGATTGTATCCAAGCTAAGGATAGTAAAAAATGGACTCATCTTAATTGATGGCCTCATTTGGCCATTGTAGACATTATCTCAAGTGCTAGTAAAGGGGCATGTTATCAAATTTCAACAGTGTCCAACCATTGCCCGAAAAAAAAAAAATCATTCATGGCAGATACAATTAGTCAATATCAGTGCAATTATGCATTAGATATGGTGTAGAAGTTGAATGTTTAGAATTGTTGAGTTACCCACTCGCGTAAAAGCCTATGCCTAAGCTGATAGAGTGGCCGAAGCCCAACGATATCTATCAAGCGTTCAAGCTTGACACTGCTCTCAGCAGTGAGTTGTGACCTGTTCACACGTAGAGAGATAAACAAACCAAACTTAGTCTCCTACAAATTAAATTGTTTGCTGTAGGTACCTACACGTCTCTTTATCCCATTGATAATATTTGCATAGTAATCAATAGCAATCTTATGAGGTGTTAGGTATATTAACCTGTGGAGTCGGTATGAGATTATAAAATTTTTTGCAGGAGTTCTCAATTATAATCAAGTTTCTCGTAACTATTAACCTATAAGGTCCAAGTTCAATGTATCCTCTAAAACAATAATGACAAGAATTCTTTTTTATTTCTTTTCTTCTTCCAAGTAACCATCAAATTGAACCCAAGAAATCATCTTCTACAAAAAAAACAGTAACATGTATTTTAATGCAAAAATGGATTGATAAGCAAGCCGTTATAGACATATTCTCTAGCAACACAAAATGATGACTCACAAAAAACTGATTTTCACAAGTAATATGTTGATATTACTTGTGAAATGACGGCGAGATGGTTACTTGCTATTGAGAGTATGAATATGTCTCTATTGTATGTAATATGTAATATGTTGATATCAAGTAATATGTCTCTATTGTATGGATATGTAATATGTAATATGTTGATATTACTTGAGTATGAATATGTCTCTATTGTATGAATATGTAATATGTTGATATTACTTGAGTATGAATATGTCTCTATTGTATGTAATATGTCTCTATTGTATGAATATGTAATATGTAATATGTTGATATTACTTGAGTATGAATATGTCTCTATTGTATGAATATGTAATATGTTGATATTACTTGAGTATGAATATGTCTCTATTGTATGCAACATATTACTTGCTAGGTGAGACACCCCGAGTACAAGGCATGAATATCAAGTAATATGTAATATCAACATATTACAAGTAATATGTTGATATTACATATTCTCCATTGAGAGTATTATGTTGATATTCATGCATTAGTTGAACCACTTAATGTGTTTCACTTCCCTTTAGAGATTTAATGTCTCTATTGTATGCGTGTAGCAGGATGGCACGAACTAGGAAGACTGCCAGGATGTCAGTTATGCATCCGATCTTATTTCAACTCGGACATGCATTACGAGCGAGAGAACTTGAGGACCAATTGAATGTGGCCCTAGGTGAGACACCCGAGTGGAGCAAGTGACCCCACCGAACCCTCGCACCGACCCAAGACTCCAATAGGGAATGTAATCATTGAGAGTGTGTTACACTCTATGTTTCGACTAGCATGTGTAGTATGTGGTATTGGTATCCAATGATACCGATCCGTTCCGTTGAATGTATTTAGAGTTCGAAACTCTTATTATTATTTATGTTGACCTTGTGACTTATTGACGTGAATAGTGCATCACGAGCATGTTAACTTGCGATTCCGTTAGCTTTTATATTGTCGGCTTGTGATAAAGCCGGTAGTGCAATTATCCATAACAGAGTCCTATGACTCGCGTGACTTCGAGGTGTTGCATTTATTGCACCCTTTGACTCAAGTCTATTCCTTAATTTGATGATGGGATGTAAGCTAAGAAATCAACTTTGACTTAAATCAATTAAACATATTCATCGATGATCATTCATTAATAAATTATAATATCTGGACACCAGTCGCACTTCGGTGGTTCTTAGAGTTATCAAACTTTAAGAATGGACGGGTAGAACAAAAGGATATTATTTTTCATTAATGAATTTCGCTTGTTTCTTTACCCTATAAACACTAAACCCTATCTAAACCCCCTAAACCCGATCTAAACCCTAAATTCTAAATCATATCTAAACCCTAAACACTCAACTCTATCTAAACCCCCGAAACTCTATCTAAACCCTAAACCATGCCTAAACCCTAAATATTATCTAAATCAGTATCTATCATTATATTCTCGTCATTCCCAGATCTAAAGCTGATCGTCCCAAATTTCCCACATCAATGTAGGTTTATTGGATTCAAGATGGGAGATCCTTCAATTGAAGTACCTCTTTCATTCGCCGTGGAGCAATTACTTGATAAAATTTGTGTACGTCGTCGTTAATTATCTCTGCCGCCGAATTAAGCTTATTTAAGAAGAGGAATTCTTGAAAGCATCCAAGGACAACGGAGATGCTATTCTTTATGTCGTTGATAGCTGTCCGTCCTTTCATAGATCCCTACAAATATTGCTCGTGAAGAAGAGTTCTCGGCACTTGGGATGACCTCAAAAGGGTTGAAAACTATTCTTATCTGGAGATGCTACTAAGTTTTGTTAAAGCTTAGTCTTAACTCCAGTGTAAGGATACTTTGCAATCCTTGTGAGCTCACTCCCGAAGTGCTGAGAACTCTTTTTCACCAGCAATATTTTTAGGCTTCAATGAACGATGGAGAGCTGTCAACGACATAGGGAATTACAAAACTCCGTTGTCCTTGGATGCTTTCAAGAATTCCTCTTCTTAAATAATCTTAATTCGGCGGCAGAGATAATTAACGACGACGTACACAAATTTTATCTAGTAATTGCTCCACGGCGAATGAAAGAGGTACTTCAATTGAATGATCTCCCATCTTGAATCCAATAAACCTACATTGATGTGGGAAATTTGGGACGATCGCTTTAGATCCGGGTTTGACGAGTATGATGATAGATACCGATTTAGATAATATTTAGGGTTTAGTACATGTAACAGCGTGATGTCGACCGATGAATTGTGATTACCGTAATAAGTGTATTTTTCTCATACTAATCATTTGTTGCTTAATAGGAGTTATGTCGATCGACGATCGCGATTGGATGTATAATCGGAGGTTGCCGAATCGTAGTGGTATTACGATGAGTTCATTAGAGGTTTGAAGAGTTTTATCGAATTTGCTCTAGCGAACCCCAAATACATGAGTGGTAACAACATAAGGTGTCCATGTGATGGCTGCAAAAATCGAAAGTACTTCCCTTCGATGATTGTTGAGAAGCACCTTCTCCAGCACGGGTTTCAAGTTGGGTACAAGCGGTGGGTAGCTCACGGTGAGCAAATCAGAGTAGTGTCTAGGCGGAAAGTAACCGCAGAGGATTCTGTACGTGAACCTGAACCGTAAATACGAGTGTGAACGATGAACCATTTCGTGGTATGGAAGATATGGTTAGGGATGTTCTGGTCCTCATTTTGACCGGTCGGAGAACGCACGTCAAGAGGAGCCAAATCCGCAGCTAGTAAGTTCATTGAAGCTATGGAGTCTGCAACGGAGAAGTTGTATCCTGGCTCTGAGCAGACCGTTTTGGAGACTGTGGCTGAGTTCCTAAACATCAAGTCAGATTGCAATATTAGTCAATCTGGTTTCAATCGTCTTATGAAAGCACCGAAAAAGCTTTGCCGAAAGGGAATAAGATGCCGAGAACTTCTATCGACAAAGAAGATGGTTGGGCATATTGGGTTGAAATATGAGAAGATTGATGCGTGCAAGAATGATTGCATGCTTTTCTACAAGGAAGATTCAAACTGAAAGAATGTTCCGTGTGTGGCCATGATCGATATAAGCCGAAACGGAGGGCGGTTCGAAACGCAAGAAGAATGAACCTTATAAGCGGTTGCGTTACTTGCCGTTGACTCGAGATTGCAACGCCTCTACGCGTCTAAAGCTAATTCGAAGCTATGCGTTGGCACAAAGAAAGCCCGCGAGGATGGCGTGTTGACTCATCCGTCGGACGGCTTGGCTTGGAAACAATTTGATGCAACCCATCCCGACTTTCTTTGCCGAAGCTAGAAATATCGGGTTGTGCATATGCGCGGATGGTTTTACTCCTTTCGGGCTGGGGCGAAGTCCTACTCTTGTTGGCCGGTTATAGCTACCGTGTACAATCTTCCACCGTGGTTGTGTATGAGTGATCCTTATATGTTCTTGTCTTGTTCATACCGGACCGACTAGCCCTGGCAAGAACATTGATGTTTATCTCCGCCCTTTGATTGACGAGTTGAAAATGCTCTAGGAAGACGGAGTGGAAACATGGGATGCATTCAAAAAAGAAAATTTTAAAATGAAAGCCGCGTTGATGTGGACGGTGAATGACTTCCCGCCTACGGGATGTTATCGGGTTGGAGCACACATGGGAAGCTTGCATGTCCTATCGTATGGATGACACTAAGTCGTTCACACTCGAGCACTCTCGTAAACCTTGTTGGTTTGATTGTCATCGTCAATTTCTACCGGATGACCACCCTTTTAGATCACGAAGCGGCAATTCACCAAGAATAGGGTTGAGCGTGATGAGGCGCCTAGACGTTTGAGCGGTGAAGCTGTTTATGAAAAGGTGTCTAAACTACAGAAGACCAGGTGGGGGAAGATGTATGCAAAGGATAGACTGCGAGATTTTGGTGTAAAGCATAATTGGACCAAAAAGAGTATATTCTAGGAGTTGCCTTATTGGAAAGATAATTTGATACGCCATAATCTTGACGTCATGCACATTGAGAAGAATGTGTTTGACAATATTTTTAACACCATTATGGATTGGAGGGCAACTACCAAGGACACACCCAAAGCCCGAATGGACATGAAAGACATATGTAAGCGGCGCCTTGGAGCTAAAAGAGGTCAATGGTAAAACAGTGAAACCTGTCGCTCCATACGTGCTAACCAAGGAACAAAGACTTCTAGTGTTGAAGTGGTTGAAGGGATTGAGGCTTCAGGACGGTTACGCTTCTAACATCGGAAATTGTGTAAATGTAGACGAAGGAAAGGTTCATGGTTTGAAGAGTCATGATTGTCACGTGTTCTGAACAGGTTACTTCCTATTGCGCTTAGAGACTTGTTGCCCGACAATATATGGATTGCGTTAACCGAGTGAGTGAGTCATTCGAGCGTTATCATCCGGACTCTGCGGGTTGATGACATGAGAAGACTCGAAGCGAGCATTGTCGTGACGATTTGCAAACTTGAGAAGATCTTTCCTCCGTCTTTTTTGATTCTATGGAGCATTTACCGTCCACTTGGCATATGAAGCTAGGGTTGGGGGTCCAGTTCAATACAGATGGATGTATCCATTTGAGAGGTAATAACTCGTCTCATAATAATCGTTTTTCATGATCTATAACATACTTAAAAGTCGGTTATAGATTGAGTAACATTTTTTTAATCCTGTCATGCATCTGCAATTAGGTATCTCGGTCATTTGAAAAGGAAGATGAGAAACAGGGCAAAGGTTGAGGCCTCAATATGCGAGGCTATTATTATAGAGGAAATTGTTGCCTTTGCCGCGCAATATTTTCATCCCGATATTGAAACGAGATTGACTCGGGTTGGGCGCAATTACGATGGTGGAGAGCCCGATGTCAATGAGGACATCTCGTATTTAATGCTCGGGTCGGCCACTCGGTAAACCGGTTAAGACTCGAATGCTAAGCAATAAGGAGTATGAAGGCTGCGAGACTCTATATACTCCTTAATTGTCCCGAGGTTGAGGAATATCTCAAGTAAGTTAATTATCAATTTCATTTAATTTTAGATAGTCGTCCGATTCAAATTAAAGTTGCAAGATGCACAAATAACTCGTATAAACTCTAAACCTAATGCAGTATGTTCGAAGATCAAGCCGGAGATGATATATCTGACGAATTGCGAGATATCAGGACAGAGAAAGAGTTTCCGTCGTGGTTACGCAAATATGTAAATATCATTTCCTGGCTCGATTTATATGTAGACCTCTTATTAATGGCTCAGTCATTAAAAAATGTCTATTATGAAATACTTTTCAGGTTTTGGAGCATCCTAATGACCCGCGAGTCGCGAGATTATCTCACATATCTGCAAATCCGTTGATGAGAGTTACTTTATACAACGGATATTATGTGAATGGCTATGTCTTCCATACAAAGGAATACGGGGAGGGAAAACAAACAGATAACAGCGGTGTCAATCTTAAAGGCAACCTTGACTATTATGGTGTCCTTAAAGAAGTCATCGAGTTACGATATCTCGGGAGGAAAAATATAGTCCTATTCAATTGTGATCGGCGAGACTGTACGAGGTATAAAAAGCACGACTTGTTTGACCTAATCGATGTGAAGCACACGTCTAGACATGCGGGTGATGATGTGTTTATCTTAGCATCACAAGCACAACAAGTCTACATGACACCATACCCTTATCGGCGGCGAGAGAGGGGATGGTGGGCATTTGGAAGACCAAGGCCGAAGCACTATTGATATAGCATATCGGTCTGACGACATAACTACAGAATCGTCATTAGAAGGATGTTATCAAGAGGATGAAATGCCCGTACCTCCCGTTGTATCTTCTGATAGTCATCCAATGGATGAAATGCCCGTGCCTCCCTTGGGCCTGGAGATAGTATTGCCCGTTGATTTGCCACCTCCTTCCCGTCGAAGACGAAATCCCGATTATTGAAGGTGATGCGAAGAAGACAACGAGGTAATGAAGGTGAAGAGGATTGGATGTCCGAGGATGAGGCGAAGAAGAACTTGAGTTTTGTAGTAGCGACTCAAACGCCGAGGCTGGAGAATCGAGAATGAAGAAAATGCAAACACGAGAATGAAGACTCGAGTAGTCTTGCAATATGTACCGTTTAGGCTCTTTTATTTTTGTTAGAAAGTAAATGTCATGTGTAGAACGCTATTTGTATGTTACTTGTTATCATGAAGATGAGAGATTTTAATTTATGTTATGTATTTTAACTTAATTGTCATCTAAACTTAGCGTTAATTGTCAACATTAATATACTAATTTATATATAGACATGTCGGGGAGCGGTAGAGGTAGGAGTCGGACACCTAAGGTCCGACTTCTACCTACTTGCATTACTGACTACACTGTACTGCGGAGGAGCGATCTGACTTGGATCGGCCCGAGGATGCACCCGACTCTCCCCACGAGCCGATGAGCGGGGCCGGGTCCTCATCGACTCCAGATCATGGACACGCGAAGATGGTAGGATTATCGTTACCATCTCCGGCCTTAAGCGATAAGTAATAATATTTCGGTTTTAAAATTTTAATGCTTGTACGACATTGGTTACATGTTAATTGCATATTTGTATAATATATTTGTCGGGTTTGCGGGCGGGTATCCCGATCCGACCCGCTTTCTTGGACGTATTCTGCGACGAGATGAGGCACGAGTGCGGCCACATTACTCTAGCGTGCCTACGGCGACCCGAGACCGGTGGTGGGATGATTTTAGGGTAAGGATTCTAAGGATATATAAAATATGTTAATGTTTAATAATTTAATAATTTCTATCAAAGTTTATAATTAATATGTTTAAATTGGTTAAACTTGCGGCTTCATTATTGTTGGCTGCGCACTCGACGCCGAGGCGCACGAGGCGTTTAGGTTGTGCGCGAAGAAGTTCCGCGACCGGATTTACGGCATGAAGAAGGCGTGGCGAGAGGAGGGTGAGGGCTCCAAATTTCATCGATGATGTCGGCGCCGTAAGTACATTATAATAATATACTTGATTTAATTTCATTCCTTAAATAGATGAGAGATTTTGTATATATTGTATCTCTATAACAATTTTAACATTTTCACGGGTATACCGAGGGTTGGGATTCCGATGACGCTAGAGGCCGCCGATCGCGAGAATAAGAGCGGCACGAGGAGGGGTGAAGCACACCTCGGGGTCGATCAACACCTCCGAGCACCACTTGCGCATGGTAAGGACTTTAATGTGTTGTATTGTAATTAATTAATACATGCTTTAATTGTTTTAGCGGTGCTTTAAATTGTTTTGTTGGGTAGCCATGTGGATGCTATGAAATCCATGGTGAAAGCAGGGCGATCGGTGCAAATATGTTGTTTTATAAGGGGTTTGAGTGTAAATGTAGAGTTTTAGAAGGGTTTGAGTGAAATTAGGCCTTTATGAATTCATCAAAACATACATATTATATGTTATTGTTTTACTTATGCTTTAAATTGATTTGTTGGGTAGCCATGTGGATGATATGAAATCCATGGTTGAAAGCAGGGCACCGGTAACAATTAGGTTGTTTTAGAAGGGGATTGAGTGTAAATGTACTATTTTAGAAGGGTTTGAGTGTCAATAGGCTGTTTTAGAAGGGTTTGAATGTCAATAGGCTGTTTTAGAAGGGTTTGAGTGTAAATAGGCCTTTATGAATTCCTCAAAACATACATATTATATGTTATTGTTTTACTTATGATTTAAATTGATTTGTTGGGTAGCCATGTGGATGCTATGAAATCCATGGTGGCAGAGGCGGTAACAATTAGGTTGTTTTAGAAGGGTTTGAGTGTCAATAGGCGTTTTAGAAGGGTTTGAGTGTAAATAGGCCTTTATGAATTCCTTAAAACATACATATTATATGTTATTGTTTTACTTATGATTTAAATTGATTTGTTGGGTAGCCATGTGGATGCTATGAAATCCATGGTAAAGCAACTTGGTAACAATTATGTTGTTTTAGAAGGGTTTGAGTGTCAATAGGTTGTTTTAGAAGGGTTTGAGTGTAAATAGGCCTTTATGAATTCCTCAAAACATACATATTATATGTTATTGTTTTACTTATGATTTAAATTGATTTGTTGGGTAGCCATGTGGATGCTATGAAATCCATGGTGGCACCGAGTGCAAATATGTTGTTTTAGAAGGGTTTGAGTGTAAATGTAATGTTTTAGAAGGGTTTGAGTGTAAATAGGTTGTTTTAGAAGGGTTTGAGTGTACAAAAGCCTTTATGAAAGGGTTTTCGGTTTAAATAGGTTGCTTTAGAAGGGTTTGAGTGCAAATAGGTTGTTTTCGAAGGTTCTGAGTGTAAATAAGTTGTTTTAGAAGGGGTTTGAGGGTCAATAGACTATTTTATAACGATTTGAGTCTTAATAGGTTGTTATGAGAATGAATTGAGTTCAAATAGGCTGTCTTAGTAGGGTTTGAGTGTATATATAAGCTGTTTTTATTGTTTTCTTATAAGTTGATCGTGTTATAGCTTAATATGTGTTCTTTGCTAATTTTAATTCATTATATTTGTAGAATCAATACTACGGTACCGAGGTACCGATGACTGATTTATTTCTGCGACCCACCACTCCTGCTCCTCCGGTCTGATTCGCCGATTGTCTTTGTCGATGAGACGGCGAGAGCATTTGTAAGTATTACTTAAAATATTTTAATTCTATTTTGTTTATTAGTTAATGGTAAATGTTAATATTAATGTTTTTATGTTTTTGTGACACGAGAGAGCCTATAAGGACTCTATGTCCACACAGTCGCCGAGGGCTTGTCCAGACGACCCCTGAGGTGCAGACGCCATTTGTCTCCGACATTTGGCATTCGGTCACTGCGGAGTCAAGGAAGAAGAGGGGAGATCGCCTCTACGGCTTTGGTGACCACGGCGCCGCTGCGTTTAGACCAGGCGGATCGACTTCTTCCTCGGCGACCACGTCTTCTGGTCCTCGGAACCAGTCAGCTACCGAGCGTGCCCTGCTCGAGAAGACGCAGACTCGGCATTTGCGGCGGCCGAGGAGGTGCAGCGGACGCGACAGCGGATGCAGCGGGAGGAGGCGCAGCGGCGCGGATGCAGCAGCGAGCACGAGGCGCAGACGCGAGAGGCGATGCGGCGAGCCGAGCAACTAGAGCCTGCGGCGGTTATGGGCGCAACCTACTAGGCGTAATATATTTGACCCCCCTCCACAGTAGACACATTTATTTTAGTACTGTATTAATATTTTAATTTGTATATATATTAATTTTAATTTAGTTTATGTTTTAGTTGTTGAATTAGTTTTGTTGCAGTGTGGTGTGTGTGTGATTTGTGTATATATAATTGTTATATCAGGTGCAAAAATAACAAATTTTTAAATTTTAAATTTTATTTTTTTTATTTTAATTAGAAATTACTGTCGGAAGTTTCGACAGTAATTAAAATACTATTTTAATAATTATTTTCGTCGGAATATCCGGTAATTCTGTCGGAATTTTCGACGACTTCTACCACTATTCAAGTGTCGGATTCGTCGGACGATCCGACGGTAATTCTCGAATATCCAACGGTAATATCGGCGATAATGCGGATATCGATAATTTGTTGGATTATCCAACGGTAATATCGACGGTAATTCGTCGGATATTCCGACATAATTCTTGTCGGACTGTCATGCGTCGGAATATAATTACCGTCGAAGGTTTCGTCGGAAGCTGTCGGAGCGCTTCCGACGTAAATTAATCGTCGGAATTTTGAATTCGTCGGAATTCTCCGACAGTAAAGACGTGTTTTCCAGTAGTGTAAGAGATGTCAGGCCTGGTGATAGTGAGATAAACCAACCTGCCCACAAGCCTTCTGTAGGAACTGGGATCATGAAGAACATCACATTTATCAACAGCAAAAAGTATGATGACAATCCATAGGGATTTTAACAGGATAAGCATCTGCAAGGCCAGTGTCTTTAAGAATATCAAGATTGTACTTGTGTTGATGTAAGTAAATCCCTTTGGAAGATCTAGCAATTTCAAGACCCAAGAAATACTTGAGAGGACCAAGATCCTTGAGTTTGAACTGAGAATGAAGAAATGTCTTAACAGAGGCAATGAGAGTCAAATCACTTCTTGTGATAATCAAATCATCAACATAAACAAGAACAATGACAATAGAGGAGGCCTTGGACAAAACAAAGAGAGAGTGATCACTGGCAGATTGGGTAAAACCAAAGGATAGTAAAGCTGAGGAAAACTTGGCAAACCACTGCCTTGGAGCCTGCTTAAGGCCATACAAGGACTTCATTAGTTTGCAAACCACTGGCCTAGAAAAACCAGCAGAGAACTCAGAAGGAACTGAATAACCGGGGGGCAAGTCCATGTACACCTCTTCATGTAAATCTCCATGCAAAAAGGTATTGGAGACATCAAATTGAAACAAGGGCCAAAGCTTGGTGGCAGCAAGTGCAAGAAGAACCCTGACTGTGGTCATCTTGGCCACAGGGGCAAATGTTTCAAAGTAGTCAAGGCCCTCTACTTGAGTAAAGCCCTTGGCCACTAGCCTAGCTTTACACTTATCCAAGGTACCATCGAAATGACATTTCACCCTATAAACCCACTTACACCCCACTGTATGTTTGTGAGTAGGTAAGTGCTGCAGAATCCAAGTTTTGTTAGACTCCAAAGCTTGCAGTTCATCATTCATAGCTGCACATCACTTAGGATCTTTGCTAGCTTGAGCAAAGGAAGTAGGAGCTATAGGGAGATTAGAGATATTGCAGCAAAAGGAAGAATAGGGAGAAGAAAAAATTAGAATAAGAAATAAAATTGCAGAGAGGATAGGGAGTGGAATACCTTGTAGCTGCAGACACCTTTGGTGATTAAAAATTAGAAGGTAAGCCAACATAATCTTGATACTTGATAGGAACATTTCTATTCCTAGGAGGTCTAGTAGATATAAGAGACTCAGAAGCAAGAGAAGGGGCAGGATTAGAGGAAGAAGGGACTGTGACAGATGGTAAAGGAGAAGAAGAAGAAGAAGAAGGATTGGAGACAGAATCAATGGAAGGAGAAGATGCAATAGGAGGAGAAGACAACAAATCATCTGAACCAAGAGGGAAAGAACAATCAGGAGATGTTGAAAGAATTGGAGAGGAGGAAAAAGTATCAAGGGTAGAGTCAGCAAAAGGAAAATGATGTTCATAAAAACTAACATCTCTACTGTAGAAGATTTGATGAGAGGTGAGATCATAAAGTTTGGAAGCTTTTTTACCAAAAGGGTAACCAAGAAATAAGCACTTAGATGCCCTGGGAGAGAACTTATCCCTGCCATGAGCAAGAGTAAAAGCAAAGCACAAGCAACCAAAGACCTTAAGATGATTGTATGAGGTAGATGACTGCAAGAAGGACTTCATAGGGTGTTTTGTTAGAAATAACTGAGCTGGGCAATCTATTAATGAGGTATGCAGCTGTAAGAAGACAATCCCCCCAGAACTTGAGAGGTAAATGAGCCTGAAATCTCAGGGCTCTGGCTATTTCAAGCAAGTATCTATGCTTTCTCTCAGCCCTGCCATTTTGCTGAGGAGTGGCAATACAAGTACTATGTTGCTGAATGCCTAAAGGATTAAGAATTTTGGTGACAGCATGGCTAAAAAACTCAGTGCCATTGTCAGATCTTATGGTCTGTACTTTGGTTTTGAATTGAGTATTAATCATTGTTAAGAAAGTAAGCAGTAAAGAGGGTACTTCAGTTTTAGATTTCATAAGAAAAATCCATGTGGATCTAGAGAAGTCATCCACAATTGTAAGAAATGAATTATAACCATCATGAGTAAGATGTCTATAGGGACCCCACACATCACAATGAATCAAAGAAAACCTTTCATTGCTCCTAGAATTGCTGGAAGGAAAGGGAAGTCTTGTTTGCCTAGCAAAATGACAAACTTCACATAGAAAATTGGCACAAACAGATTTGTTATTACAAGATATAGAAGGAATGAAAGAAAGCTTAGTTACAGGGATATGACCAAGTCTTAAGTGCCAAAGTGATACATCATTGAGGGTTTTATGTGGAATAGAAACAGAAGAAGTAAAGGATGGTAAACAAAGATTCTTAGTACTATTTTGACTACTAGCAACAGATGAAGTTCTTGTCAAGTTCAATTTGTAGAGACCACCATCCAATTTACCAATCACCTTTGGTATCTTCAACTGAAGGTCCTGAATGAAACAAGCAGATGAAAGAAATAACAAGGAGCAATTGTTGTCAGTAGTGAGCTTACTACCAAACAGTAAATTGAAAGAAAAATCAGGCACATACAGAACATTGTACAAAGTAATGTTGTCTGTCAAGTAAATTATGCCTTTTGAGTGATCTATGACTTATGACCATTGGGAAAATGAATAAATGACATAACAGGAACAGGATTACTCAATAAGTGAAAACAAGATGTAATGTGATCTGTGGCTCCTGTATCAATTATCCAATCAGTGGTGGCTGCAAAATGATTCATGCAAGCATGGTGAACAAAACTTGTTTTTGACAGTGTTATACCTGATAAGTGACTTTCAGGGTTATCAATGGAAGCTGCAGAGTTCAACATTTGTAGAAGTGTCTGAATTTGAGGAACTGAGAAGGAGGACTCATTGCTAAATGTTGAAGAGGATGCATCAGCTGATTTACTATGATTCCCAAAATTTGCACACACATTGTGAGCCTGAGCATGTTGATTGTTGACATTTGCAGCTTTAGAAACATTTTGTGCATTAGACTTTCCTTTGAAGTTCTTAGGCATTCTGGCTGGATCAGGTTTGGTTCCAAACAAAGGGTGCCAATCAGGATACCCATGAATGTAGAAACATTTTTCCCTAGTGTGACTATCTCCATGACAATAGTCACAAGTTATTTGTCCTCTTGGCTTGGATCTGTAGTTGTCATTCCCATTCTTAAAATTGTTCACATTCCTGTAGTTTCCAACTCCTTTACTCAACAATGCAGTACGTAGTAACATCAGAGGTATTGACTGGTACATTGGAAGTAGAAGAAGATTTGCTTCTTTGTTGCTCTTCTTGCAGTAGTAGATTAAGAGCTTCATTAATGTCAGGCAATGGTTTCATTATCAAAATTTGACCCCTAGTTGCTGTGAAACTATCGTTTAAGCCCATGAGAAATTGTGTAAGCTTTTGAATCAAATCATGTTCATCTTGCAATTTGGATACACCACAAGTACAGTTATTACACAAGCACTTAGGTTGATGATACAACTCAGAATATTCATCCCACATGCTTCGAAATCTTTTGTAATATGCAGAGACAGATAAGTGACCTTGGTTAAAAGATGAGATTTCTTTTCGAATTTGATAAATTTTGGGAACATTTGTTTGAGAGTATCTTGATCTCAAATCATCCCATATTTGCTTTGCACTTTGTAAATAGACAACACTAGAAGCAATATCAGAAGAAACAATGTTGAGAAGCCAAGAGATTACCATACTGTTACAACGTTTCCAAAGATCGAGCAAAATACTTTGATCCTTCCTTTGGCTTGGTGCAATAACCATTGATCATGCCTATCTTCATTTTTGATTCCAATGATATTGTAACAGCTCTACTCCATTGGCTGTAATTTGATTCAGTTAGGACTTGATTGATAATCTTCATCCCTGGATGATCATTTGGATGAAGGTATAGTGGATGATTCACATTGACTTGGATTGTAGTTTCTTCGAGATCATAAAGATCTGGAACTTCATTTGTAATTTCTTCATTTGCAGTATCTTCAGAATTCGTATTTCCTTGATCTCTAGCCATGGATTTTGATTAAGGAGATCGAATCAAATGAGAATTGAGAATTCAATTGGAAGGTTAATTCAATCAGTAGTGTTTTAGCGGAGATAATAATAGAGTAGATCAAGTAATTTGATGAACCTGCTTTGATACCATGTTAGATATTCAAGCTCCATTAATGGAAGAGAGGAAGAATGTTGAATGTTGAATTCTCATTATGAAAAAGGATGAAAAGAAGAGTTACATACAAAGACTTAAGCTAATTACATTTATACAAAAGAAAACTAACTATGACTATGATAGCTAACTGCACTTAACAACCTTCTTAAGTTAATTACATAATCACCCTTAACTAACACAACCCTTTAACTGTCGTTGTTGTTGTTGCTTCTTCAGTTGCTCTTCATCCTGAGTTGTGTCTTCAATTCTTGCCTTGATATGGTTGTCATTAGTCTAACCAAATGACATGTTATAAAACCGATAGATGCTTCCCACTTGTAATTTTTTTGAATACCCTTAGTCAACTTCATGCCACTGCATTTTTCTCTCTTTTTTAGAGCATTGACCTTTTCTTTGTCATCTGCTTTGATTTAAGAAAATAATAAAATAAAATAAAAAGAAGAAGAAGAAGAAGAAGCTATATTCACATTATATTTGAACAGAATTCTGAACAAGTCCATTGGAGGCAATTCCTAGTAAAATCATTTTACAGTTTGTTTATAGCATTAATTTGGTTGTCCATTTTTTCCAGACTTCACACATTAAAGCCCAGAAAGTTGACATGTCCCGTCGTAGAGATTCAGTTTCCGTGTCTGGTCCTTAGGCTGTGAAGAGATCGCTCCGTCAGTTTTCACTGGCTGAGATAAAAACGGCGACTAACAATTTTGATCAGGCCCTTGTGATCTGGAGATCAAGCATTTCTGAGGAGGTGTACAAAGGAACCATTTATGATTATGTTGGGACAAAGACGATTGAGAAAACTGTTGCCATCAGGTGCTTCTTTACGGAGTCATCGCAACCCAGTCTCGAATGGATTGAAAGTCAAATTGACGCATTCTCTCAGTATTGTCACAAGCACGTAGTCCCTGTGATAGGTTATTACCATAAATCTCATAGGATGATAGCTGTTTACGAATATTATATGCCGAATGGGAGCTTGGCTAACCATCTTCGCACAAAGACAACGCCTTTTAGCTTTTCTTTGTCATGGGAGCAATGCCTTCGCATATGCATCGGTGTTGCCCGGGGATTGGAGTACATGCACACTATCAAAGATACAAAAGATTACTGGTTTGTTCATACTGACGTGACAGCGACCAACATCCTGTTGGATAAGAATGGTGTTGCAAAGATTTCTGATGTATATTCCGAGAGTTTACTGAAGCACAGGGCCAGTTATTTCGATAAATACTGTCGCTCCTCCGATAGTATAACTCAGAGAATGGATGTATATGCTTTTGGGGTGCTATTGGTAAAAGTGTTGTCCAGGAAGGTGTCTTTTGACGAGGAGGGCAAAAATCTTGGCAAACGGTTCAGGAAGTACATCGTGAACGGAACCTTTGATCAGATCATCCATCCCGATATGAAAGCGCAAATCTCGCCAGATCGTTTAAAAGCATTTGTACATGTTGCAGGTGAATGCTTGCAAACTAATTCGAACGATCGGCCTACTATGACTCAAGTGCTGAAAGAGCTCGAATTCGCAATGGCATCATCCTCTCAAAGAATTTGTCATCGTTATTCGTTTTATGAGATGAAAAACGCGACAAAAAACTTTGAGAACATCCTCGGAGAAGGAGGGGAAGGTAAGGTCTACAAAGGCGTGACAAAGTCTAACGTTACTGTTGCTGTGAAGCGTTTAAAACCCGAGCACTCTTCTGAGTTTGAAAGGGAGATTAAGATGCTTTCGAAGCTTGATCATCCAAACCTGGTCTCTTTGCTTGGTTACTGCCATGAATCAGATGAAAAGATCCTTGTTTACGAGTATATGCGCAACGGAAACCTACAAAAGGCCTTGATAGCAAATTCTCTTTCTTGGGAGCAACGCCTCAATATATGCATTGGAGTTGCGCGTGGGTTAAGATACTTACACACTAGCACCAAGGAATCACCCAAAGGAATCATTCATCGTGACATGAAACCCGCTAATATTCTACTGGATGAAAATTTTGTTGCTAGGATTTCAGATTTTGGGCTGTCTAAGATGAGTATTCAAGATCAGGAAAATTCTGAGATAGCCACTTGGCTTAAAGGCACTAGAGGGTATTTTGCTCCTGAATATCTTAATCACTACCCCCCTAAGATCACAAGGAGAATAGATGTATATGCCTTTGGCGTGATATTGTTTGTGGTTTTATGTAGGAAGAAGCCGTGGGAACGTGGGGACGACAGCTTCTTCCCTACTGAGAATGAGAAGTATAGCCTATGGGCGAAGCAGAATGTCGATCCTGGTCGAAAGGGCAATCTCCCGAGTGTTTAGAGGGGTTTACGGATATACTAGAGAAATGCTTAAATTTAAATCCAAAAATACGCCCTAGTATGAATGATGTGGTGTCTGTGCTAGAGAATGCACAAAAATGGCAAGAGGCTTGGCAAAAGAATGATTCTGGAGTACTATTCTATTTACCCGGTGGAGAAGATAGAGTTGTCGTCTATTATACATCAAATCCAGAAGAAACTTCAACAACTTTTCAAGATTGTCTCAAGGTACGGCTGCTTTTGCGCAGATTCGGAGTGTCTATTGACGAAAGAGACCCGACAGAGGATCTATATTCCAAGGAATTCAAACATGTTTTTGGAAACACAAAAGACATACGTTTGCCATGCGTATTTATATGGGGAAGGTATGTTGGGGGTGTTGAAATACTTAACAAGACAGGACCGCTGGCGAAGCTTTGGGAGTGTCTCCTCCTGATTTCATTTGCCAAAACTGTGAGGAAGCAATGGCTTGTGATGAGCGCAACCGCGAGCAATGGTAAGCGTCTCTATAGCCTCTTAATTTTGTTTTTCCTTGATCGTCTCTTAGGTTTTTACTTAGGCTTAAATCACAATTTGGTCACCCTATTTTGACAGAAAATTAATTAAGCTAACTCTACAATTTTTTTTCTCAATTTCATCACTATACGTGGCATGTTGAGTTAATAAGGTCACCACGCTTGACTTCCTTTAGTTTTGTTGGATGGAGGGCTGTAAAAAGACCAAAATGCCCTTTACCTTATAATATTGTGATGGCTTAAATTGCTATTTAGTCATCCTACCTTGATAGAAAATGCATTAAGATTAATAGTATAAAATTTTGTGTATAAAATATTTAAAATAATCAAATCAGTTAAATAAGTTATTTCAAATATAATAAAATAACATAATTTCAAACTAATTCTTAAGAATATTAAACAAAAATTAGGTTAACTTATCAGAATTCTTAATCAAAATTAATAAAAGATTATGTTGGTCTTTTCTAAAGTAATAAATTCTTTAGCTTGACTTTTTTTATATAAAACTAATTATATTAAACAAATGCATTAAATTATTATGAGATGTTATTATTGTAGAATAAAGTAAGCTTAAAATATTACTCCCTCCGTCCCTAAATTATTGTCTGGGTTGACCCGGCACATAGATTAAGAAAACTCAATTGACTTGACTATTAATATTGGAATAGTATTGAAAAAGTGTGTTGTTTCCTTTAATGCCCATGTGTATGTGGCCCATAATTAAAGTAGGAAGAAAAAGTAAGGGTAAAATAGTAAAAGTGTTGTTCTAAAAAGGAAAGTTTCAAACAAGACAATTATTTTGGGACGGACGAAAAAGGAAAGGAAGACAATAATTTAGGGACGGAGGGAGTATTATAAATTATTCATAAGTAATTATCGATATTTAAATAAGGGTTAATGACACCATTAGAAAAAATTTGTTAAGTCAATCATGTGGTACATGCCATTTTTCAAGGGTATTATAGAAAATTCCTAAGAAATTTAATCATAACAAATTTTTATCTTAATCTAATTAAAAGTATTAGTCATTTATCTCAATGTAGTTATAATATTAAATATTAATGTTAATTTAATTAGGATTAGTAATAGATTAAATATTAATATTTTAGTAATGACATTTTTGGGTTTTTAGGATAATTAAATATTAATCTTTTTCCTTAGTTGCTCAATTTTTGGGTTTTTGTTTGTTTTTTGTTGCAATGAATTTTAATATTTTAGTAATGACATTTTCGAGTTTTTAGGATAATTTTAAACTTTTTATTCAAAAATCAGGATGGAGTGATGAACTTGATATTTATGTCTAAGTGCAGTGATTAAATTAATAGTTATTAGTAAGGGTATTTTTGGGATTTAAAAAGAGTAGCAAGTTTTTCATCCAAAAATCTGGATGAAGTGATTAACGTGGGATTTATGCCAAGTATAGTGATGAAATTAAGAAAAAAATTTGTAGGATGAGCTTAATGAATTTTCTGTCAAAGTAGGGTGACCGAATTGCGATTTAAGCCTTTTACTTACTATCCGTCCATTATGATCAAAGAGTCAACTTTTCATTTTTATAAGTCAATATACGACTAAATCAAATCAAATCAAAACTTAACATCACAGGTATGTGTTGTGCAAGAATTGTGATGCTCTTACCATAGTTTCCAAGGAATGGGGAAGAGAATCAAGAATCTGCCTCGAATGCAATGCGAATCAGCTGATCTACAAATCCATTTTGGAAACACTATGATCTTTTTGGGTTCCGTTTATTCTCCTGGAGCTGTTCGGTTTCCATCACCAACGAGGTTATAAAACTGATGTGAATAAGAATACTAAAATATTAACCAAATGATATATGTTATAAAATCGATAGATGTAAACTGATCATTTTGGGTTACTCAAAGTTATTGTTCACATGCTCAATAAATGATTCCCAATTGTAAATTTTTTAAATACCCTTAAGTCAACTTCATGCCAACTGCATGTGGTTTTTTTTTTTTAAGAGCATTGACCTTTTCTTTGTGGGGGCCACAATTAAATTAACGGTTACTTGCTTTGTTAATGAAAATAGGGTAAAAAACATATAACCCCCCTCAACTATGGGTCGGGTTTGATTTGCCCCCCTAAATTACCAATTGAAGCAACGTGCCCCTCTCAACTATAACATTTTTTTTAAATTGCACCTTCTATTTAGATACCGCGGTTTGAATTCACAAAATTTATCTACCAAAAACTCATATCACCATCTATACATGTGATTTTTACCAAAATATTCAAAACAAAAATAATAAATTATTTTAATGACCATCTTTATGTACAAAGAGAGTTTTAGAACAACAAGGGTAATATAGTCAATTAAAACATCAAAAGGGCACTATGGTTAAAAAAGAATGGCTAAAGATGGTCACATAAGTTTTACGTGGGCATTTTACGTCAACTCAAATGACAATGCCTAAATAGAAGCTACGATTAAAGAAAATGTCATAATTGAGGGGGACATATTGCTTCAATTGGTAATTAAAGGGGGGCAATCCAAACCTAACCCATAGTTGAGGGAGGTTATTTATAATTTACCCATAAAAATAAGAACATCAACCAACATAATATTATGGAGGGTTTTCAACAACTACACCGTATGCTTAATTAATTCTTCTTCTCATCCATAACCCTCCCACTGGCCACTAATCCAAGAAGTAATTGCTTGCTATTTTACAGTTTGTTTATAGCATTTCATAAAATATTACATTTTTCATACTGAAAACGCCAACTTGCCTGCCTACAAGTATAAACTATATCCTACATTGAGTTTAACTTTTCAATTTGTCCCAACTATAACTCTTATAGTCGTCTAAAAGTTTGGCAATTTTGGTCATATGCACAAAATAGATGGATAAAATAGTCTTTTTGGGCTTTTCCCTTTCTCATGGTCGTCTACTACATATGACCATGTAATTTATTCTAAAGGAAAATGATATATTCACAAAATGTATTTCCAGATTTTATTTACATACAGCTTTAAGTGTTGTACTTTCTAATCAAATTACAACACCTTAAAACTAAATATAAATAAAATTTGTAGATGTAACATTTGTTCTAAAACCAAACCCTAATTTATTGTTTTGGTTGCGAAAATAACACGAGCTTTGGTGAAGGATTAGGTGTTGCTATTGACCAAACAATAAGAATCCCAACCATAACCAAACAATCTTACCTTGACAACGACGAGCAACAAGACTCCTACTTACTATTCTTAATAGTAACCTGCGCCGAAGACGATTGTCAAATCAATGGGAATAAGTATGGTTAGTCAATGATCTTGACCCCGACCGACAATGTTCTCTCTGTTTTCGGAAGCTTCGACGCCTTTGTCACAAGATCATTGTCCATTGCTAGTCATTCTATCACCTTCATTTCATCTTTATTGCTTTTGTTGTTTTCTGATTTTGTTGTTCAAGAGCTTTCTCTATTCCAATGGACAAATATCAATAGAAGACACCGTCCCCTACAATTACAAGGGTTGCAAAGTTAAAATTTAGAATTGTTTCTGTATTAATGCTTTGTGTGCATGTATACAAGAACTCTAAGTAGAGCTTTTAAGAGTGTGTGTGTGTGTGTGTGTATGTGAGAGCGAGTTTTAAGAGCTGTGTGTGTGAGTGAGAGAGCGAGTTTTAAGAGCTATGTGTGTGAGTGAGAGAGAGAGAGAGAGAGGGGGGGTTTGGGCTGTCAGCCAGTGCCGGAGAAGAAGAAAAGGAGGGGCAATTCAAGAAAGGGGGTAAAAGTTTTACGTGGCCCCCTTGTTTTTGTGTATATTACACAAACATGATAAAGAAAATATCTCATTTAAATGGAAATGAAATTGACCCTTTTGCCTTGGGTAAATGGCACGTGAGAGATCACATGACCATTTAACGGTTCCCAATCTAATGTCGTTCATTACAAGGACTAACGGTGTGCAAAAATGAGATAATTTAGTTAGTGGAGAGACAAAGCTAAGATTGGAGATTGTTGATATACAAGCCCAAACTTCAGGGACCAATGATGGAGTTAACCCAATACTAAAATAGTAACCAATGATATGTTATAAAATCGATAGATGTATATGTCGAGAAGAATACTAAAGTTTTAACCATTGATCGCCCTACCTATAAAAGTATGAGTTGTTTCTTACAAATTAATAGATAGACAAAATTGACCCTATACCTAATAAACTACTCACCAATTAATTAAGGACAAAACAAGTAAATTTATCATGACAAAAAATATTGTTTTGACAAAAATAGCCCTAAATTTAATGAACTACTCACCATTAATTAAGGTCAAACAAGTAAATTTGTCATGTGCTAATCAATTTCATGAAGAATTAAATAATTATTTGGTCCATCCACTTGTACCTAACTTTAAGTTAGGTCATACCTTTTTAAATTTTGTTCATTTCATCCCATATGTCAATTTTTTTGTGAGATTCCCCCTCCTGCCATTACTGTTACAAATGTCGTTCAATATTTTTTAATATGACAAAAATACCCTTACTAAGTTGAGGGACAAAAACCTGATTAGAATTTATAAAATAATATGGTTATACTTTATAAACTATGGGTTAAATTATAAATAACCCCCTCAACTATGGGTTGGGTTTGAATTGCCCCCTCAACTACCAATTAAAGCAATATGCCCCCCTTAACTATAGTATTTTCTTTAATCGTAGCTTCTGTTTAGGCACTGTTATTTGAGTTGACGTAAAATGCCCACGTAAGACTCATGTGACCATCTTTAGGCATTCTTTTTAACCATAATGTCCTTTTGGTGTTTCAATTGACTATATTATCCTTGTTGTTCTAAGACCCTCTTTGTACATAAAGATGGTCATTAAAATAATTTCTTATCTTTATTTTGAATATGATTGTATAATAATAGATTTATTGGTGAGTATTGAGATATTTAGTAAATCAACAACGTGTTTAGTAATTACCAGCGAACAAGCTAAGAAAAATGTGTTAAGAAAAATGTGCTATAATTTTAACGTGTTTGCTATAATATGGTTTTACTTTTTTAAATATGTTTGGACAAACATTATTAGAAGTATATGAAAATAAGTACAATAATAGATTTATTTGTGAGAATTGAAAGCAAATCAGCAATGTGTTTGGTAATTACCAGTGAACAAGCTAAGATAAATGTATTAAGAAAATGTGCTATAATTTCAAGAAGATGAAGAAAAATGGAGAACACAGTTGATGAATCCGTACGTTTTGTTAGAAAAGAAAGCTGAAATATACGGTTTACTCATTTGGATTTTTGAACTAATACAAGCAGCCTTAAAAACTATCATATTGGTCCCTAAATCGTATTAACAATTAATCCTTATTTAATTAACTAAGTAACTTTTGTTAGAATTTTCACTATCCGTTAAGCTCTATAAATTTTGAATAGACCCTCCTACATTTAGAAATGTATAAACAGTCTTATTTTACGTAATAACGTTAAAGTAAATATATATGTTATCTTTGGCAATTTTATTTTGAAATATGAAAATAAAACCTTTTAAAAATAAATAAATAAATAATGTGTAATTTTTTTTCAAATGAACCATTACTATGAATATCTACACACTCTTTGCTGAATTGCAAAATAAATTATCCCAAAAAAGAGCTAAAATTTAATGTGCAACGATTTTTTACTTTTAATTCATTTACTCTGATTAATATGTCAATTAAAAACAATCATTTAAAAATCCCTCAATCAAATCATTATTTCCACTTCCTAACACTTCGAGTCACAAATTAAATTCTAAAAACGTTATCAATGAAGTCTCCAACAACAATGGGAATACAAATTTTGCATTGCAAGTTGGTTTATTGAGTTGTAGACACCGTACAAGTAACTCATATCTTTTAACGCACAAGAACTATCTTAAAAAATCATATAAAACTGACATTTGAGAAGAACATAGAAACGACTTTCTTTCCAATCCTTTTTGTAAAATGAAATAACTTCATAGTAGTATTAATTATTTGTAAAGTTAGAAGATATTGCTCAACCATAAAAAAGGCCAAAATATAATTTTTCACCCTAATGTATCACCAAATCCCACTATGCACCCCAAACTACGAATTGTCCAACTTTAATATACATTATTGTCATCTGTTCCAATTAGCCCTTTTGCCTTATGGGTGTTAGAAATAGTAAAATTTGACATGTGCATGTCACATGAGGGCTATTTTAGTCACTTGGATCGAGGTACAAATTTAAATTTAGGGCTAATTCACTTTGACCTATTTTAGTAATTATATTATTATAAAATTATATTTATATTTTATATTTAATTACAAAAAAAAAAATCTCTCTTCATTTCTAGCTAAGTAACCACCTAATCCACCACCACTATCAGAACCGCCGCCACCAACAACAAATCACTCGGCTCCAGACCCTAAATCCATCTGGATATATATTTTAATTCTTTTCATAATTGGGTTCTAAACCCCTAGTCTCTTTTGGTCACTTGCTTACACCTACTTAGGACACGAGGTAGTTAGACGAGTGAATCATTTTATTCCCCTCCCATGGCTATCAAATTTCTTTTCTTCTACCACAACTCTCCTTTGATTGAAAGAGATTGTCATCTATTGACATTCTTTCAAGTATTCTCATTCCAAAGTTAGATTATCTCCTTGCTTAGCGATCTGACACCGAATGAGGAAAACGACTAAGAAGAGAGAGACATTCGAAGAAAGAAGTGTGACTGAACGGAAGCTAAAGAGATTATATTTCTCCATTTGAGCAAGGTAAGGTGAACGCATTTCTGGTGATGATGATGGATGTGGCGGTGATGGCCGGGATGGTGGTGGTGGTGGTTAGCGGTGGTGGTCGCAGCGGTTTTAGGGATGAGAGTAGTGGTTTAGGTAAAATACGGTATTGTTAGATCTCCAAATCTTCAAATTTTCAAATCTTCATATGGGTTTGGGTTAAAACCTTCAAATTTAATATTCAAAAAATTGAATTTGAGCTCGTAAATAAGTGAAATTTAGGGTTGTGGTCGTGGTTGGTCTATAAATGATGAGTTTTGTGTATGAGTTAATTCGAAGGAAGGAGTAAAGAATAAGAAAAATAAATTAATAAAATTAAATTAAAAATTGAATTTTGTGTTAATGGTGAAATTTGAAGTGGTGATGCTGGTGGTAGTGGTGGTAATGGTAGTGGATCTATGAACGATGAGGTTGATGGAAGAAAGTGAGGGATAAGAATAAAAACTAAAAGTAAAATCTGAATTTTATTTTTTGGGAGTATTGCGTTTTTTTTAACTTTAAAAATAAATATGAGACAAATTTTAATTATTTTTGGATTATTGAAACAATTATTTATTATTTTTATTTAAAAACTTATCTTAAATATAAAATTGTTAACTAGATGATAAATTAATAACCAAATCTTACTTTGCACCGAAGCAAAATGACCAAATCACTCCTCATTTTACATTACTATTTTTACCGTCTTACAGATCTTAATTTTTAGGACAGAACCTTACTCTCTCACAACTCAGCCCACCAATATACGATGGGTCGGGTCAGAAAAATTCGTCTTATAAAAATTACATGTAAGACGATTTTTTTGAAATTTCGCCTTATTTTTAACACCCGTGGAAGGGAAGGGGGGAAAGTGTGACAAATAACAAAATCTATATCTATATATCTATATCTATATAATATATAATGACAACTGAGTTTCTAAACCAGCTAAATATAGTCATTTTTCGCATAAATCATCTTGCCAAAAATGGATAGTCATTACTTCCTCCGTCCCGGATAAATGTTCATGCTTTCTATCTTGGGATGTCTCAACTAATGTTCCTAAAGACTTTTGATTTATCTATTCTCTACCATTCTTCCTAATATACCCTTAAAGCTTCATTTAATATAAGACATCCTAAAGAGACTCAATTATTTAAAATAGTTAAACTCAATTAATATTCATGGGTATTATGGTCAGAACACATTTTATAGCACATCATTAATTATGTTTCTTAATTCCTGTGTTTTATTAATTAAGAACATTTATTCGAACGAAAGGAGTAGAATGTAATATGAGTGGTTGGTCATGTATTGAAAACACAATTAATGCAAGATTAATTTACAGATCAATTAAATAAGCAAATATCCTTGAAATATGAACAGCCTCTTAACTGAATACAATCAATTAAATACATACACAAGTTTTTGAGACAATTCACATTTAATGTTTTTGAGACTTTCCTTTGTAAATACAAAGGGCCCGTTGACTTTTGAGAAGAAATGGGGAGATGGGGAATGAATTAAGAAACAAAACAAGTACATGAATTAACTGCAAGGTAAAGTCTTTTTAATGAATATGAACGCCTTGGGAGATGGACATATCCTTGGGTATCCAATTCTCAAACAGCTTCCAAGTAGAAAACCAATATATTTCCTCCGTCCGAAATAAATGTTACTACTTTTATTTTGAGATGTCTTAACTAATATTTTAAAAATTTTTGATTTACCTATTCTCTATCATTCTTTCTAATATACCCTTAAAACTTCATTCAATATATCACATCCCAAAGAAGCTCAAATATTTCTCAATTAATATTCATAGGTATAATGGTCAGAATACATTTTACGATGCATCATTAATTATGTTTCTTATGACTCCCCTTGCACTGGCTGGAACAAAAAGAAACTGGAAATATCAAGAGAGCAGCAAAAGTCATTTTGGCATTCGCATGTGTGAGATTGAGTTATTCTAAACATCTTGACTATGCTTAAATATTTTTTTAATTATGAATAACTTCATTGCTACTTATGTATTCCTTAATTATTAGACTTTTTAAACGTGGACTTTTTAGGTAGAATGGAGGGAGTAAAAAATTTAAAGTTTGCTTTTTCTTTCTCTGAATCTAAACATGTACGTCAAAAAAAGTCACCATTGATAATATTTGCAAATAACTAAAAAATTTAAATTTTAATATTATTATTTGTAAATGTTGTTTAAATTACTTTAATAAATCTTAGAGTGATAATATTTTTTTTACTATAGTTAAGATATTTTCTAACGTCAAATGTTTTGTTCTAAACTATGATAATTAACTACTATTTATACATTTTTGTCATTAAACTTTTAAGTTGTTTTATTTATATAGATAAAATTCTTACATCGAATATTTTGTTCTAAGACATGATAATTAACAAATGTGGTGTATAAGAAATTTTTTAAAAATTTATAATATTAGCAATACAATGATTTATTTTTATTTAAGTAGTTGCCTCCAATATTATTTTTTTTCTTAATTTTTTCTATTAATTTTTTTATTTGCCATTGTTTTGCTTGAATATAATTTAATTGAAAAATATATATATGTCCGTGCGTTCAACGCACGGGTGTAAAATTAGTTGTGTATAAAAGTGAGACACTTTATAGGTTGGGATGCAAGGTGAGATTTAGTGGATACTTCCGAGAGCTTATCGTATTTTGGCCCATAAAAATTAGGCCAAAATACAAATTTCCCCCAAAATATCCACCAAATCTCACCTTAGTTTCTTATAATTAAAACTGAGTCAAACGAATATTTGCCCCCCCCCCCCAATTAACCACCAAATCCCACTTTCCACCCAAATCGAAAAATGTGCTAAAGTCATACATTATGTTGTGTTTTGTCCCATTTTGCCTTACTAGTGCTGCAGACGTTACAAATTTGACGTTAAGTTGAAACGTGAGAGACATTTTGATCATTTTTATGCACAAACTTATTATATGTGGTATAATAATTGTTTATAATAATTATAAATAATTATTATACCACGTATTGAAGCAGAAAACGACGAATCAAAACAAAAGAAAGAGAGCTTCCCTCAACCCTATGGCGGATTTAATCCCTAGAACCTTGGGGTGTAACCTTGACCCACTAATCGCAATTGATTAGGAACCAAGACTACGGAACACCACAAGTCTGCAGCTCAACAAACTTGATAAGTTCAAGGGTTTGAGAATTCTAATCCAAGAAATCTCTCAAAAGCTCACAATATAGTGAAAACTCAAATCAATCTAATCATATATCAAAAGTTATCAATCCAATACATAAGACAACCTTCAAATAGGCTGAAACAAACCTACTAAAACCCTAAAAACGTTCAGAAACGAAACCCCTAAGAAATAGGATAAAACCCTACTTTAAAATACAAAAATATTAACAAAATCTCGTCGTCGGCGCGCTAGGGCGAGCACTTCCCAGCTCTTTTGGTCAGAAAACATCAAACTTCAGCAAAAACGACGAAATCAGAAATTTAGGTATGGCGCGGCCGTATGGGCTTCACGGCGCGACCCAACAATGCTAGAAAGGCAACTGTTCATGACAGAGCGAGCCAAGGCGCGGCCGCTTTGTCTCTGCAGAAGTGTTTTGGACATTTTTTGTACTTATTCGACCCTCCAACACGCAAATGATCCTCCCTTCTTTGCCTTGAACATCCTTGGTTGTTATGTTGGTCTTGATTTCTTCCACAAGTGCCATGAGAGCCTCCCGAATCTTCTTAGCTCGTGCTCTCGTCATTGGACCTTCATTAATCATCATTGGATCTCTTGGAATGTTCGGCCTTGGTCCTTGATCTCCATCATGATTTAGGTTAGTTAATCTTATAGCGCAATTATATGTACAGTGGTCAATTTTGCAAACATGAAAGTATGAGTGTCAAATTGATATTCGCCACAAAGTAACGTGGTCACGAAAATAGTTTTTTTTTTTTTCTGATTTTAATTAATAAATCTTGTTTCTTTGGTGATAAAGAAAAAAAAACTCAAAATTTTTTTTTCCTTTTCAAAAATATCCACAAAATAATTCTTCAATTGTTTTAAGTCCAAATATTACAATTTGCATACTGCAAACGCCAATTGTTAACTCCTGAATTAGCGTGCCTACAAGTATACATCATATCCTACATTGAGTCCAACTTTTCACTTCGCCCTAACTAAGGTCCACAAATTTTCACTTATATGAGTACCTAACCCTAACAACCTTCTAAAAATTAGACGATTTTGGTCATGTGTCGTGCACATGACCAAAATATAGGGATACAATAGTCTTTTTTAGCTTTCGTACTACATATGACCCTATGATTTATTCTTGACCTGATGGGACCTTACGGAATCCGTTCTATGTGGCTAAGGGTCCCACCGTGAACTGATGACATGGACTTACATTTGCCGAGCATGTCGAGGACTAGGAATGACAATGAGACAGTTCGGGCAGTTATACCTAATATAATACCATCCGCATTCCATAATTTAATTTCATTTCAAATACCACCACATTCCCCCCCCAAGGAATTAGTTTATCCTCATATCAATTCCTCACGGGTAACGGTTAATCGGGAAATATCCATGGAGAATTATTTAACTTTTCTGCAGTCATTAAATTGAAAATACTTTTGTTTAGGTGGACATAATTGATCTAACAATTAACCTTAGTAAAATATACAAATAAAGAAATTACACACAACACAACAAATCAAGTTCATAATACTTGATAAATCAGCGATATCTATATATAAAACATCATCGTAATCAAGTTATATTAAAACTAATATGTCTAAATAATTAAGTACATACGTAAGTATGTATATTGCAAACACACCACGAGTTACAAGAATTTCATGAAATTATAGTATAAAAATACCATCAACAATCCTTCTTTAAAGTCTAATTCTTTAAAGTCTAAGGGTGTATTTGACATTACGATTTAGTACTTTGATTTTCAAATATTGAATTTTTGTTTGTAATTATTTTAAAAGAAGTAAGAGTTATAAAGAGAAAGCTACTAAGACCAAAAAGAGAGAATATTTAAACCACAAACAAGTTACTAAACCGAAAAAGGAAAAAAGACCCTAAGACAAAAACAATTCTACATTTTGAAGAAACACTTCAAACCAATCCTCGCTCTTCCAAATTTCAAAAGAGTTAATCTCTAAGGTTGAAATGCATGTTAAGGTTTACATACTAATACATATACCTAGGCTAATTTGGTAAATATAAGTATATATAGAGGTAAAATTACACTTAGTAATATATGGTTCGGGGAACGGGGCAGGTACTAGTAATATGATAATATCATATCCGTACCATTCCCTAGTTTTTTAATTTGGTATTCACCGTTACTCACCTTATATACAGTCAAACCAGTTAATAGCCGTCAACTTCTACTCGGTTCGATTCAGTTCATGTATCCGCGGTTGGGCTCAAAATTGCCCTTCCTACCGAGGACCGAATTTGCGAGCACCACTCTTCACCATGTTAAGCCAATCAATACACAGAAAAAGTATTTATCGAGCATGCGGAGGTCGACCTTGACCATCGTCCTCGCTTCCTCAACCACCGTACATTAGTTCAGTCATCAACTAGCTCAAAGGCTCCACTAAGTCCTGGTCACCTACCACAACGATTTTTCCGGGCACTCATTCAGCAAGCAAGAACACGTGGTTTTACCCCCCCCCCCCCACTGGCTCGTCAACGATGCACACCACGATTTCTGCTCCACTATCCCACCTTCTAATATAAAGTACAAAGGACCACACTATGGACGTACGACGACGATCACCACTCACCTGACGCACAAAAAGACAACTTGAGTGTACGGACTTGTCACGTGCTTGTCCTCTCCGATTTGTCTGTTCACCAAGTCTCTAGCCTATAAATACCAATGTGAATAATTCATTTTTCTCTAAAGATTCTCTCCATTCTACACAACACATTGCTCCACTTGTTCATCACACATCACAATGTGATTAGAGCCTTAGATTTTTACCTATATACTCTCGCACCGGAGGGTTATCGTCGGGTCATGCCCGACTCCCCTAACGGTGTTATTCATTGTTGATCACAAACAACCCATTGAGCTTCTATAACCCAGTTTACCATTTTCATTTCCAGCAAGTTCTCAAGTTTGACAAGCCATATATCATCCTAGTCATTCCGAGATCATATACATAGCCCTACATGATAACCGACGTGGTCACCGGTTACTTTTTGGTGTGATCAACCCCAGGCAATGTCATCTCTATTTTTGGAAGCTTTGACAGCTCTGTCACTACATCATCGTCCATATTGCTAGTCATTCTATCACATTCGCTTCTTCTTCGTTATTGTTGTTATTTTTTGATGTCGCTGGAGTTCATGAACATTTGCCGATGAAAACTCCAGCGTTCATTGTAGTCGTATCCGCCTATTCAGGTAGTCCCGATTATTTATAAAACAAGTCAAACAATAAACACTTTGAAGCTCAACTAGGCTCGACTCATTTGCAGCCCTACTAACAAGATAGAAGGGCATTGCCACGTTGGAAGTGGGAGATAGGTTTGTAGGTAAGTAGCAGGGAGGGTTAGGGGGTTCGGTAGTGGTGGGTTTGATTGAAGCTTGAAGGTTGATGTTATTGGAAAAGAAAAGAAAAGGACTAAAGAAGAACATGCTTTTCAGAATTTCTTATATTTTCCTTTAGTGATGATAGTGATAATGCCTCAAGATTTCTAACATAAATTGAAAATTCAAAATTATTAACACGTTTAATTACTTGTTTGCCCTTGGTTTTGTGAATGTACAAAGCACATGTAAAAATCGTTAAAAAAAATTAACGGCCGTTAGAAATAGGTACTTATACAAGTGAAAATTTGACTTGTAGAATTTAATTGGGACGAATGGAAAATTCATACCCAATGTGAGATTCGTTGTTTACTTGTGGGCACTAATTTGCGTTCATTTTATGGCAAACATACATTTCATGCCTCCCTCCAAGCATGGCCTAAATTTCATTTCACACCCTCAAATAAATATCATTCACATAAATCCCTCATGTTAAAGGTCATCTCATTTCTAACCTTGGCTAGACCAGATGCCACAAATACTAACAGAAGTTAGCACGTGTCAGTTAATGTGAAGGATATTTGAGTAACTTTCAAGTATTTTCTTATTCGTTAATATTTTTCTCTTAAGAAATTTGACTTATCGCCCACTAATTTTTTTCCTTTTTTCTTTATTTCCATTGTGGAATCAATTTCAGTTTTCCCCTTTGAGGTCAACCACTTTTAAGTCTTCTCCATGTCTTCCACCACCCAACAGCCACCCTTCTACATCCCCAGTAAGTACCCATCACCAACTTTTCCACAGATTTAAATCAAACCAAACAAAATCCTACTCACTTAACCACATCTAGTTTAAACTCACTATGCCATGTTCATCGCATCCATGCACACCACATCCAAGTAGGTTGACAGGGCAGAGCCTAAAAAGTTGTACTACAAAGCTTCTAATCGACAACGACAACGCTGACAAAATGCATTATAAAGTTTCTAGTCGATGCTTCCAGTCTGCATTTACGATCACCAAAATGCACAACTCCCCAGTACTACTTCATCGAGGTCCATGGAGTTCAGGTCCCTCGGCATGCCATAATCTAAATTGATCCCTCTAAAAGATTAATGGCTTTCAATTCTCAGCGTATTCATTCTAGAGTATAGGGATTCCTTCTCAAGAACAAAATTTCCCCATGATAGCACCCTTTTCAGGTTGTTATGACATCTGAAGTAGAGAAAGATTCTGCTTTTTAACGGAATACAACACTGTACAATCCATCTATGGAAATTGTTGCTATCACATAATCCATTAGCATACATAATACACTTTAGACCCTCTGCAAAAGGGACGTAAATTTAAAAACCTGTCATCTCTTTCTTTCCTTTCTTTCAACTGGACTAAGTATCTAAACATTGCATGTACTCGCCTTCAATCTCCACCCCAAGAGAGGGAGGAAGAAGAAGAAGAAGAAAAAGAAGATTTTCAGTTGTGTTAAAGTGGCTGTCAAAAGAGGAATGATGCCTAAGCATAGAGCTTCGATCATATACTTGATAGCAAATGGAGCATGATTTACAATGACCACTAGCATGTGAGAGGTCATGCATATTCCATTAAGAGGAAGTTTTTGTAATTTATCCCTGCATATTCAGGCAAAATTATGTCAATAAATTGTTTCAATTACTGCAATTTAAAAAATATTATCCAAAATAAATAAATAATAATAACAAGTAGTGGAACTACACGGTACACACCTGCTGGCTCATGAGAATTTCAACGGCAACATTCAGATCGCCATCAGCAGCTGCAAGAGCAACTTCTACCTGTGTCTGAATCAATCCAAAATGCATTCATCATGCATCTCTCATAAAGTTACTAATAGTATCAAGTATTTTAACACATGATTGATATACAATCACGAACCTCAAAAGAATATAGTGAATGATTTATGTTGAGATTATTCATCAACTTGTTGTACGTGAGAGAGAGAGAGAGAGAGAGAGATTTTAACACTAAATATAATATATGAAAGGGTACAAGATACCTCGCTAACTTACCCTGTCAAAACCCATCGCTAAAAGCTTTTGAATCGCTTCATCAGATGCAACTGAACCCTGCATTTACACAGAAGTAAGCCAAATACACCCTCATCGCCAGATTACCAGAAGAAATGAATTATGGAAACTCTGTAAGTCCGATACTAAAGTCATTACCTGACGGCCATGGGCACCTGTAGCTGCTGGTGCACTATCTACCACTGACTGCCTAAGATGTCATCCACACAACAATAAAGAGCAGGAATTACGATGATTCTCATTGTTTTGCACGTACACGAGCTATCTATCACATATTAATGAGTGGTATAAATGCAAACATGAAATCTAACAAAGAATGCAACAGGTTCATCTGTCAGAAGTCAGACAAAGGAGAGATCTTATTTTCGCAAACAAAAGGAACATTTAAAGGATTAACTTAATGTCTTGCTCCAATTACTTTTGGCATACTATATGAATACTTCTCTCTGAGTCTCCAACAGATACAGATATATTTTCAAGTAAACAACAAATTATGGCATCAAATTGGTTTTAGAAATCTCAAACCATGTTAATTTTTTCCCTCCTCCCCTTGAATCATCATAAATATTTTGAAATTATCACTCTTGCTTCATGGGGTATCTAATGGTCTACGATGTATGCAATTGAAACAACCTAGGCCAAGTTTCTCTCAATTTATCAATTGCAAGGTCTAGTCTTTCCTTCTTGTGGACATGCTAACTTTCGAATTTAACATCTTATTTTACGACATATCTATCTAATATAATTGTCTCCTACTTATCCAACATCCAGCCCCATACAGCAAGGTTGATTTTGCAGTTCATTAATATGCGTAGGTCACATAATGCACCAGTAGAACTTATCAACTTACCTAAGCAGCTTCAATTGAAAAATTGCAGATTCCCCAATCTTTCCTCAAGGACAAGAGAGCCAAATGACACTCTTCATTTCGTGAAATTCCATGGTCTTCAAGCTTCATACAAACTTCCATAATTTTATCATTTTAACATACCATTCATGGAATGATACATCATAAACTCGTCTTGTCTATGTCTAGTCAATTATCACACAAAAAATATGAGAACAAAGCTCGACCCCTAGGACAAACATACAGAGATGCGAAATTCACTAGTTTAGCCAGCAGGTTGGCTGTACCTATCACAGTCCATTATGCATGCCCATAATCGAACAATTTTTCCATATCTATATAATCTACAAGACTTTTCTATCTCTCTGTAAAAACACCTAAAGATATATCCTTTATTTTCTAATAGGTACTACGGTACTATATGCTAATTCCATGCATCCAATGTGTTCTTGGTCTCTACTGTCACAACTATAAGAAAATAAACTAAAGTATAAACTATAAAGTACCTTAAGAACTTTCTGTTCCTAGTGCTTCTGTGAACTAAGTACAGAAGAATAGGGAAATCACCAGATTTGATGATCAGTTGAAGATTTCAGAAAAACTCAATGAATATAAATATGTCCGTTCAAACTTAAAAGAAAACAAATAGATCAAGCAAGGGCTTATAATTCATCCAGTTCTAAAGGTAAAAACAATCAATTAATTTTCTTTTTTTTTTCTTTTTTTCCATTTCAGTAAGACAACACCACTGATTTGATTATCAATCAAAAAATCTTTGGAACTCAATGAATATAAATTCTAATCCTTCCAAACTTACAAGAAGAAAAATACATCAAGCACCTATAATTCATCTAATTCTGAAGGTCAGAATCAATTAAAAAAAAACTACTTTTCAACAACTTCCTCGCATTTCTTAAGAACAGTAATACAATATAAAACGGAAAGTCTTATGTATCATACATAGAATGTATCAATTTCATCTATGAGAACTAACTGAAGTGATTAAGACATGCATGAAAGATCTCTCCCTAATACCTTCCATCTATTCTCCGCTGCTCTGTGACTGTAACTGCTACTGGATTTGATGGATGGTTGAGGCTACTGCTGTTATCCAAGAGCCTAGCCTGTAGACTTGAGTCAGAACTGTCAGAAGAAGCTGCTTGACTTCCAGCAGCAGCAAGTGTCCTTCCCCTACCAGGAAACCTGCTACTCTCTTCTGCGGACTGCATATCATTATAATACAACTAGTTTAAGAAAGCAAAATTTTCTTGGTTCAATACATGCGCAATTGCTGAGGCTCGTCAGTGATTATGATGGTTTGGGTTTCCATCATCTGTACACATTAACAAGCCCCAAAAAAGAAAAACATAAGAAAAAAGAAGAGGTGAATTACCAATTGTCCCCTCAACATGCCTTAGATTTGGATTGCCCCACTCAACTACTAATTAAACCCCTGAAATTATCATACTTTTTTAATTTAATACATCCCCTTTGTTAATAACCCATTATTAAATATAGAAGCATATCATGTTACTGTCAGATGACCCCCCAGATACCTTTCTACCTTTTGAGTTCCTAATGCCCGAGAGACCTACTTGTTCCTGCATGCGTTATGCGTATGTATCCCTCCCTCCCTTTGACACAACCTCCAAAATCCACCACCATCATCCAAGCCACTGCCATTTCCATTCACCTCCCTCATCACATAACAACCACAACAGCCTCAATGTGGGATGGTAGCTAATACATTACTCATTATCGCAACTCCAAAACACAGCTTAGTCATTTGGTTGCATAGTTTTACCAGTACATGAGACCAATCAAAAAATGCCAGGGCGAGAATTGGAAAAGAACGCATGGGGAGAGAGATAATGGATGGGGTAAATAGATAGGTTGGGGCGGAAAGCTACAGAAGATCCCAGAGATGGTGGTGGAAGACATGGTGAAAGAATTTATGCAGTTCGCCAAAGTGTCCTCTAACCCTAAGTTAAGGAATTTTGGGGGAAATGATTATTTAAATATGGGCATGACTGTAAAATTGCTATTCCATCCATTTCATCAGTCAATTAGCCCTTTGGTAGTTGAAGTAGCACATGCGTCGATTGGTAGTTGATGGGCCATAAACCGAATTCAAAGCATAGTGATGGGGTTATTTGGTAATTTACCCAAACAAGTTCAGCTAGAATTAACAGTAATTGAAGTACTCTCTCAGAGTATAACTTATCCTACAAAGATTACAGTTTGTGTGAAAAAGTACAACAGTAGACATACGTTTTCTTTTCACTTTCACCATTTTTTCATGAGTCTGTAAAACATGTTAATCCTTGTTATATGTGATCAAAGATCTAGAAAATGAATTAAAAAGAGCTGTGACTCCGAATTCCGATACTCTACCAAATTATTATGTTCATATTGAAGGTGCATGTGCAGCCACATCCTTAAGGTATAAGTACATATCATTAAGTGCTCAGAATCTTGAGATAGATTTGTGAAAGGATGTATATGTTACCTCTGTCTCGCATGCTGCATCACGCAAATAAAAATGACAGCTTGTCCTTCGGACAGTTTTTAGGCAGTGCTATATATTGTGATATCGCTTGTATGTTGAACAAAACATTCATTGACAGTCAATCAATAACATGTCTATTATGCATAAAAATACTTTGTGCAGTGATCCCGGTTTAATGCCATCGTAACACCCAATATATATTACCAGCTACGAAAATACAAAGATATTAGGCGCGTGCTAATAGCAACACAAATGAAGTTGTGCATTGCATTTCAATAGACACATCGAGTCATGATATTGACAATACTATGCACTCTCACGCACATACAATTATGCATGTATAGAGGAACAAAATTATGTTGATACTCAATAACACCCAAGTGCATGTCCTGTGAGGAACTGCACCAGTCTCCCAAAAGTAATGCACTAGAGGCTGTGTCATTAGCACGGGTAATACCACAATGAAATGGAATGCACAATTTAACTACTCAAATTAAACTGAAAACGAACACTAAGGAGGGAAAATATATACTCCCTCCGTCCCTAAATTATTGTCTTCCTTTCCTTTTTCGTCCTCCTTAAATAATTGTCTTGTTTGAAACTTTCCTTTTTAGAACATTATTTTTACCATTTTACCCTTACTTTTTCTTCCTATTTAATTATGTGCCACATGTACATGGGCATTAAAGGAAACTACACACTATACCAATATTAATAATCAAGTTAATTATTTTTTCTTAATCCGTGTGCCGGGTCAAACAAGACAATAATTTGAGGACGGAGGGAGTAATTCAAAGCCATAACATGCTAAGCAACATCATGAAGATATAACAAGCATGGGGGAAAAATAAGAAGGAAACCGAAACAGACAGGAGAAGGGAAGAGATTAAAAATGCAACATTTGTACAACTAACACTTTATCCCAACCACACGGACAAAATGAGACATACTTATAAGATCCTGATAGACAATTGACTCCATACCTGGGTAGAAGCCTCTCTCTGTGGCATCCAGGAAGACAGGTTGTTCCATATATTTCCAGAAAGCAGACCACTAACAGTAGAAAAGAATACTCATATTAGGATTAAGTCAAGAGACACAAGTATGACAAAAGACGATTTACCTGGATGCTGCATTTTGACTCGAGTATGTGGGGATGTAGCTAGAAGGATTCCCACCGGTGCACACTATAAATTTTGGTCGCCTCACACAAGTTGACTGGAAAGTGGACAAAGCAAACACGAAGTATCAAATCGGTTATTCTGCGAAAATTATTACACCTCAAGAAAAGGAGGAGGAATACAAAAAAGCACTAGGTTTCAGAAGGTGACTTGATTGCATCTTTGTGGAAATGAATGCCGTAAGTGTTGAAGAATTTAACCAAGATTTTCCATATTGGAAATCAGATGGAGTTTGGCAACCCCATCTCATGATCCATGCAATGATCTAATCAGAAATATCGGGAAGTGTATGACCTAAGCATCCCAAAGGTTCCTGGAGCATGCCTTGGGTGTAGGTCAGGAGTACCCCTAGCACGTCTAGTGCTGGTTGCCGGTGGACTAAGCTGCTACTGTTACACACTACTAACGAAGGTACTCCTTTCTTGTAAGAGGTTAAGGATGAAGACATTATCAATTAAATCCTTGAGTTTTGCAAAGAGATGCGATGAGTAGCTGTAATTTTTAATTTTAGTTGTTTATTACTTATTTTTTGAGATAGAAAATAGAGCTATCTCATTCTTGCCATTCTTAACTTAGAATAGAATAAGTCCAATATTTATCACAAACACAAAAGAAAACCTTCCTTTAATCACCTCAGTCGCAGTATCATGCTTATGCTTGATGAAGAAGCTCCCACCACGTCTTCCTGAAAGGAGACCATTACAACTCTCCCTTTATTATAGTAAGGCTCACTCATAGTCTTGGTGCTCTCCCTCAGTCACAATATCAATACCCTTAGCGGTTCTCATGTCAACGCAATCATGAAACATTTATGCCCTGTTCGAGTCCCTCCATGGTGTACTACTGACTGAAGTAATGCTTTCCACAATATCCTACTCGAGCCCCTCCATAGAGCAGGTGCAATGTCTTGTCTTACTTGAGGTTTGAAAAATGATGGAATGCCCTTGTCCACATATTAAGTATCCACAGTGCATAGGGTGTTCAATATTTGGTTTCATCCAAAAACCAAACCGAAAAACCCGAAACTGAATTTAAAATTCGGTTTTTGGTTTGGTTTGGTTGGCCAAACCGAATTCCAATATGGTTTTTGATTTTGGCTTTCAAACCGAATAAAATAATAATAAAAATGATATATTATTATTATTCTTTATATAAATAATTACCAAATATATCATAATAGTAAAATAAGTTTCCCAGTAATATAATAAAATCTCAAATATAAGGCTAATTTCATCACATCCGCCACGCCATCCATTCCGTTTCCTAGTAAAATAATAAAATCTCAATTTATAAATTTAGGGGCATTTACAATATTTAAAAACTAGAATTTTTTTTTTAACTTTCAAAGTTTCGGTTTAATCGAATTCGAATTTGGTTTGGTTTTTTGGTTTTTTATTTGGTTTGGTTTGGTTTTCAGTTTTAAGGTTTGAAAACAAAAAACCGAACAAACCGAACCGATGAACACCCCTACGCATGGCTACCTGACACATACTTCCATGCTTCTATAATGGCTTATGATAGAACAAGGAAGCTTTAGCTAAGAGTAATGTTGTTCAAGTCCCTCCCTCCCTCTCTGTTCTTGTCAAGTACTTTTCCAGAGTCCAAGCCAAAATGGTATGTGTAATGTTGTGCAAGTAGTTTCCCTCCCTCAATCAAAATGTTCTGAGTACTGTTGTTCATGCCCACCCTCTTTCCCTCCACCCTTTTGCCTGGTAATTCTACTGAGTGCACACACATGCACATACACACGCACTGACTCACTCACACACACGCACGGAGATACACCTACACACATGCACGGACATACACTCACACCCTTTCCCTCCCTCTAGACACAGGGCTACCCCAACATGCTAGCACTCATTGACTCTACCCACGACGAGTATTTCTTTTAATGTATTCTGTCTTGATTATAAAAAGTAAAATTAAATTCCTTGTACTTCCTCCGTCCTAGAGAAAGAGTCTCACTTTCATTTTTGCTTTCCCTCAACAAACAGTGCCTAAGATATCTACATAAAAAACAGAAAGATTATCTGAAATTTTTTAGCAGAACTCATCCTAGATATCAAAATCCAAAATTTTGCCCTCCTCGAAAGATTCTCAATCTCTATTTTTGTTTGCCCCTAAAAAGCAGAGCCACTTCTGCAATTTGCTAACTAGTTCTGCTAATCTTCCAGATATTCCACGGTGGGAAAAAAAAAAACAAACAAACAAACTTCTATTAGTAAACTCATGACTTGGTTTAGGGATCAGATTTGCAGACTACCAAGACCAGCCTACGCTTGCAAGGGATTATCCATGCCCGCAGGCCAAGAAAACACAAACTCGCAATTCTCTATATTAGACTAAGTCGATAGTTGTAAATACCAATAATATTCTACCAATGAAACTAAATTAGAATAGTACAATCCCCAATAAATCCTAATTGACTAATTCCAAATCAACTTATCTTGAACTAAGAAACACAAAAGTAAAGTCCCACAATAATTCTTAGTAGCCTTGTATGCTAAGGTTCAAAAATAATTTGGAAATCTATTTTGCCTGTTCCGTTTCGTGATAACTGACCTCCCTTCTAGCCATTCACATTAATAGACCATAGGCTGTTTCATTTGCCCATGGTCTTTCTGCAACAAAGCTGATGTTTGTAATGTGGATAACCAGCCAAAAGCAGCAGATCATGGGGGGTCAGTTAGTTCTTATAAATTTGGAGCAATTTGAATTGTTTGTGCAGTCCAAGGATAAATATCAAAATAAATAAGAAATCGATAAGTTTGACTTCGGAGTGGAATTTCATGTAGCAGAGGAAAAATGTATGATTACATGACCAAACTGAACATCACTGTCCTTCTGAAAAGTGATGACTCCAAGCTAGAAGTTGATAAAGGTCCTTGCAATCATTAAGTAAGGTGGCTTCCCAAGGCTGGACGTTCAAATAATATTTTAAGCTAATGGAATCTATAAAATTTTATTATTAAAAGCATTTCTCTGAAGATACTTACAAGCCAAGAGGAGGATTCAATGGCCGAATAGAATGAGTTTCCCGGAATTAAAAAGTTGAACAGTCCATAAGTGTCTGAAAAGCAAGAAAACTCCTTTCAGTGTCCACATACATGGTATTAATTAGAGCAAAGGGGGTACACATTAAAAGCTGGTTATGGGTCTTGGAAGGGATGAAGAACATACATGCAAATCCAGATAAAATTCCACACAAGTGTCCAAGAAATGAGACATTTGTCATAATAAGTTGGAATACCGCCAATAATATCCATGCATACCTAGCACAATTGCAGTTAAAAAATTAAGATGCACATATATGATAGAAAAGAAATGAGAAAATCAAGTTATATCAGAGCCAAGAGACAAGAGTTACCATTTAGCAGGCACATTAAACAGTCCAAACACACTGCAAAAAGGAAAGACTATGATTAGTAGTGCATTTGGTAGACTGTAGGAGAGTTTGAAAAGAATAATGGCGAAACCAGTAGGACAAAGACAAACGATGGATTTAGAATTAATTGAGCTGAGTGCCGACTTCTTATGAATGTTATTGATGCAAGTGTATGTATATGTGAACAATGGTCAAAAAATAGCATCGGATTGCAGAGAAAAAGTTTCAATGGATAATCATGTCAAAGTAAACTGCATTTTGAAAGCAGCAAATAGAAAGGAAAGACTATGATTAGTAGTGCATTTGGTAGACTGTAGGAGAGTTTGAAAAGAATAATGGCAAAACCAGTAGGACAAAGACAAACGATGGATTTAGAATTAATTGAGCTGAGTGCCGACTTCTTATGAATGTTATTGATGCAAGTGTATGTATATGTTAACAATGGTCAAAAAATAGCATAGTATTGCAGAGAAAAAGTTTCAATGGATAATCATGTCAAAGTAAACTGCATTTTGAAAGCAGCAAATAGAATAATCCACAGATGCATTTATTGGCAAAGTATACTTATAATTCCTTTCCGATAAGTAGCAGCATATAGAAATCTTCATACTAATGCCATAAAAAATGAAAGTCAGCATTGGAGAAACTGACCTTCTAGACTGGACTCCACTTAGACTCGTCTCGATAACAATCATAGAGAATAGGACACCTGAGAAGCCTATTGCACACTCATTCATCAGATATGGGGACCAATAAACAGGATTATAGGCTGCTATTAGTGCTATCAGAAGGTGAAAAACTGCACTGCTTGTAGCCAATAGAACTATTATGTACAACAAGCGGATCGATCCCATTACTCTCTCCAGCTCGGAGCCTAAGGGTACCAACGCCAACATATTGAATAGGACATGTAGTAAAGAACCATGAAAAATTATAGATGTGAAAATCCTGTACACTGCAAAAACAATAAGAAATGGAATTAATGACCTCAAGAATACCATATCCCTGTCTGCCCAACAAAACATGCATCAATCATATGCATGATTTATCACAGTACACATAAAATGAAAAAGTATATTCTGCAGTTTCCTGTCGTATAAGCAAAAGAGAGCTTGCTTCTATGATATACAAAAAGTAGTCATTGATATGCTGATTGCACACGTTGGGACAGCAACTTTTCTTTTGTTTAGTGAATAGACTAACTTTGACTCAATCCCACATCAAAAGAATGAGTAATGCTACATGTACAAGAATTTCTCCTAAAAGTGTAGAGAAATGCATTCAGTGTATCTGTGCATGGTACAACCACCTAATCCTGCAGGTTTACCCTACTACTACATAATATTTTACTACAAAATATTTTTAAGGGAAAAATAGGATGAACCACCCATGTCGTTTCACGTTTTTTGGTTTTGCCCCCCTATGTTATCTGTATACACAAAGCTTAGGAAAAGCACCTTCAGTCACGTTGCTTATTGGAAGTGATGAAATGTTATCACATGACCGTCACGTAATCAATAAAATGTCTAAACCCTGTGTTGACAATATGACAAAAAATATGAGAAAATTTGTAACTGAATGATTCCATTCATTTTGATTTTTCAAATTAATTTAAGAAAACTAAAAAAGGAAAGAAGTCATTATTTAAGGAAAAATTGAAAAAGGAAAAGAGGACGAAAAAATCTAAAGACAACAGTTAATTGTTAATGCTTATACATTTCAAAATAAAAAAAGAGAGATTGTTTAAAGAAAACATTAGATTCATCAAAAAAAAGTCAAAATCAAGTCATTCAGTTTTTTAGTTTAAATATGTGAAAATAGCCACAACGATAAAAACTGTCATTTTTGTTCACTACCTAATACCTAGCCTTCATCGCAGCCAGTTTAAGCTATCGTCGGAACTAGAAACTGCCCTTTTGTTCCCTCAAAAATCACAGGTAAATTTCATTTGACCTTTCCACAATCCCACCCCTAGTCCCTCTCTCCTCTCCAGCAGCCACCCCACCCCCCATTAATGTCAATCCTAACATAATCCCATTTCCTAAATCATTACGGAGCCAAATAAACATTTTATTAAAAAAATAAAGATAACCCAAGTATATACGTTTGCCACACATGATTTGAGAATGTATGTTTTTGATCATTGCAACAAACCAAACCCAACTTTCCCCCTCCTCTTGTCAAGGAAGACCAAGTTTACCAACACCCATCTCTCTCTAAGAAGCATCAGCACTGTAAGCATTACACGGCATGACACGACTGACAGGAACGCCATAACATAACACGACACGGGACTGACACGTCGACATGAATTTTTCCTAAAACTTCGGGCAAGACATGTTGAGGGCCACGTTATAGCACACATGCACACAAATGCACAAACACATACACACACATACATATATCATTTTTATTATATTTATGTATATATAATAACAATAGCCTAAAAAAGGATAATAGAATCCAAATAAATGAAAACAATTAACAAATATCATTTGGCACCAACAAACAACTTAATTTTACCACCTAAATAAATAAGAAGTGTATCAACTAAATTCCTTAAATTAGGATTTGTTTGCTTTTGTACTACACCCATGTCTGTGTAATATCCCTATAATTATGTATGTGAATATTGATATATATATATATATATATATATATATATATATATATAACCTTTAATTACTTGCCCATATTAAGTTGCCTAGTAAAGTTACTTCTTAATTACCTTCTAACATTATTTTTTAGTTCAAAACATCAATGAACAACATAGTTATTCTTTTTTTACTTTCATTTAAAAAAAAATCTTAATCAATTAAGCTTATGAGTGAATTCATATAGCATAATAAAAAAATTAATATCATAAGAACATTTTTTGTCTACCAAACTTTGAGAAAGTATGTGATCTTTGGTTATTGAAATAAAAACTTAAAGTTAGATTTAAAGGATATAATTGTAAAAATTTGATCCAATAGTAAAACCATAGTATGATATAGTATTGTAAGATCTAAAAACCTTTTGTCTACCTATACGATTGATTTAATATTTTAATATTTGGGTTGCTAAAACCAATAATCGATTTAATACCTACCATGCTATTTTTTAATCAATTTTTTAAATAATATTGTTTAAATTACATTAAATTTTTTTATTTTGGTAATAAAATATCCAATTTTTTTCTAAATTTTGGTAGATGAATGTCTTAATTATATTATCTTTGGATAATATAACACGAGATGCAAGTCATAAGCACAATTGATTAAACATATTTATTACGAAAAAATAAAAATAGAAAATGAATAAGTACCTTGTTTGTTGATGTGTTGAGAATTAAAAAGTAAATTGGAAATAAAACATATTACATCACTTCAAATGGCAAGTATTTAAAGGGTAATTATGTCCAAACATATATTAGTTTAAACTAAAATTAATAATGTAGTGGATAAGCAAAAAATGTGATGAAAATATCCCCGAAAATATCCCCTCCTACATATACATATACATAAATGATTCACCTACTTAGCCATTAATTGCCCTTTCCAACTACTCAATAAATCTTAGCCTTTGATTTTTATCTAATGGAAAATAATAATAGTAACCATCAATGGTTAGTATTGAAAGTAACCATTGAAACCTTCCCCATATATATATGGGGAAGGTTTCAATACTTACTTTCAATAGTAACCATTGAAGATTAATATTATTATTATTGATTGGATCAAAAATCAAAGGTTGAGATTTATTGCATTAAATGATTCACCTACTTAACCATTAATTGTTCTTTCCAACTACTCAATAAATCTTAACATTTGATTTTGATCCAATGGATAATAATAATATTAACTATCAATGGTTACTTTCAATAGTAACCATACTATTGAAAGTAACCATTGATGGTTAATATTATTATTATCCATTGGATCAAAAATCAAAATTTGAGATTTATTGGATTAAATGATTCACCTACTTAACCATTAATTGCATTATTTGCTCTTTCCAACTACTCAATAAATCTTAGCCTTTGATTTTTATCCAATGGATAATAATAATAGTAATCATCAATGGATAATAATAATAGTAACGATTGAAACATTCCCCATATATATATGGCCAAATTTCTTTCATTCCCTTCTTTTCCATTCTTCTTCCTCTTACACTTCGTTATGGCGGATAATTTTAAATAACATAGAAAAATAATCCGCCTTTTCCATGGTGTCGGAGTGTGAGCTGTTTCACACTTTGACACTTGACACAGTCCTCCGGAGAGTGTCGGTGGTCCTTAGCTTTCTTTGTCTCTCTAAAAGTAATCACTCTCTCTCTCTCTCTCTCTCTCTCTCTCTCTCTCTCTCTCCTATATATATATATATATATATATATATATATATATATATAAAAGTACTCTCTCTCTCTAAAAGTAATCCCTCTCTCTCTAAAAGTAATCTCTCTCCCCCTCTCTCTCTCAAAGTAATCTCTCTCTCTCAAAGTAATCTCTCTCTCTAAAAGTAATCTCTCTCTCTAAAAGTAATCTCTCTCTCTCTAAAAGTAATCTCTCTCTAAAAGTAATCCCTCTCTCTCTAAAAGTAATCCCTCTCTCTAAAAGTAATCTCTCTCTTTAAAAGTAATCTCTCTCTCTAAAAGTAATCTCTCTCTCTCTAAAAGTAATCTCTCTCTCTAAAAGTAATCTCTCTCTCTAAAAGTAATCTCTCTTTCTCTCTCTAAAAGTAATCTCAAAGTAATCTCTCTCTCTCTCTAAAAGTAATCTCTCTTTCTCTCTCTAAAAGTAATCTCAAAGTAATCTCTCTCTCTCTCAAAGTAATCTCTCTCTCTCTCTCTCTCTCTCTCTCTCTCTCTCTCTCTCTCTCTCTCTCTCAAAGTAATCACTGACCGAGACTTACTGCTCAAGTCAGAGAGAGAGAGAGAGAGAATGGAAACCGTAAAGGCGTTTGAACGCCATTGAAGGCGCTATGGTTGATGGCTTAATCTCTAAGAATTACAGTTCATGAAGTACAAACATTGAGCAAATGTGCCTTCATCATTCCCTCTTAAATGATCTGTGCTCTTGTAGGAACCATTTCTTAGTAAAAAGGAAAACAGATTATATACTACTCTGTATATTTTCCTTTCCACAACCTTCATTCCTAAATAAGTGACACTTTTGATATCTCCTTTGTTGTACTCCTCTGTATATTTTCCTTTCTACAACCTCCATTCCTAAATAAGTGACACTCTTGATATATTCTTTGATTCCTCAAGAAAGCATCACTAATAGCTCAAGATTAAATGGTTCATACAACTTTATTTCCTCCGTTAAAAATTGACTTCTTAAAACCCATGCGTTAACCAAAAGTGACACTCTTTTAGGAAGTATCTAATATTTCTGATCAATAGGATGCAAGCCTTAAGACCTGCTATGTTAACTGGACTAGAGTACAGGCATCTGATACAGGTGCAGATCCGGTTATCCAACTACCAAGATTTTAGGATTTTACACTAAATATAGTGTAAAACTACCACAACCATACCCATGTTATAAGGATTGGATACTGGTGCTTGGCAAAAATGAAGGATTCAGGTAGCATAGTTTCACGGTTCACTGGTTAAATCATTAGCTCAACCATATTCAGAATGTCAAATAATTATAAATAGGATTTGGAGAAACCATGTGGTTTTAGAAATTTTTGTTGCTGATATTTACAAAAAGATTTGCTAGCTCGGATGGGTCCTTAGCCAAAGATCTGACCCTCACAGCAGCTTCCATGCAATACATTTTTTTAATAAAACCCAATAATTTATTGGACCACTGCGGGTTTAGATAACTATGGTCATGTGCATCTGCCACCTGCAAGTTCCTAATATCAATAGTACCATATCGTTACAATAAAAAAGTTTCCAAAAACAAACTCAATATACCAGACCAGTGACAATATTGTTCTGATACTTGGATTTAGCTTGACACAATTGTTTTATCAACCGAAATATTTCCGTTTGAGAATCCAGTCTTTTCCAGGACAATTCTCGCACCAATGTCGAAAAGCCACAACGCCAGAAAACTTAGAGATCATAATTCGCGAAATTGTAATCAATAAGCACCAACAATTGTGTAAAACTTTGACTTCAACATCTTACCAATACAGGTCTCTCGTGGAAGCATCATTAAAAGGCAAAGGAGACATGTGAAATGACAAATATCAGCAACTTTCTCAAGTAAAAGTTGAAGGGAAACGAAAATCAAGATGTATTTTATACTGGCCAGTGGCCAGGGGTAGAAAAAAGTAAGCTATTGAGAGCATACACGTTTGAGAACGTGACGCTGTTAATCTGGAATTGTTTTATTTAATTTCTTTCTATTTCTTCTTCTTCTTTCCTTTTGCAAATCATATCCTTTTGTTGGAGTGATTCCCTTAGTTTGAGAATCATTAAACACCTCAGGATGCACGGACTAACAAAGCAAACAACAAGATCATATAGTCACTAAACTCCTGCTCCGGAAATGATGAGCACGAAATAAATGAAACATCTTTTTTTCTTACTTCAGTATCAGTTCAGGAATCACAACGTACCTTGAAACCGTGAAACAACAACAGTGGGCCAGAAGCATACTTCCTCAAACGAATCATATCCAGCCAAGAGACAAACCAAGTAAATAGCTCCACAAACAACCACCACAGCAGAAGTAAGGAAAGGAATGCCTTCCCACCACTGTCCCACCCTAGTAGAAAATCCTGCCTACGCACACCATAGCAGAACCAAACCAAGAACATAATTAATTTTAAAATAGTAATAATAACTAAAGTACCGATAAAACTCAATTCCAACCTCTTTAATTCTAATACTCCCTCCTTCCCAAAAATGTAGTCCCACTTTGACTTTTTTTGCCAACTAATTAAACTTTGACCAAAGAATTTAAAAATTTTATTTATCCTTACGAAATTCTAAAAATTGTTATCCATGGTTTTCTTAATATTGTACGCACCATTGAAATTTCATCACCAAATACATAATAAATACATGTTAAATAGTGATTTGATATAATCCTAGTTGACTTTCCAACACGAAAATGGGACTATTTTAATTTTTTGGGGGGACGAAGATAGTATATATCTTCTGTTAAAACCATTTAACTTAATGATTAGGTTCTATGATGAGCAATTAATTAATAATTATAATAGTTGCGCCCAATTTCTCGAAAAATTCAAGCATAATTAAGTGTAGTAGTGTGATCACTATAAACGGGTGATACAATACAATGGAGTTCCCAAATTTTGAAGAAACAATTACTAGCAACTAAAAGAGTTAAAAGAGCTAAAAATGCTAACTGTTGGACAAAAATGGAGATTATTGAGACGAATAAGCGAAGATTTTCAAGAACTGAAATGAAGAAATGGTTGCGAAAATGGAAGTAGAAGGAGTTTAGGTGTTTGAAGTTTTACCTCAGAGACAATGTTTGGCCGCATTTTTCTGCGTCGACTACGTGATCTGCTTTGAAGATTTCACAGTTTGAAGTTGGGAAATCAATGGAAACCTAGATTAGATACTAGTGTTTTGTTTTCTGATTTCTGTCGCTGGCTCTTCTCGCTCTTGATTTCGGGGACGAAGAGTAAAGTCGGATTCGGCCCTGGAAATTTAATTGCGGCACATATCAAGTATGGCCACATACCCGATGGCCAGCTCCTTTAAAAAAATAGAAAATAAACGGAAATATATCAACTATGGCCACATACCCGATGGCCAGCTCCTTTAAAAAAATAGAAAATAAACGGAGTAAAAGTGACGTTCCAAAAATGTCTATCCTAATTAAAACGGCAAAAATGACCTAGTCAAACTCCTTAAAATCTTATATGACCTAACTTATTTAAAAACAACTTATATGGTTTTTTTTTTTTTAAATAACTATATTACCCTTATAGCTTCACTTCAAAATTTCACATAGCCTCAGTAGGCATTATCCCTTTCCTGTCCCTTCAACCAATAAGGCCTCAATAGCTCTCTCTCTCTCTCTCTCTCTCTCTCTCTCTCTAAAATTGAATCCCTAAAATTTCAATCATCGACCGTTCACAACTTATCGTTTGTCCGTACATGTGAGTAATTTTTTCTTTTAATTCAAGTTTGTCTTTCGTCTCGCCCCTTCATTATGTTAATTCATTTCAATGCACTCATTTTATTACAAATTTTACTGGAATATTCGATCTGGGTGACGTATTTCGTATTTGAAACTGAGGTAGAGTTGTCGTTTATCGGTCATTAATCATCATTTGAATAATCGTTTAAACGGAGCTTATCGGACGTTTAAACGAGTGTTAAATGATTATTAAATTGCATAAACAGACTTCGTTTAAAATTTTAAACAGAGCTTATCGCACGTTTAAACGAGTGTTAAACGACTGTTAATTTGTATAAACAGACGTCGTTTAAAATTTTAATTGATCTTTACTAGTCGTTTAATCGACACCATATCTCTTAACTAACTTAACGACAATTCAAAACATCCCCTTCTGTCTCATTGTTTAAATGATACGAGTTGACCTTAAGTGGTTGGTTAAACGGCCTTAATTTGTAACTAACGGTAACTAACTCAAACTCCATTTAAAATTTTCGTCGTTTAAACGACAAAGTTAGTGTTGTTTAAACGACAAATGCAGTATCAATTTGTTATTTCTATTTTAATATAATATAATGAAACTACAATCTTATTTTACAATTTTTCTATGCATTGCAGATGTCTTCCCCTTATTGGACTACTATTTGTTATTTTGGACATTTTGTTGAGGATGAAAACAAAGTATGGTCCTGGAGATTCAGTGGCAGCCCGACGGCCGTAGGATTTCCACTAAGTATAGACACTTCATACGAAGAGTTATATGCTACAGCACAAAATATTTGCAAAGTTGATGATATAGAGATTGGTTTTCTTAGTCCAGGAAATCCATGTTTTCAAGTTCCTGTCCGGATTACTTCAAATGACCATGTTAAATGGAGCTTCAATTTTAATAAACAAGGGTATTATGCTCCCATTTGTATTACCATTTTTAGCCAAGAATAAAATAATTTATTTAGTTGTGGCATACAACGTGAAGGAAATGAGGGAATTGGCATGCAACTAGAAGAAAATAGTGGAGTTGATAGTGCTGAAATGGAACCGGAAGAAAATAATGGAGTTGGTGGTGGTGCTGAAATGGAACCGAAAGAAAATAATAGAATTGGTGGGGGCACTAATCAAAATGCGAATGGCATCAATACACCATCGAGATATGATTTTAATCAAGAAAATAACTTCAAAAATGAGCATCTTATTTCTTCAGTTGGAAGTACATCGCGATTGGTACCCATAAACTTTGATTTGAAGGTTGACCAAGTATTCAATAACAAGAGAGCTTCAGGAAGCTGTGCACATGATCACATTGCATTACAACTTCCAATTCAAAACAAAAAAATCGAACAAGAGTGTGTACACAGTTGTGTGTGTCGATGATAATTGCACATGGCGTTTGCGAGAAACAAAGTACTCGGAATGTGATTATTTTCAGGTTCGAAAATATACAGCTGATCATACTTGCTCTTTAAATATGTCCACTGCTGATCACAGACAAGCAACATCGTGGATTATTGGAAAACATATCTCGCCAAGGTTCGAGGACTGCAACACTACCTATAGACCTGCAGACATCATGAATGACGTTCGTCGAGACTTTGGGGTGCAACTAAGTTATCAAAAAGCGAGGAGGTGTAGAGAATCGCTTTAACACGTATAAGGGGTTCACCTGAGGATAGTTACACTAAGTTGGCCGCATATGCCCATAACTTGACATTGGCTAATCCAGGAACTGTCTACTTTTTAGAGCGTGACAGCGAAAACCGCTTCAAGTATTTTTTTTTGGCTTACGGTCCTTGCATTTATGGATTTCACCATGCAATACATTCAGTAGTTGTTGTCGATGGAACATTCCTTACTGAAAGATATAAAGGTACGTTGATTATCGCTACCTGCCAGGATGGAAATATGCAGATATATCCTCTTGCGTGGGCCACTGTTGATTCTGAGAATGATGCTTCATGGCTTTGGTTTTTTACGAAGTTGAAAAAAGTAACAGGTGACGATGATGGACTTGTTGTGATATCTGACCGACATAAAAGTCTTATTAGTGCTTTCGGAATTGTTTTTCAAAATGCACGTCATGCACATTGTATCTATCATATAAAAGGCAACTTAAGGACTGTAACTCGAAAGGCTGAGACTATCACACTTTTTAAGAGAGCGGCAAATGCTTATACCACTGATGAGTTTCGAAAGCATATGTCCCAAATTGAAAAAACTGACAAGAAAGGGTGGAAGTATCTTAGTGAAACAAATTTCGAAACCTGGGCCCGGTCACATTTCAAAGGAGACCGTTACAATATCATGACCTCAAACAATGCAGAGTCTCTGAACTCAGTGTTTAGAAAAGCCCGACAGACTCCTATACTTGCACTGTTTGATAGTGTCGGGAAAAAGTTACAGGCTTAGTTTTCTGAGAGACGTGAGGACGCACAACGTTGTGGAACCCAATTAACCCCAGCAATGGAAGAAAAATTATGCAAGTCTGGTGAATTGTCCAAGAAGTTCACGGCTGAACCCATTGATGCGTACAAATATGTGGTGAAGAGCGGTACCAAGAACTTCATTGTTAATTTTGATGGGAGTACTTGCACTTGCAGAAAATTTCAATTAGACCACATAACATGCGAGCATGTAATAGCAGCGGCAAAACAGAAAAGTTTTTCTGTCTACCCGATGTGCTCAACATTTTATTCCACTGAGTGTTGGAGATTGGCATATGTCGGAACAATCTTCCCGGTGCCAAATGAAGATGAATGGGACATTCCAGACAATATTAAAGAAATGACGATCTTGCCACCTTTAGTCCGACCACGAGGTGGACGTCGTAGAACAGCGAGGATACCGTCAACTGGAGAGTTTCCATCGAGACAAAAATGCAGTAGGTGCCAAAAAGTAAGGCACAACAGACTGTCATGTCATGATCAAACACCTATGAGCGATAGGCAATCACATATTTAGTAACTGTTTGAATTTAATTCAAGAATTCAGCGTATTGATTCTATTGAATTTAGTTTGGATTGTATTTGTATTTAAATTTAGTAATTGTGTATATGAAATGTTTAGAAGTTTAAATTGGTTGTTTAAATGCTAAATATTCTTTCATCGTTTAATTTATTTTATTTAATTTTAAAATTCAGCGTATTTGTTGTGTCTGTTCTTGTTCGTTTAATGAATGAAAAGTCAGTTGTTTATGTTACATTAAACGATCACCTATTAAATGTATAAACGTCTATATCATAAATAATGGATGTTTAAACGCTGAATATTTTTATAAAAATTCGTTCTAAATATTTTTTATTTGATGTTTAAATGCTAAAAAAATTAGATGTTTAAAAGCTATATATTTAAACGTTTAATAAATGATTGTTTAATTTATTTTATTTCATCGTTTAGAAGTTTAAATTCTATGTTTAATTGCATTATATTTGTATAAAAATTCAATTAAAGTAAATGATCGGTAATAGATCCAAACGAACATTTAAACGTTATATATATATATTTTAAATTATTTCTGAATTTTATTGAATTCCTGTCGGCGGGGAAAGGAATGTCAGATTTTTTGGCAGGAAATAAACGTTTAAACGTTTCTATATTAACGTTTAAACAATATGGCCTGAAATGTTCTGAATTATTCTAAAGTTTTTTGAATTCCTTTTGGCGGGAAATAAAGGTAAGACTTTTTGGCGGGAAGTAAAAGGGAGCATAACGACATGTTGTAACTCAACGAAACATAACGACATGTCTTAACGAAATATAACGACATATTTTAACTGAGCGAACATAACGATATGTCCAAACAAAACACAACGACATGTTTTAACTGAGCGAAACATAACAATATGTCCTAACGAAACACAATGACATGTTTTAACTGAGCGAAACATAAAGATATGTCCTAACGAAACACAACGACAAGTTTTAACTCAGCGAAACATAACGATATGTCCTAACGAAACACAACGACATGTTTTAACTCAGCGAAACATAACGATATGTCCTAACGAAACACAACGACATGTTTTAACTCAGCGAAACATAACGATATGTCCTAACGAAACACAACGACATGTTTTAACTCAGCGAAACAAAACGATGTGTCCCACCGAAACACAACGACATGTTTTAACTCAACGAAACATAACGATATGTCCTAACGAAACAAAACAACATGTTTTAACTGAGCGAAACATAACGATATGTCCTAACGAAACACAACGACATGTTTTAACTGAGCGAAACATAACGATATGTCCTAACGAAACACAACGACATGTTCTAACTGAGCGAAACATAACGATATGTCCTAACGAAACACAACGACATGTTTTAACTCAGCAAAACATAACGATATGTCCTAACGAAACACAACGACATGTTTTAACTGAGCGAAACATAACGATATGTCCTAACGAAACACAACGACATGTTTTAACTCAGCGAAACATAACGATATGTCCTAACGAAACACAACGACATGTTTTAACTCAGCGAAACATAACGATATGTCCTAACGAAACACAACGACATGTCTTAACTCAGCGAAACATAACGATATGTCCTAACGAAACACAACGACATGTTGAAACATGACGATATATCCTACCAAAACATAACGACATGTTTTAACTGAGCGAAACATAACGATATGTCCTAACGAAACACAACGACATGTTTTAACTGAGCGAAACATAACATATATGTCCTAACGAAACACAACGACATGTTTTAACTCAGCAAAACATAACGATATGTCCTAACGAAACACAACGACATGTTTTAACTCAGCGAAACATAACGATATGTCCTAACGAAACACAACGACATGTCTTAACTCAGTGAAACATAACGATATGTCCTAACGAAACACAACGACATGTTGAAACATAACGATATGTCCTACCGAAACACAACGACATGTTTTAACTGAGCGAAACATAACGATATGTCCTAACGAAACACAACGACATGTTTTAACTGAGTGAAACATAACGATATGTCCTAACGAAACACAACGACATGTTTTAACTGAGTGAAACATAACGATATGTCCTAACGAAACACAACGACATGTTTTAAGTGAGCGAAACATAATGATATGTCCTAACGAAACATAACGACATGTTTTAACTGAGCGAAACATAACGATATGTCCTAACACAACGACATGTTTTAACTCAGCGAAACATAACAATATGTCCTAACGAAACACAACGACATGTTTTAACTCAGCGAAACATAACGATATGTCCTAACGAAACACAACGACATGTTTTAACTCAGCGAAACATAACGATATGTCTTAACGAAACACAACGACATGTTTTAACATAGCGAAACATAACGATTTGTCCTAACGAAACACAACGACATGTTTTAACTCAGTGAAACATAATGATATGTTTTAACTCAGCGAAACATAACGATATGTCCTAACGAAATATAACGACATGTTTTAACTCAGCGAAACATAACGATATGTCCTAACGAAACATGACGACATGTTTTAACTCAGTGAAACATAACGATATGTCCTAACGAAACAAAACGACATGTTTTAACTGAGCGAAACATAACGATATGTCCTAACGAAACACAACGACATGTTTTAACTAAGGAAACATAACGATATGTCCTAACGAAACACAACGACATGTTTTAACTCAGCGAAACATAACGATATGTCCTAACGAAACACAACGACATGTTTTAACTGAGCGAAACATAACGATATGTCCTAACGAAACACAACGACATGTTTTAACTCAGCGAAACATAACGATATGTCCTAACGAAACACAACGACATGTTTTAACGAGTGAAATATAACGATATGTCCTAACGAAACACAACGACATGTTTTAACTGAGCGAAACATAACGATATGTCCTAACGAAAAACAACGACATGTTTTAACTGAGCGAAACATAATGATATGTCCTAACGAAACACAACGACATGTTTTCAGTAAGTGAAACATAACGATATGTCCTAACGAAACAAAACGACATGTTTTAACTGAGCGAAACATAACGATATGTCTTAACGAAACACAACGACATGTTTTAACTGAGCGAAACATAACGATATGTCTTAACGAAACACAACGACATGTTTTAACTCAGCGAAACATAACGATATGTCCTAACGAAACATAACAACATGTTTTAACTGAGCGAAACATAACGATATGTCCTAACGAAACACAACGAGATGTTTTAACTCAGCGAACCATAACGATATGTCCTAACGAAACACAATGACATGTTTTAATAGAGCGAAACATAACGATATGTCCTAACGAAACACAACGACATGTTTTAACTGAGCGAAACATAACGATATGTCCTAACGAAACATAACGACATGTTTTAACTCAGCGAAACATAACGTTATGTCCTAACGAAACATAACGACATGTTTTAACTCAGCGAAACATAACGATATGTCCTAACGAAACATAACAACATGTTTTAACTGAGTGAAACATAACGATATGTCCTAACGAAACACAACGACATGTTGTGCACGTGGCCATAAGTGCCCTTAACCCAAACACTTGAGGCATTTCATGTCATTTAACTTTCTTTTCTTTTCATTATCACTGCTTGACAGAGAGATTGAAGAATTAAATTGAAGAACGAGGGAGAGATTGAAGTGCGACTCGAAATTCAAGGTATGCAAAATTGATTTAATGTCTAGAAATTAGGGCTTTTGTTCAATTAAAATTTCAAATTATGATTATTCTTTACAATCCCTAATTTGTGATGTAAAATTAATGGTTTGATGTCAAGAAATTAGGGTTTTTTTTCCCTCATAGTAGATTTTAAAGCAGCATGAACCACTCGTTGTGCAAAGAGACCAAAATTGGGTTGAGAAATGTTGTAGCTGTAGATGGTACGACTGCGATGGTAAAAGTTAATTACAAATAATTGTTACATTGTATTATATTATATGTATGCTAAAAATAACTCAGCTCGTGATATCGTATAGTTTGTATTAACATATTTTTTGTTGTTAAAATAGGCACCTGCAGTTACTGATGGACTAGCTGCAACTACAACGAAAGTGTGTGGAAGTGCACCCAAGAGAAGGTCACAAAGGATTGAGAAGTACGTGTGGAAGCGCAAGTGCCAAGAGAATAAAGGAGTTATTATAGTGATTAATGATTAAACGTCAATCTTTTAATCTTTTTATCTGGTCGTTTAAACTTTTTATTATTTTTGGATTTACTTTTGATTTGGTCATGTCATGTAATGTGTAATCGATCGTTTAAACGTTCGTTTAAACTTTTAATTTGGTCAAGTAATGTTTAAATGTTCATTTAAACTTTTGATTTGGTCATGTAATCTTTTTATTTGATCGTTTAGAAGTTTATATTGGTTTTTTAAACGCTAAATATTCTCATAAACTATCTTTTGAATTAAATCATCGTTTAAACGATCACCTTAAACGTTTAAACGACAAGACTGAATTAATTTTTGGAAATATCTTCTGAATATATTTGAGTTCCTTTCGGCGGGAAATTAAGTTTTTGTATATTTTATTATATATTCCTTCTTTATTTTATCTCTCTTACTCTCTCCTCTCTCTCTCCCTCTTAAATCTTTCTTTCTCTCTCTCTCTCTATATATATATATATATATATATATATATATATATTGGTTCTTTATTGAACAATTCATGGCTTCATCTTCAACGATTGGCTCGGCTCAACAACAAAGCAGCAAATCTCGAGATAAATTTTGTATATGTGGCTTGAGAGCTCCAGAATGGACGTCATTGACCAGAAAACACCCAGGTTGAGGTTTAATGGATGTCTAAATTACAAGGTATTCGACTTTTATTTTATCCTTTCTGTAGTAAAAGGGATTATAATATTAACGATATGTTTAATTGTCCAATTATTTGTAGGACCCCCAAAAGAATTGTGGGTACTTTGAATGGGTTGATCAGTTTCCTAAGAAAGCGATTGAGGTAATCAACAAACATAGAGATGGGGTACATGATTTACAAATGGAAATTTTGATGATGGAAGTGAAGTTGTCCAAGAAAGAACTGAAAAATTTATCTCTAAATAAAGAAATTGAAAGGCTTGAGCTTGAGTTGAGAATGCTAAAAAAACAAAATGCTTGGAAGAAGATGTACATGGGAATTGTTTTTGTTTTATGTACTGTAAATGTCTATTTTATTTATGTTCTTACAAATGATAGGAAATGACAGTTGATGTTGCCATAACGAAATATGGTTTAAACGAAATGTTAGTTGTTGCCTTATTTATGTCATTATTATTAATCTAAACATTATTATTACTAGAATAGCTTGATTTTTCAACCTCAACAGTCTTCTTTGGGACACTCAACAGCCTCGTTTTTTCAAATGTACGTTTAAACGGTACATCTACGTTTAAACGGTACATTTTCGTTTAAACGGATACCTTTACGTTTACATTTAAATGACAAGTCGTTTAAACGTTTATTTTCCAAAACTGTATAAGTTTAAACGTTTATTATGTATTCTGTTCTGAGTTATTTTAAGCAATTACAACATATACATATAGTTTTATCTAATCTATATTTGCATATAGCCGTTTAACATCCATCCAAATAAATAATATTCAACAAAGCTTATATTTTTATAATTTTATATATTATAAAGTCAAATAACAGAAATGGATCATACATTTGAACTGGCATAAGAAGTACAAAAAAATAGAAAAAAAAAAAGAGAAAAATAACCTATACATAATTACTACTAGAATAGCTTGATTCTTCAACCTCAATAACAGGTACAGACTCCTTTGCTTGAAGAAATGCATCATATATTTTTAACAGGGGAGTTGGGTGCACAATACACTTACGGATCGCATCTTCATCAAACCAATAGGTTAATCGTTTTATCAATTCAACTACCTCGCTTCGTATTGCATTACGTTCTCTCTCCATGTTGTTGTTGTTTGGCGTAGAATCGGCCATAAAAATATCGTGATGAGGTAATAATATTTTAGAAAATGAATGTTTGAGAATCGCTTGTTTGACTTCAGCATATCGAATTTATAATATAATACAAGGAGTCTGAACAGTCTTTTTTGGGAATCTCAACAGACAACAGCCATGTTTTTTAAATGTACATTTAAACGGACATATTTACGTTTAAATGACGATTCGTTTAAACGTTTGAACGTAATAAACGTTTAAACAATTATTACGTTTAAACGACAATTCATTAAATTTTTACTAAACTGTTATTAGTGTCAATGAAATTATGTTTTCATATTTTACAATTATTAATTTAAAAAGGTACATCTTGTCAACTAGGTCTGCCGTGCAAACATCAATTTTTTATATTTTAAAAAGCAGGTTCATGTACCTTCTTTTTCAAAAATCTTCTAAATAGTCTTTTTTGGGAATCTCAACAGCCAGGTTTTTTCAAATGTACGTTTAAACGGTCACCTTTACGGTTAAACGACAAATCGTTTAAACGTAATAAACGTTGAACCATTTATCACGTTTAAACGACAATTCGTTCAATGTTTACTGAACTGTTATTAGTGTCAATGAAATTGTATTTTCATATTTTACAATTTTTTTAAAAAGGTTGATACATCTTGTAAACTAGGTCTGGCGTGCAAACATCAACTTTTTATATTTTAAAAAAGCAGGTTCTTGTAAGTTGTACCTTCTTCTTTTTCAAAGATCTTCTAAACAGTCTTTTTTGGGAATCTCAACAGCTAGGTTTTTTTAAATGTACGTTTAAATGAACACCTTTACGGTTAAACGACAAATCGTTTAAATGTTTATTCATTTATTACGTTTAAACGACAATTCGTTCAATGTTTACTGAACTGTTATTAGTGTCAATAAAATTGTGTTTTCATATTTTACATTTTTTTTTAAAAAGGTTGATACGCTTTGTAAACTAGGTCTGGCGTGCAAACATCAACTTTTTATATTTTAAAAAAGCAAGTTCTTGTAAGTTGTACCTTCTTCTTTTTCAAAGATCTTCTAAACAGTCTTTTTTGGGAATCTCAACAGCCAGGTTTTTTTAAATGTACGTTTAAACGAACACCTTTACGGTTAAACAACAAATTGTTTAAACGTTTATTCATTTATTACGTTTAAACGACAATTCGTTCAATGTTTACTGAACTGTTATTAGTGTCGATGAAATTGTGTTTTCAGATTTTACAATTTTTTTAAAAAGGTTGATACGTCTTGTCAACTAGATCTGCCATGCAAACATCAACTTTTTATATTTTCAAAAAGCAGATTCATGTACCTTCTTTTTCAAAGATCTTCCATTGTTCCATCTTTCAAAAATATCTGTTTAAGGAACTCAACTCTCATTCAAAGCCTTACACTACATTCCTTCCAAATCCCTTAAGATAACCTAAATGTCCTGGCTCGTCCCACGTAAATATTCTTGCTTCCCATGGCATTATGTCAAATGGACATATGCCTGTTCCAAGATCTGCCCGTTCCAGGAACACAAGAAGTATCTTATGGCGACCTCAGGAGTGCAAGAAGTATCTTGCGAGCCATCATGACTTCCGTCATCACCAGCTGATGATGGGATGAAGGACATGTGGACGACGCCTTCTTGGCCGTCGCCACTACACCCCTCTCTTCACGTGAAATGCGATCATAGAGCAAAAGGGTCAACAATCAATGAATAGAAGGGGGGAAGACCAAAGATCTAGGATCTAATTCCTCATGTAATTCACCCTTATTTTAAGCAATTACAACATATAGTTTTTCGATGTTTAAACGAACACCTTTACGTTTAAACGACAAATCGTTTATTATGTATTCTATTTTGAGTTATTTTTTGTTTAAACGGTATAAGTTTAAACGTTTATTATGTATTTTGTTCTGAGTTATTTTAAGCAATTACAACATATATAGTTTTGTCGAACCTATATTTTCATATAGCCGATGTTACATCCATCCAAATAAAGCCAAATAACATAAATGGGTAAATAAATATTCAACAAAGCTTTAATTTTATATATTATAAAGTCAAATAACAGAAATGCATCATACAAGGTCAAAAGAAGTACAAAAAAAAAAAAAAAAAAAAACGAAAATAACCTAAACATTATTATTATTATATTATTGACACTTGAATCAGTGGATCCTTCAGGGTCAAAAGCAGGTATGGCTGCCTTTGCATCAAGAAATGCATCATTCATTTTGAACAGGGGAGTTGGGTGCAGAAATGGGTAAGTGAGCATATCTTCCTCGAATGACGGTATCAATCTTTTGATCAATTCAATAGCTTCACGATGAATTGCATGTTGTTCTTTCTACATTTGGACAGAGTAAGCATCCATGTTGTTACTGTTGTTGTTGTTGTTGTTTGGTATAGTATTGGCCATAGAAATAGTGTCGTGATGTATTCTGTAGAAATGAATGGTTGAGATTAATGGCTTGTTTGAATTTATATTAAAATACCTACCGGTTGGCCGAACAGTCTCCTTTGGGCTTTGGGATTACACTTTGGGATTAGTGCAACAGAGACACGATATTTTAAGCTAACCGTTTAAACGGGGGAAATAAATAAGCATATTAAACACATATTTTAAACTAACCGTTTAAACAGATAGAATAAACGAGTAGATTAAACAGTTATTTTAAATTATTCCACTTAAACGGATAAATCAAAGAGAAGATTAAACGGCTATTTTACACTAACCGTAAAATTGTTTAACAGAACGTTTAACGATCGTTGAATCATTTAAACGATTAAATAATCGTTTAAACGATTTAAATTATTTCACTTAAACGGATAAATCAAAGAGAAGAAACGCTATTTTACACTAACCGTAAAATAGTTTAACAGAACGTTTAAACAATTGTTTAATCGTTTAAACGATTCGTTTATATAAATCGTTTAATCGTTTAAACGATTCGTTTAAATTACTTGTTCATTTCAGTAGACATATCAAGATCCCAAAAAACAGAACATAATATAGTAACTATAAACAACTAACTACACAGATCTAATTATAAACAAATTATATTACATGTCTTTATGGATCTAGATCTAAATAATAAAGGTCTACAGCCAACTTCTTCCTCCAGTTCATTATACGAGGATTGTCTACAAGATCCACCGACTTCCTTGTGGTTAAAAACTCCATATATTTGAGCACAAAAACTCCACATGGACCCCTGTGACATATTCAAACCACCAATTATTTCATACAGTCAATGAATAATTATAATATAGCAAAACATATCAATTTAATGGATCACTTACCCGTGACTTTGTCTTGGATAGCCTTTGACCCTCTCTATATTGAGTCTATTACATTTAATTCCAACCTGCTTTGCCATTTGTGGGATACATTTGAGAGCAGGATCAATTTCAGTGGCAATTTGCTTCACGGTTAGGCAGGTTTGATCGGGGTCATATACATACACTTTTGACTTCTCAAACTCAACTGGAAAGTATACGTGAGTACATTCTTTCCATGGTCTCCCATTCTTGTTCCAAGTTCCGTCGACAAAATTCATAATATGTGTTGGAAAGTTGTAGTTTTGAATCTCTTTTTTAGTTGAGTAAGTAGTCTTCAAAATTGACACCTTAATCTTAATGTTCTCTAGGAACACAGTGTCCATTAGAGCTCTAGGGTGCCGCCCAAAAGATAAAGGATAATTCAATTGCCTCTCTCTCATCAAAAAAATGGCCAAATCAATATGCTGAAAAGGTAAAAATTAAAATGATAGTTAAACAGTATTATTAAGTTAGAATGTAATTAATTTAATAGAATAACTTACCCGATCGTCAAGATATTCTCTTTCCTCAAGAACAACCTTAAACCAGGCTTTGCCATCGGTGATATGATATCCACCTAAAGCCAAACTCTTCGATCTGTGAAAATTAAGAAATTGCAGAAGTAATTAAATAAAATGATAACAAAAAATAACTAACTAGTTAATTGTTATTTGAATAGGAAAGTAAAGAGTCTTACTTAATACTGTCAATTTCGTACCAACACATGAACCGTTCGAGCTTAGCAGGGTCTGGATTTTGGAAGTGATCGATTTCGGAACCATCGACGAATGTTCTGGATTTTTCTATTACCGGAGGGCTCACTCCAGTAGTGTAGGGAATTCTCACAAACGCCGATGATTTTTTCTGTCTCTTCACTCCAGTCTTCAGAACATTCGCAGATTCGAGCTCTTTCCTTGTCCTTTTAACTCTAAATCCTCCTTGATTTGAGCTCTCCTCTGATTCTGAATTATCCACGACCTGCTCTTCCTCTACATTATCCCCAGGCTGCCCAGCTTGCTCTGTCTCCATTATTACATTATCCCTACGATCCTCAGTTAGAGTCCTCTTAGGGCTCTGTATCGTCCCCGTCTCCACTTGATCCTCATTGTGTGTCTCCACACAAGCCTCAGGGTTCTGCCCCATCTCCATTCCCAAAACATCCCAGGCTTCCCCCCTCATAGACTGATGTCTGGCTGAAAAACTATCCCCCTTAGGGCTCGACCTCTCCCTCCTTTGCACAATCAATGCATCAACCTTTTAGTCTAATGCATCGACCTTCTGGTCTAATGCATCGATCTTGCTCCCCAAAGACCTCTCCAAATTAGCCACATAATCCAAAACCTCCCTCATCAAATCAATGAAAAAATGATCTCGAGGGGTACCTCTAGGGGCATCTATAGTGGCATCTATACGTGCATCCCTACGAACATCTCCCACATTGATTTCAGGTTGAGGCAAATGAGAAGGTGATGCTTCTTCTCTCTGTTGTGGAGATTGGTTTACATGTGCAACGTCTTCATCTGCCTCATCTGCCTCTTCCTCAATATAATAATCAAAGTTTTGTATCCACGTCAACGGATAATCAAGAACGTAAGGCAGAAGAGATTCTTCAGAGGTCGAGGTCAATGGCATAAAATCACCATCCTACCAATTCACAAACAAAACATATAAGCTGTACAGGTGGTGTGTGTAATTTCTTAATAGCTTAAGGGTGTAAGTGATGTGTTAATTTTTTTCGGCAGTTAAGTTGGTTATAAGAGAGATGTATATATACTCTCTATCTCTCTGTAAAATGGTATGAACTTTCCTTTCTACAATATATTTCTTTTTCATAAATTAATAAGAAAATTCTCTCAATTCTTTATCTCTCTCAAATCATATCAACAAACAACAACAAAAATATGAAAGTTCTCTTAATTCTTTATCTGTGATGTCTCCAGCAATGCAAGAACCTTATCATATTTGCCATTTTCTGCCAACTTCCCCACCATCTTCCACTTACACATCCTGAGATGTTTTTGCTCGGTCTCTTACAAATTAAACGCCTTTCTTATGCCGGAGAAGGACTCAAATGCCCAAACCTACAGAAAATTGTATGTTAGAAACATAATATGAGAATAAATAGTTGTTATTTAATCAATAACTGATTTTAAACATTTACCTGTAGTGCATATGTGAAGCCATAGTACGATACATAGTTTGCGCGACCTTCAATTTTTCTTGTCAGTCCAACTAGGAGGTGATTTATAAGTCCTTGTTCCCCATGGATATCTATTAAACACCTCTAAGTTGTCGACAATATCCAAAACCATCGCGTCAATTTGTGTTATGTTTTCCCGAGCTCTCAAAACATATTCATATACAAGTGTCAGCCCCAACTTGTATCGGTCCTCCTCATTGTTTGCCAGATTCAGAAATGCCTCCATCAATTCTTTAGGCTTGATGGATTTTATCACTCCATCAAAATATTCATTCCTCAATCTGTTTCCACCAGGGATTTTCGAAATGAAATTTTCCTCAATACCTGGGTGTAATCCAGTAATGAGGGTATAGTCTGAGAAGTCAAATTTGATTTTTTTACCCCCAATACAAAACTAGACCTCGTTTAAACCATTGATTGGCTTAATCCTCATCATATTTAGTGCATGGATACGTTTGCACACCATATTCATATTATCCAGCATATTGTATAAGTTTCCAAAGCAGGATGTCTTGAACAGATCTTTGTGTGCATCGTCTAATTTGTTATACACTTCATCTACTATGTGTAGTCTACACCGGCAAGGAACTTTTGAGTCGAACCATTTTGAACGCTCAAGAAGGAATGCCATATTGTCTGCAATTGAAATATAAACTGTAAACAGAAAAGACATAAACAATTCATTTTAAAATTTTTACAAAAAGAGCAATCAAAAGAACATAAAACCTAAACCAAACACAGAACTGAAATAAATTTAAGCAGCAAATAAAGTTGCAAAAAAATTAATTATAAACGATAACTGAACGAGGGTTAAACGTTTTGGAAGAATTATCTTTTTGTGATTTTACGGATGTTGAAGTGTGAGTTGGAGTGTGCTCGATTAAACGCAATGCAAATAGAGGAAATGGTTTAAGGTTTTGCTGTGGTCTTTCGAAGAATTACCTTTTTTGTGATTTTACGGATGTTGAAGTGTGGTCGTAACCCAACTGAAGAAGATTCGAAGTATGGAGTGATTCAAGCACAAACAGTTGAGTTGAAGTATTCTCGATTAAACGCAATGCAAATAGAGGAAAGGGTTTAAGGTTTTACTGTGGTCTGAAAATAGAAGGAAATTAACTTAAGTAGTTGTGAACAAAACGATGATCGTTTAGTACACGTTTAAACGGTCAAAATGTTCGTTTAAATTTTGGTCAGCCCGTTTGGTACACGTTTAATCGTTCAAGGCGTTTAAACGGTCAAACTATTCGTTTAAAATTTTGGTCAGCCCGTTTAGTACACGTTTAAACGTTCAAGGTGAACTTACTTTCCTTTAACCGTTTGATAAACCTTTTAATGAACGTTTAATCGTTCCATTATTCGTTTTGTCGTTTAGTATTCGTTTAAACGATCAACTAGCCGTTTAGTGATCGTTTTTTTGTCGATTAAACGGCACTATAAGTCACCGTCTTAATTGGAATTTCTTCACAAATGGCCTAGTCAAACTCTCTAACATCTTATTTGGCCTAACTTATTTAAAAATAACTTATATGACATCTTTTTATTTGAAAACCCCATAATACTCATTTTTTTAATGACTCAAATATAGTTTAAACGATTGACGGAGTCGTTTAATCGAATCGTTTAAACGATTCACGGAGTCGTTTAAACGATTCACGGATTCGTTTAAACGATTCACGGATTCGTTTAAATGATTCACGGATTCGTTTAAACAATTCAAAGGGAGACGATGAGAAGAAGACGGAGGAAGACAAAGATAGGGCTTCATGGTAGTAGATGGGAGGAAGACGGAGGAAGACGTACAAGATCCATGGCAGTATAGGGCGACGATGTGGTCGGAGACAGAGGAAGACAGCGACGATGTGGTTGGAGATAGGAGGGGGAGACGACGACGAGAGGAGGAAGACGGCTATAGTTTGAGAGAGGAAGTCGAGATTTGAGAGAGAGTGAGACTGAGTTAGGTTTTAAGGGCTTTGGGGTATTATAGAAAGTTTGTGTTAATTTTTAGTCAAAGATCATATAAGTTGTTTTATCGGGTCAAAAGGTTTTAAGGGCTTTGGGGTATAATCCATGGATGCTGCTTGGGATGTGTGACCCGGTACCGTGTGCTTGGTTTTTGAGCAAATGGTTTGGACTTCCGAGTTTGGATAAATGGTTTTAAAAAATTAGTTTTTAAATTTTAAAAAAAGAATTAAAAATAAATACTCAATTTAGCAATTTAGAACGGATAGAATATAACAACGTATTAATGATGTGACGTACTACCATTTAATATTCTTATTTACTTATAATTCTTGAAAATATGACATTTTTATTTGTAATTTAATGTGGATTATTCCTCGTAATGTACGTGTGAATCGAGACAACTTTTTCAAAGTTTAAAAAGAACGTTGTGTTTTTATTGCGATTTATAAATTAACTTTGTTAGGTTTATAACTTTTTCAACAACTATTGTTATAACTAAACTTTAATGGAAGATAAAGTTGTCTTTCTTCAAAATATTTTTGTCTTTCATCAAGACATAGTTGTAGTAATAGTTGTAAAAAATTTGTAAACTTAGCAATTTTTTTTTATAAATACATTAGCGCCTTAACTTCTAACGAGTAACATATACTCTTTTCGTTCCACCCAAAAAAATTACGTTTGAAAAGTCTCATAATTAATGGATATATAATTAGCATTAGAATTCATTATAATTATAAGAATGTTTGAGTATAGTTAATATGTTTTTACTATATGTTGAGGGTAAAATTATAAAATCATAAAAAATACTAAACATAATTTTTGAAGGTTGACTCTTTATGTAAAATATTTTAAAATAAAATAGTGGAATCTTTGCCTGGAACCGAAAAAATAATATATTTTTGATTTTTCCAAGACATTTCATGCTACCATATATCTAGTTTACCTCGAGATTCGCAAAATTTCCTCCACCTCCATTGAAAGATCGCAATCATCAATCAATCTAAGGGATGACAGCGCCTAAGAGTAATATGGGTGGTATAATATTCAATCTCTTTGTGAACAAACCTAAATGAGGAATCCCAGCAAGAGTTGTAGATTTAATTTGGGTTACCAGAAAAAGAAAGAGTTGAAGAAAAAATGAAAACAAAAGTTTTATTTGAGTATATAAATCAACACAAAACAATCATTTATAACAACTTTGCATGTCTTTAACTGAGAAGTCAACTCAATTGTCTGTAAATCTGTATGGGCAAACCACAGCTTCTGTTTTATTTTGACCTAGTATTATTATTTTGACCAAGTATTATTTTGTTAATGAATTACATATAAATTTCGGGGGTTTTTTTTTGTTCATATTATGTTCCTACTTTTTCTCATAACAGCTTCATGTTATTTCTTTTCCTCCTTCGCGTTCTTTTCTAGCCGTTTTAAAACAATGAAAACTATTGAACATGAATTTTTTAAAATCTCTAGTCTTTTTCTTCCGTTTTAAGTTCTTGTGGTGATTATTTACCTTTGTATGGGTGTATTTTAACACTGGTGCTGGTGGTGCTAGACCACAAAAGCCCCAAATCTTCGCTATGCAACTTCGATGAATCCATCCAAAGCCGCACGGCTCTAAGTGTCTGGTTTGCAAGTTTTTGTAAAATCCACACACACGAGGCACACAGAGCTTAACGCACTTAATCTATCAAAATCAGTTTTGATTACACGACCCTCACAAAGTCACCACCGTAAGAATATTGAACAAAACCTGATCATCGTTGCAAAAAACGACAAGTTCATCTATCAACTCTCATGATGGAACATGGCTACAGAATTGATACTAAAAAAATTTCTGGTTTCACCCATTCTCACATCATTGCCATTTCTTACTTCTTGAGTTGGAAATACAAGTTGCGTCTGGTTTTATTACATATAAATGGTAACAATTTTTATGAACTGTGAATTGAACTGAAACTTTTTTGGTTTGGCCCATTCTCACATCATTGCCATTTCAAGAGCATATCTAACCCACCAAACATCACATAATTATTCATGAATCATGAGACCAAGCATCACATTATGATTCATCAATCATGAGGCAAGTTTAACCCATCCACCAAAGCTCGCATCATGATTCATGAGGTAGGTTTAACCCGTTTGGCCTGGACCAACAAAGGTGCCATACCCATATTCGAGCAAAAATGCATATTAGTTGGAAAAATTGCGGGCCGGCACCTTTTATAGAATATTCAATCGCTAAAGGACACAATATTTGTTTCCAACCGCTTAGGTTTCTTTTGAGTGATAAATTGACTATTTGTTCCAAAATTGCCCCTGTAACAACATATGATATTCTTAAATGTATTTTGTGCATCGTGATGTGTGTGAAATGTGCATCGTCAATCTCAATTCATCTCTCCAACACTACAACCACTCCTTTCACTTCCCAAGAAACTCAATTCATATCATTATTCCTCGGCCCAGGTCATGCAGCGGTGGCTCATGTTGATCAGATGCAATTGATGTCGGTTGCAGCTCGTAAATCCTGGAGTGACTTAGCAGATGAAAGTTACAGGCTACCACCTATTCGTGGAATTTTTGAAAATAGGCCATCAGGGCTGCGCACCCTCATCCGTGGACGAAGCACCTATCTGAATTATTGCATTCATCCATCATTCTTTTAGATAGATTCTTTCATGGACTGACGAATGGACAAAGAAAGCTACCATCAATGCTAAACCTATATACATCTCATGGTATGTATTCACACCTTCGATCTCCATCTTCTCCTTCTTCTTATGGGGTGGTTGATTTTGTTGATTTTCAAAAAAATTGTGCATCACAAAAAATTTGTGCATTACGATGCACAGCATGTTGTTCCATGTTTTTGAAAGGCACAAACGATATTTGGCAACAAAAGTGTCATTTTTTGGTTAAAAACAATTATAGTGAATTTTAGCAAATGAAAATTGTCTAAAAGAGATCGGCCTGAATTTTGCCCGTATTAGTTTGCATAATCCTTGTGCATGCTTAACCCACGTGGCCTAGACCGAACAAAGTGCCATATTCAAACAAAAATGCATAATTCCATAGAATATCATGTAGACATCCCTTGCAAATACTGCATCATAGTGGTTAGTGACCACCTCGCTTTACTTCACCACGTGCGTACAGGAACTACACGTGCCGGGAGTTTATGGGATTTTGACCTGTGTTCTAAACATTGACCTAAGCGCTGCTTAAGCTCTAGGCGTCACCCAGGCCCCGAGAAATTAAGCAAATCGGTCAAAAAATCGATTAGATGGGAAATCAGCCGCCTAGGCACCTGGTGCGCTGAATTTATTTTAATCTTTCTTAAAGCTTTGGCTCAAAACGATATTGTTTTGGAAAAATAAAAAAAATCAAGGTGTATTAAGTTATTAACTATTTTATTTTGAACTTTGGAACAATATTGAATTGTTGGTTTAAACATGTACTGCAATCATTAATTTTAAATTATTTGGTGATTATTTACTATTAGTATTAAGTTAATTAAGTGATACTTCTCTGTTCCACCCAAAGAGTCTACGTTTGAAAATTTTTAAATATCATTAGAATTAGTCATCACTACAAATTTTTTAGCATAGTTAAAATGTTTATAGCATATGGAGGATAAAGATGAAATGTTATAGAAATTGTAAACATAATTTTTGAAGGTGGACTCTTTGAGTGAAATATCTCAAAATAGAATAGTGAACTATTTGTCTGGAAGGAGGGAATATTAAGAAAGAAAATCGAAAACCAAGTAATTATGCCTTAATTCTAGGCTCCACCTACACCGCTCCTAAGCCCCGCCTTAGGCGCTAGGGGCAAGTCTAGCGCCTGCGTCCCCTAGTGATTTTTAAAACACTTTTAACCGATGATATACATAATTGAGTCGTCTGTTTGCAAGCTTCAATTACATGAGTTGACAGACTTCACAAGATCAACAAACATCACTAAAATGATCTACAAATCTGTTGCACACAACCAATTAAGTGTGGCAGGACACCGTTGTCAACAAACGAAAAGAAAAGAAAGAAAAGATGAGAAAGAAAAAGATATGATACATTTTCGTGCAAAGCTACTTGTTGGTCTCCTTACACACTGATAACAGTAACTGCCTCTGCATAATCTACCAATGAGCGTCATTGCATAGGCAATAGGCTAATCAGTCTGGTAAAGGGTCACTCAACTCCAAAGGGAATGACCTTTTTGCTATGCTCGTTCACAATACGAATATAGGCGGCTAAACACTTGGACAGTGATTCAGGCGCAGTTTTCCTGAGGAATCTAAATACGTTACTTGTGCCAGCAGCTGGAATTACTTCTACTGTGGTTGCTCCCAACCTCCTAATCTCAACCCCGGATTATAGTTTGTGAATAGACGAAACTCATTGCCAAGTTTGCTGGAGTGCTGAGGGCGAAAGCCACAAGGACGCAAACCTAGGAGCTCAGCAGCTCTATCCCTCTGTACATCTCCTGTACATAAAATCAAAAAACATGGTAAACTCCGTTAAGAGTACATATATATCGACGAATGAGAAGGCTATTACCACCATTGATATTTCATTTGTCTATCAAGCTTTATATTTCTCGTTTCTTTAACACTAATTTAACTCATTAGTTGTAAATTATTAATCCCCAACACTTTGGGTTGTAGATGAGCCGAGTCGGATTGAAGTTTTTGTCGAACTCGAGCTCAAATGCTTGTCGAGTTGAACCTTTCCCAGCTTGAGGCTAGCTTTTGGGAAGGGTAAAAAGCTTGGCTCACCTAGACTCATGAGCTACTCGCAAGTAGCTCACAAGTTGAGTCGACTCGAGTAATCCAGTTGGCTCATCTAGTCCCAAGGGCCAAGGCCCAATCCATAAAAGAAAGGTAAAAAAAAGAAACCTAATCGGACCAAATCAAAGAACTTAACAATTCAACAGGCCCATTTTGTCTTAGTTCATAAAAACAAGCCTTTTTGTTATTGAAAATAAGACATCCCAGTCAAACCCTAACCTCCACAAGAAGAGCCGCACACTTTCTTCCTCTTCGAAGTTCACCCCTAAAGCGAGTCGAACTTGAGCTGACTCGAGACAAGACAAATTCGAGCTAACTCGCGAACCACTCGAGTCGAGAACTCTTAAGCTCGCTTCAGCTCGATAAAATTGGCAAAAGTGATTGCTTGGCTGGCTCATTTAGGGTTGTCAAGTCGAGCCGAATTAGGCTCGTTCGGGTCGAACTGGGTCAAGTTGCCAAGTTGACTCGGCTCAGTTAAAGTTGAACGGTAGAGGAGATTGTAGGGATAATCTTTGAAAGTGATCTCTTTGATTGGAATCCAAAATAGAATAGTGACCTCTTTCACTGGAATCCAAAATAGAATGGTGAACTCTTTGACTGAAAAGGAGGGAGCAATTAACATAACAAATTACTGATTATTTAAAAGGCGCGAGATTAAGTTTATTTAAAGATATATGTTAAGAGATTCAACCTGGAATGTAGAAGATGGGACCAATGAAATATGGAATAGAATGCGTGACTATATTAACTAAATATCAATAGAGGTATTAGGAGAATCAGAAGGTAAAAAAACTTCTAGATAAAGAAAAATTGTGGTGGTGAATGAAGAAGTCTTATTAAACTTGGCAAAAATGTAGAACTCTAAAAGTCATGGAGCGATATAAAATCTGCTAATAAAAAGGTGAAGAAAGTCGTAAGAGAAACTAAAGCCATGAGAGAAACCAAATCTAAGGCATTCAATGATGTTTATAATAAATTAGACACAAAAAATGGGGCAAAGAATATATACAAACTTGTAAAATTAAGGAAGAGGAAAAATAGGGATTTCAATGAGTTAAAATGTATTAAGAATGAAAATTCACAGTCCTAGTCAAAGAGGAAAAAAATTAAAGAAAGATGGAAAACATACTTTGAAAAATTATCAAATGAGCAATATGTAGGAAACGTAGCCTTACCGGAACGTAATAGCAGCGGTAGAGTTTACTTTAAGAAAGATAAGGTATGGAAGTGCCTAGGAGACTTAGGAGAGTCTTGACTAGTAAAGTTATTTAATAAAATCATGATGTCAAAGACAATGCTTGATGAGTGGAGGAAGCATAGTATCAATATTGTGACATTCCAAGTTGTGAACTTCAGGGGGATTAAATTAATAAGTTATAAAATGAAACTTTGGTAGAGAGTTGTTGATAGACCAAGACTGGGAGATAACAATAGGATCAGTTTAGTTTGGTTTTATGCTAGGGAGGTCAATAATGGAAGCTATCTACTTATTAAGAAGATTGATGGAAAGATAATAAGATATAGAGTGGAAAAGAATGATTTACATACGATTGTTATAGACTTAGAGAAGCCGTACGATAGAGTTCCTATAGAGTTAATTTTTTGTTAGAGACGAAAGGAGTTAACTGAGATATATTGATGTGATTAAAAATATGTACGATGGAGTTGCAACATTAGTAGAACTACATGGAAGAGACTTGTGAGTTCTCATTTACTATATGATTACACAAAAGACCGGCCTTAATTCATATCTTTTTGCCTTAGCGATGGATAAATTAACTGAAAATAAATAAGATGATAAACCATGGGGCATGATCTTTGTTGATGACATTGTTTTGATTGATGAGACGAAAAGTAAGGTTAATGATAAGCTAGAAAAGTGGAGAGAAGCTTTAGATGTCAAATTGTTAAAAATAAATAGGAGTAAAACGGAATATATGGAAAGAGACTTTAGCATCACAAGGAATATTAGTGGTTACAAAGTTCGGTTAAATTCAAGAAATACCACAAAAGGACAAATTTCGATATTTAGGATCAATTATTAATCAAGATCGGGAAGTAAGAGATGATGTTAGTCATGGAATAAAAATTAGGGTGAAGTGGAGGCGGGGTGAAATGGAGAAGTACGTCCAGCGTGTTATGTGATTGATATACCCATTAAGTAGAAAGTAAAGTTTAATAGGACAGCTATTAGACATACGATATTTTATGGAAACAAATGTTCGGCAACTAAGAAAGTACATATCAACAGGATGAGTGTAGCTGAAATGCAAGGTTAAGATGGATATGTATTAGACACACGCTACTTTATGGAACCGGATGTTGCGCAGCTAAGAAAGAACATATTAACACGTTGAGTGTAGCTGAAATGCGATGTTAAGTTGGATATGTGATAAAACTTGGAAAGATAGAATTCGTCATAAACAAATTCGTGAGCCACTAAAAGTTGCCCCAATGGGAGATAAATTAAGAGAAAATCGCTTAAGATGATTTGAACACATCCATCATAGACCGCTTCACGCACCCGTTAGGAAGTGTGACGGTATCAATGTCAATCAGACGAGATGTAGGGGAAATCCAAACCTAACATTGACATCACTAATAAAGAAGGATATAAGAAAGATATGAATGACTGTAGATATAAATGAATATGAGTGTGAGTGTGCGTGTGCATCGACCTTGCTTTGGACCGAATTGAATGATGGAAAAGGATTCATGTAGCCGACCCCAAGTGAGTCAGACTAAGGCTGAGTTGAGTTGTGTATTGACAGTTCTATTTGCCACCTCTTTTGCTATCCTTGAAGACCAAAAGATATGGACTGTAATCTCAAAGAAAAACTTGGTGCATACGAACAAAGGAAAAATGTCTTACCTGTGAGTAGAAGCAAGTAGTGTTCCCCTGGTTGCAGAAGAAATGAAACTGTTTGAGCAACTTTTTCCAAGCACTCTTGACTCTGCTAACCAAAATCATCAGCAAAATAACATTATTTTATGCAGATGATATCCGAACAGAGAGAGAACACCATTCACTCCAATACCTTATCTCCCCTCAGCCAAATACAAAAAGCAACAAAAGTAGAAAAATACAAATTTTACATGAATTCATAGACTTGACCACTTTTACCAATAGTCAAAATGAGCCTGATCATGTTAGAGCTCATTGCATGCACAATCAGTCGACTAAAAAGAATCATCGAAAGTACACAAAATAAGAGCTGGCCAAAATTTCTCTGTTGAATACTATGCCACAGAATAAATAAATAAGAGTAAAAAACAGGTGTTCAAGTGAGCATGTTCATGCATTTAGTGAGCAACCAAATTTCAAGGTGCCAGTAAACCTCAGGCCAATATTAGACTTTATAAATAAGAAACAACAGGTGCACAACTCAGTAGACACCAAGGAACAGGTATCCTAAAACATGTAACTGGAAAGTAATCTCAAGATACAAAACATTCTGGAATTTGTTCGATTTCCAGTTGAACCCACTTGGCGCCCTGTTGTTTAATATGCTTTTATCGTATCAATAGAGGTTTCTAATTTTAAGAAATCTATTCTGATGTCACTTAAAGAGTTAAGACAATCTTACACTTACACAATTTTCTATTGATTCTTTTGGTTAGTATTGATCAGGTGATATAAAAATTTTCCAGCAGTTTAGCCCTATTATTGCGTTAAACAATATAACAATAGGTAGAACGGAATGACCAATAGTTTCCATTCCTTCATGCCTAACTAACCATATGATTAATGCCTAGGGGACTCCAGAACTGATTCTTAAATTTCTTCTCTTATGCTAACTTGTGTTTGAGCCTAGGGATTGATACCCAAATCACACATCAGACATGTGGGAGGTCTACGGTTGCTTTGATATAGAAAAGGATATGAAACAATGGAAGGCAAAAAGTCCACTTAGAAGAGAAAAGCTGAAAAACAATGGGACAAGAAAGTAAAAAATAAAAAGATAGTAAAAATGATCAAATCAAAGATGAACCTGATGCTAATCCCTGCAAATATCTAGAGCTACAACGCCAAAAGGTTTTCATCTACCTATGACAAATATGATATGCGGTTCCTATTTTTCCCCAAGTTTCAGCACCTTCTTGAAGCACGAAAGCTATTTCGGCTAGCACAGACGAACATTCTTCAGAGCATTATTACCTTCACATCTAACCGACTGAAAGGAACTTCATTTCAGGCTAGATACTGTCCCACAAGTGCTTTACCAGTCTTCCACCTTTCTCCCCATCACCCCTCCTCAAAATTCTGAGTATCCTTGCCAAACGCCCAAAGCCAAATTAACTGCAGCATTTTCAAACTCAGTACTTAAAATACCATAAATGAGTTTCAATTTTCAACTAATACAAGGTCACAAAGTTCTGAGAAGGCGTTATTAGTGTTTTTCTAGTAGGCAATAAAACCTATATGATTTAGTCCTCGTTGTGTGTAGACCACTGCACTACTGAGCTTCAGGCTCTTAGACCAACTGGTTTGAAAACACGGCCTTACAATTACATCTACATGTCGCCCAGATTAACCCATTATTTAGTCCCTGTATTATGGGACTAGCGGGTATTAACTTCTTTGGACCAAAATGTCCTTCAAGTTTATGTGCGTAAATATCACAACCTGATGTGAATCCGAGTTCGGATTCGAGCCAAGACCGATTCGAAGATTAACGGGACCCTTGTAGATGGACAACGAACGTGGAAAGAAAAAGGATAGGGAGTCTCCCTCGACCCACTAGCCGCGATTGACTAGGAACCTCGGGGTGCGGCAGAGAACCTTCGACGCAATTGCCAGAGACCCACGACCACGGAACGCCACAATCTTCCGACTCGTGAAGATTGATAAGTTCAAGGTGGTTTCCAATCCAAGAAACCCAAATATTCTCACAAACTGAATCGTGGAGAAAACGCAAGTGTATAAGAACACTCGAACAAAGCTTATGCTTTAATATATTAACCAAGGTGCTTTACAATGAGTTTAGAGCTGCCTTTTATAGGCTTGAAATGCAGTAATTGCTAAGGGATGAATCAAGTCTCAAAGCCAGTCCAACTTTGGAGAAGAAAACAAGAAGACTGTCCAATTTTGGAGAAGAAAACAAGAAGACTATCCAACTTTCAGACTTCAAAACCCAACCTTCAAGTTTCCAGGATTGTCGATTTGACCCTCTAACTTGCATATGAACTTCTCTTGATATACTGGATCATTGGTAACTTCAATTTGATTCCAAATCTCTCCCACAAGTTGAAGTAAAGCTGCTCGAGCCCTCCTCACATAAACACGAGTGATTGGTCCTCTTTTTATGATCAACAGGTCTTGATTATCTTGACCCGAGCTATCTTGATTCCCATCACAACCCCTACCCATCTTTCACGTTGAAATTAATCTTGACCACTCTCTGATTCCCAAAGGCAATGTGGAGGTTTCTTGGTATTACCAGGCCATTTCGCATGCTTGAAGGGTCCGATCCATCCAACTCTCCAATCCTTGCTCGAACCAAGGAAGTAATCTTCCTAAACCTGATCGATATGTACCTCATCCCTCGGTCTGTACAAAATATTTTCTTCTTCCTTTTAAGATATCTCACTGTTCAATGTTTGCTTAAATCTCTTGCACCTCTCAACTCTCTCAAGTAGCACATTTCTTAGGAGTAGCAAATCATTTTACAGCTTAAGAAATTTCAATGTCATTTAACAAACTAAGAAGATTCCCCACACAGTATGAGGATTGCTGGATGAGCCCTCTTTTATTTAAAGGATGTCAATTATTGCATAAAACACCATAGTTTCTCTTCTTACAAACTCTGACAAGTGACTACCAATGATGCCTCCAAATAAAAATACATTTGCCTTCCAACTTCCTCTCATCCATATGCACGCCTAGAACAATCAATGATCAAGGTGCCAGAAACCTAGAAACTGTACAAATATTATCAGAACAGACTAAATAATGTCATGGTATATATGAGACGGTGATCTATAATCAAGATTATATAGCTGCTCTACCTCGACAACGACCCTCGCCTCTTTCATCACAGCCTTTAGCCTTGGGATGAGGAAAGACAGGAACTCAAACACCATATTTTACTCCACTTAAAGACAGTTCACCAATATGGCGAGGTTCACCACTATGGCGAGGTTCACCTGTTGATTTAAATATTAAATGGGAGGAAGGAGGATGCTAGTAGGATACTATGTTACTTGGACTCAGCTAGAAGGATCAGCTAAGGGTGTGGATCCAAGTGTCAGTTCCGCCATATGAAGATTTTGCACTTAGTGTTAAACTGCCATACCCACATGGGTGACATCCATGTCATGTTGTGTCATGTCCACACGGGCACTTTCGCAAAACTGAAGGGTCCAGGTACATAGGTAGGATAGTAATCCCAAGTATATACCAACAAGGAGGTTAATGATGGATGAAGAAAACAGAAGCAGCATATGGGTAGGATGCTAGGCCTATTACATGCTCTGATAAGCAAGTAGGTGGCGAACCAATTATTATGAAATAACAAAATGAACTACCTAGAGATTAAGAAACCCAAATCATGAAGACATCTTTAATAACAAAACAAATCCATAATGAAACCTTAACACTAAAATATCAAATTACAGATTGTAGTAAAATGGGGTAATTCTTAGGTGGTCGGGAGCACTTATTTTCTTCACTCTCTCTGCATATTCGTTAAAGGCCAGCAGATTTTGGGGAACCATGTGGTCCCTACATCGAAGGGCTTAAAGTGTGATTAGGAGGGAATGGACAATGGGGCACCGCGACACCTAAGATTTCCCACAAAACAGATGTAAATCTACCAACTTAACTGTCAACTAATTCCAGACACTTGTCTTGAAACTGAAATCTGGATATCTTTAAGTTAAGGTCATTAAAATTCTTTTATATTACTTTCCGAGCAGGAGGCTGGAAAATTAAAGGTGCACATTTATGAATAACACTCGAGCCATCTTACAATATGTACCTCACCATTCTTGACTCTCCAAAAACAGAGTCAACTTTCAAAAAGACTGTATGGAGGTGTCACTTTCTTATATTTCCCTTAACACAAAAGAATGTAACGTCTTAATGATAATTGTCATATATGCATAAGAAATTCCGTCCATTCAAACTTGAATGTAATTTTTGGCTTGTATTATATGACACACAGAATGAAAAATCAAAGGTTTCATTGATTTGAAGAAACTTCTTTTAGGATGGACCGATGGAGGAAGCAACAATTACAAGGCAAAGAAGAAAAAACTCTTCAAGTGTAAGATCTTACTTCTTCAAGGTACTCAAACCAAAGTAAATCCAAGCATAATACTAATATAGACAAAGAAGGAGCTTAAAGGAAAATGTTAAGTCTAACAATACCAAGTAAGTCCTCACCAGGTAAGGAGGATCTGCAACAATAATTCGATATGCATGTTTCATTGATGATGGAAGCTCTTCTGGTTGATTGTAGTCATAGAATGTGAACTCGTTTCCATATTGCTTGAAACGATTATCATATTCAAGAAGTTGCACTGATAAATTAGGATGCATTTTCTGAAAAATCATGTAAAGAGAAGAAAAGTCAATATTTTCCATATATATAGGCAAAAAAGAGGCCAGGAATTATAAGAAAAAGCTATTATGAAGACAAACTCACCACCCATGCCCCCCTTACGACAAAAAAGGTACACACTCACTTTTTTATCAGATGTAGTAACTTAAGGGTAAGTGTACCTAAAACAATGGTCGGGCCGAGCATGTGGTCATCAATAGTCACTAACGACCGTATAAGATCCTTCGGTCCAAACATATGGACATAATTATCAGACAGGAGACAGAAAAAAGACTGAGCATTGCTTCCATCTTTGGTGTACGGTGCAACACTACGCGGCAGAACATATTTGGATATTGCCCTTATAGATGAAAATACTGCAACTTACAATCGGTAGTACAATAGGATTTGATGGTAAACTCGATCTGACCCTCAGCACACGCCTACATTTCATTAGTTTAAGAGTGCAGAGACAAAGCTCAGGCTTATACGCGAGAGATTTCAGAGTAAAATATAATAAAACGCACAAAACATGTTCTATTGTAGGCAACACATCTTTTTTAATGAAGCATTCCATCAGAATTCTGAACCAATATGAGTGCATAGAGAATGTTTGCCATTTTTACCGAAAACTCCCCAATAAGGACTGAACGGACAATAAAAAAAGAAACAGCTTTCCTTAGCAAAATGAGGATGGACATTATACGGGAAAAAATCATTGCTAACATAAACTCTTCTAATGCATTAGGCATCCATGTCAGACTGCTGGGTGGGAGGCGGGGGGTGAGGTAGGGGCGGTAGTCAGCATAAAAAAAAGCAGCAGCAAGACCATCTAAGTAACTGAAAAATAAAACAAGGGAGAAGTGGTCCTATCCTTCCGTTAAGGCCTTCTTCTCATCAACATTTAGCGGTTTTGGTGGTGGCATGGATGACATGTGTCTTTGGTGGTGCTGTGTTATTGGGAATCTTTGGTGCCTGTAGAGAGTAGGCTCTATCCTCTTAGGCTTTACAGGAGAGGGGAGAGCACATAGGAATGTCACTTTCTTTTCTTTTGGAGTTGGAGTGCTGTGCTCCATTAGTTTTCTGTTTCTTTTTTCCCCTTGCCTTTCTTTTCCTTTTCTTTGTATTCTCTTTTTCCTGCTTTTTCTATTTTTTTCATATGGCAGAGCTTCTCCTCATGTACTTCCTTTATCTCAACTATCATAATTTCTTCTTTTATAGAAAAAAATAATTAAACAAATAAATATCATCTGCAGTCAAAAGATATCCTAATCCTACAGGGTATCATAAATCCCAGAAAATTAATTGGCCAACCAATAATGTAGTGCATTGTTCAAAAGTGTATGCCAATTGACATTCGATTAATCAACTCCCTGCAAGGCGTATGACAATAAAATTAAATCTCCTGCTTTAGCAGAGATAGGATCAGGCTAAACTGAGTTCAGTATCACCTTTCTATACCCCTCCACCCAGGTCAGCTTTTGAGGTATCTAGGACTACATATAGTAACACCTGCCCCACTATTTTTTGCCTTACGCATTGCAGAAAATGACTTACCAAGCTCAACCTTGGTAAGTCGTTACCATGGAAAAGAGTCATTTTCGGCTGACTTGTAACTTTTTTTCATTGACCACATTGCCTAAAGTTACCAAGCAGGGAAAGTATGAAAAAAGTTCAATCAATTACCATGAAACAAATGGAGCATCAACCTATTCTCGGTACATAAGATTGTCAAGCTTTTAGACAACCAGTTTCACAGTAGTCTATTCTCTTCCAAATCTTGTTGCCTTCTTTAGCGCAAGTTATCAATAATTTTTGGCTCTAATACCAACTAACAACCTGGGGGTTGGGGGGGCATGGGAAGTAAAAATTGCATTTTGATCCATGTTGAAGCCAATGATTCTTGGATTAAAATAAGGAAAACAACTTCAAAGTTCGATCTAGTGAGCAAAGCCTATGAGTTCCCATGGAACATTCTGTAGCACTAAGTTGTTGAAAACTTTTGGCCCTAATACCAACTAATGAGGGTAAGGGCATGAGAAGATAAAATTGCATGTTGATCCATGTCGAAGCCAATGTTTCTTCAAGAGTAAATGACATTTTGATCCATGTCAAAGCCAGGAGTGGTAGTCAAGTAACAGAAAAAAAGCTCTAAAAACCAACTCAAAATATATAAGAATGGCAATCCCTTCAAAGATCAGATAATGCCGACTAGTGAAAGGACCCCAAAGCTTATCTCCAAACTGGAACAAGGAAGACCGCAGGATCTCAAAGAAGAGTGAGTTATAAGCTTCAGTTTTCGAAATTCTAGTGTTCCTCTCAGTCCAAATGCAACAGAAAACAGTCAACATCTCGATATCGAGAGGGCTTTACTATCTTTTACATCCCCAAAACCCCGGATAAATTTGGATTGAAGGAAAAGGCAAGGGATAAAATTGGGATCTCCAAGGATTTTCCCCAAAATCAACGAGCATGTACTACTTGCTTAAAGTTGTTAAACACTCTGATCAAGTAGTTAGTTAGATGGTGGTATATCAGCATAAGACTTCAAAAAAATTCTCCATTCTACTAATGTTCACTCTAATAAGCTTTGGACTATCCTTCAATGATACCAGTTAATTTTGAGGCATTACATAGGTGATAGGCCCAACTCTTTGAGTACTTGAGCTCTGTCATTTTCCTGCATAAGTTTCCACAGGAAAGCTATTATCGAGTAGGGTTGAGTTGCATATTCTTCCTTTGGGAAGTCTAGATTATACATGGAGGTAGCTATAATGAGACATCCGCTTCTCTTTCGACAAAGATAAACATCCTTGCTTGACCGCACCGTTTAACACATCAGTTCATCTATACACAGTGCAAAGAAGAGAAAAATACCTTGAGATAGGCGTAAAGGGTGGGGCAAGAGATGCAAGCAACCGAAGGGGAATCATCAATGGAGGTGCACAGAGCGTGAACTTCTCTGGCAACGGTCTCGGCAGTTTCGCGGTCATACCAAAATTGGCTTAGATTCCAGTTCTCCGACACCAACGCCACCTCTTCCTCCTCCCCGGCCACACCGCCGTCGTCGGTGGCGGCGAGAAGCGAGCGGTCCTGTTCATTGAGGAATTGCTTGAGAGCTTCGAGGGCTTGAGAGCTGAGTGTCGGAGGGTCATCGTCGTAGTCGTTTTCATGGGGAACTGGGAATGCACTTGCTTCTTTCACTGACTCCATTGGCGACGTCTCCGGCTTTGGACTGCTAAAATTGGGTTAATTTTGCGAGAAATTCCGGCACCGGTTGGGTTGAAGCGTTGCGTTTTCTTGGGAGAGAAAAATGTCAATTACCAAAAAGCCCCTCAATTTACACACCCTCTACCGTAAAAAAGTAGGGCCGTTAACAACCGATTTCTTCTAAATACACCCTTTTATTTATTAGGCTTAATTATCAATTTGGTCACTGTACTTTATAACTTTTTTCAGTAAGCTCATTCTACTTGTTTTTTCTCCTAATTAATCATTGTACTTGGCATTTCGAGTCAAAAGGGTCACCCAGGCTAACTGCCATTAATTTCATGGATGGAATCACATGAAAAGACATTACTGCCCCTAAGATAATTCTCAGGCTCATATTAATCAAAACTTATGAATTACTGCCCTAACATGTAAACTTAATAGCACACAAACTTAATCCTAAAATAATACAAATTAACTTAAAACTATGCATACAAATATTAAAAAAAACATAAATACAGATTTTTTTTAAATACAAATATATTAAAAAAAAACATGCATACAGATTTAAAATACAAATATAAAAAAAGCATGCATACAAATAACATAAACAAATAATATAGATTATTTTTTAAAATTTACAAATTAGCAAACAAATTAACTTAAAATAATAAAAAGGCTTAATTAGCACTACTCTAAACTTTTTATGCGTTATTCATAAATGTTTCATTCACTTTTATAATCTTCCTAAGCATGCACATAATTAAACAAAAGTAGAAACTTTTTATTTTTCATATGCATGTATATAACTCGAAAAAGACTAGGTACCGTCCATTTCATTTCAAGCTGTCCATCTTCAAACTTTTGTCAAGATCAATATTTGTTTGTGAAAAGATAATTATGTGTACGTACGTAAATTTAATATTTTAAAAATATTAATTAATATTAATGCTTTTGTAAGACTATTTTTACCAAGTCGTATTGTCGACATGCAACGCTAGTCCTTGTATTTAGTCTTTAAAAATAACTAGTTATTGAGCCCGTGCTCCGTATGAATTTAATTTGATTATGAAATTAATTGATACATATTAAGAATATTTTTGAGAAAATTATCATTATTCAATATCGGTGTTTGTTGACTTAATGTCTGACAAAAGTTAAGTATTGTCAATATATGCAAATTAGTGGTCGTTTATTATAATATTTTCATTTCAGAATAAGTATTTTTTATTGGTGGTCAATATATGTATTTTCGTTTCTAATCATTTTTTTTAATTTGTAAGTATCCTTTAATGATATCAAATTATTTGCTTTTTGTTTTTTGTTTTTTTTTCATCTTGTAGTCAATAAAGATATTTTAGACATATATTTGAAGATTTTTGATAAAATTAAAAATAAAATAATTATTTTGGGATATATTGAAAAATGATATATTTTTTTTGATCAAAGGAGAATTGTTTAAGGATTGAATATAATTATATTTTAAAAATAATTTTTGAAGATCATTCAATTATTTTTTAACGAGGCTGCTAACGTGGAGTATGTGGGCCCCTATCTCGCATAAATGACTGCTTGCGTGGACTATGTGTTCTTAGTTGTATAAAAAATATGTTTGATAAAATAATTATAATGAATAGTTATCTTCATTAATTTGATAGAATATTATATAACAATTTTTTTTTTTGTACAACTATTCAATAAGGTCACCACTGGATGGTCACGCGTGCAGCGCATAACTTGAATAAGGGCATTTTTAGATTTTTAGAAAAAAATTGAAAGTTTCATCCACGAAATCGGACGGAGTGATGAACTTGACTCGAAATGCCAAGTGCATTGATTAATTAGGAGAAAAAGTAAGTAGAGTGAGCTTACTGAAAAAAGTTGTAAAGTACAGTGACCAAATTGATAATTAAGCCTATTTATTACAAGAATATCATCTTTTGAAAAGGCTTTGTTGCCCGTGTCACGCACATCTCTCTCCCAAGCCTCTCTCGCGCAGCTCTCTCCTTTCTCTCTCTCAACGAACCAGCCTCCATCTCCGGCCAAGCAACCCAATTCGTCTTTCTTCTTCCTCCGTCCAAGTCTCACCGGCATTCAAATACCCAAAACAACGACCCCCTCTTCAACAATCGAGGTTTGCCACAGTTAGAGCTTGATATTTGATGGATGAGTTTTATACTCATCCGAAGGGTACTTTTCTGGCTTAGATTTAGCGATTTCTCGAGATTTTTGTTATCTAATATGGGTTGTTAGTGTATTTTTGAAGTTTCAGGGACTAAAGGATACAGTTATAAAATTTAGGGGTCTCTGGTGCTTATGCAGAATCTTCAGGGTTTAAAGTGCAAAAGCATGGAAGTTGGTAAACTGAAGTTATGCGGACGCATGAAGCGGCCGCATACATTCCAGTATGTTGAAGATTTTGTGCGCGCTCGCATGAAGCAGTCGCATAGCTTTGCGATAAGCTATGCGGACGCATGAAGCGGCCGCATAGCGTCGAATTTTGTGTTGCCCTAATTTGTTTTAGTTAAGGAAAATCTATTATAAAAGGAGTCTTTTGTGAGTGTAATTGGGAGGACTTCTTGGAGAGAAAAAAACAGCTTGGGATTATTTTGTAATCTTTTTCTTAACTTCTTCTTTCAAGAATTCAAGTATGGATTATAAATTAATTTTGGTTTTTGTTTCAATTATGAGGAACTAATCTCCTTATCTAGGAATTGGAGGTAACTCTGTATCAAAGACTTATGCCTTAATATAGTTCTTATTCAGTTCAATAGTTTTAGTCATTCATAAGAGTATTTTTATTGAATCTTCCTGTGTTGTCTTTGCGTGTAGGTAATTACAACTGTTAGATTATCATGGTATGATGAATTGCACGATCCGAATGCATAAGTCATATGTTTGCCATCTCTTATGAATGTTCTTTCTTATCGATTCATAATCTTGCTAAGATAAGGGAGAGATTAGTTGTTCCTAAGTTCTTAAAGGATCCCTGCTTGTTATATGGACCGATCAAGAAAGTATAACAATTAGGGATACTAAGCCTGCAAACCGTGATCCAAGCGTCCCAGTCTTTACCTTTGTGAACCAATCCTGGAACTGAACTGATACATAAATTAGAAAGGCATAAATCCAAGATACAGAGTGAATCCCAATTCCTAGGTCTCCCAATTCTTATTAAACTCGTTATTTACTTGCTTTGATAATTTAGTTGATTAATTAGGTGATAAATTAGTTTAATTTTTTTCAGTAGTTTTAAAGATATCAACAAAACCCCCTTTGTCGTTTACTTTTGCTTTTTAAGTTACTAGTTAACAAAATCAATCATTCTCTTGTCTCTGTGGTTCGACCCTTGTTTTTGCGCAACTATACTCCGGTATTCTCGTGCACTTGCGAGGTATATTTTCATTCATCAATATTCAAAATCAGTGTTTGTTCGATTAGAGTTAGCCAAACATCACTAGCCTCTCATCGGTTAGGGCTAGTCGAACATAACTGGCTTGTTCGATTAGGGCTACCCGAACAATCTTGTGATGTTCGGCCAACCAGAGCTGAACAACACCAACCCAAAAATCTTGATAGAATTTGAGTTGTGTAGGTGTAGAAAGAAAAAAGCGGGGATTTGAAGTTTCCTCTATTTTCCAGCAATTATCTTTGATGAACTAGGTAATGGATAGACTTGTTTCCTCATTCTTTCTCTTGTTGTTTCTTTTTATGCCTTTCTAGTTTTCACTTCCATACGGATCCGTTTTCTGTCATGTGGAATATGAAATGGACCGTTCCGTCTAAACGGTGAAAAGATCGGAGACGGCCATGGATGATCGCTGGAAACTTTTTTTTTTTTGTTTTAATTTGACTAAAAATATATTGTCGCTATTTGCACCACCAATTCATATTAATACACTCATCTTTCTAATACACTCACCATGAAAATTTTACACCAACCTAATATCTAAATACACCACCCTCATGTTTCCTTTTTTTACCCTTTCGTAAATAATTCATTTTTCTAAACCTAACCCCCCCTCCACATACACACAGACTGACCTCCCCTTCCCCTCCCTTTTTTCTTCTTCCCTTCCCATTCCAACAGCCTCCCCTCTCTCCCTCATTCCCTCTTTTTTTTTTCTTCACTCTAAAACTAACCCCCTACCCACGGCAGCCTCCCCTTCCCCTCCCTTCCTTCTTCTTCCCTTCCCATTCCGGGAGCCCCCCATTCTCCCTCATTCCCTCTTTTTTTTTTTCGCTCTAAAACTAACCCCCCACCCTCCCCAGACACGGCAGAAACCCCCCTCTCCCTCATGGCAACCTCCCCTCATCTCCCTCATTATCTCTTCTTCCCTCTTTTTATTTCTTCTCCTCTTTCCTCTTTGAAACCCTTAAAAAAAAATTGGCGATTTTTTGTTCGGGACTGGGCTACCAAACAACTGGGGTTGTTCGGTAGCCCAGTCTCGAATAAAAAATCGCCAGATTTTTGTAAGGGCAAATCGAACAACCCCCGGTTGTTCGGTAGCCCAGTCCCGAACAAAAATCACCCGATTTTTTTCAAGGATGTTCGGTAAGGGAAAACCAAACAACCCCCGGTTGTTTGGTAGCCCAGTCTCGAACAAAAAATTGCCATATTTTTTTCAAGGGGGTGGGTTTGGGAGAGGGGAAGAAGGAGAGAAGGGAGAGGGGAGGGGAAGAAGGAAAGAAAGGGAAAAAAAATGGGGGGAGAACAAACCAAATTTGAAAAGAAGGAAAGGGAGGGGGTTTGCTGGAAGGGGAGTTGTCGAGAGGGGTTACCGGAGAGAGAGAAGGGGGAGGGGGAAAAAAGAAGGAAAGGGAAAAAAAGATGGTAAATGAGTCTTTTTAAATAGGGTGGTGCTATTAGCACCACCTTTTTCTATTAATACACCACCCCAATTAAATTACAAAAATGTCATTATATTGTTAGACATAAATACCCTTTCTTTACTAAATACACCAATCCTTATATTAAAACACCACCAAACAATTTATCAATGCACCCTCCTTCATAACACGATATATACATCACATAACACAACACGATTCAAAGGCTTACAATTTCAAACCCAGCAGCAGACCAAAAACTTCAATTCTCCAACTTCTTCAACATAGCAATCCTCTTATCAAACATCCAAAGCCAAACCCTCAACTTCCAAATTTCCAAACTCTTTTACTTCTCCAACTTATCAACTCATATCAAACTCCCATCACCCACGAACGACATAAAGCAACCACATTGTAACAAAAATTAGGCATGTATACTAAAGAAGTGAAGCAGACCATGAATGTAAGTATCTCTACCGCTCAAGTTTTTAATTCAATTTTTTCATGAAATTTCGTACATGCTGGAGACGGTTTTGGTTTGGGACCGGTCTATGGAACACCACAGTGGTGTTCAGTGACCACCTGCTGAACATACTTGGGATGTTCCATCAGTGGTTCCCAAACACCCCTGTGGTGTTCCTTAAGTAGTTCCCGAACACACCTGTTATGTTCTATAGTTTTTCCCGAACACCCCTATATTGTTCCATCATTTTTCCCCGAACACGACTATGGTGTTCCATAACCTCTTACAGAACAGAAACTTTTCAAGATATTTTTTGTTGAAATTTATTCTTTTGTTGTAAACAGGATTCGAACACGTTGTCTACCAAGGGTAGTGTTGCTCCGGTTATGAACGAGATTGAACCCATTCAAGATATCGTTATGGATTACACAAATGTGTTCACGATGTATGAAATGTTTATATCTCGTGATGCATTGTTTGATTGGGTTCGTGTTACAGGATAGGAACATGGAATGGTGATAGTAATTATCAGATCAGATAGTGGGTCGTGTAAGAAAAGAGCTCGGTTAGTTCTGGCATGTGAACATAGTGAGAATTACCGTGAATTCAAGAAGGTTGGAAAGTTGTCTGGAGTAAATAACGAAAAGGCTACTATTGAAAAGGACGTTGTGAGGAAACCAAAGAGGAAAAGAGAAACTGGAACGAAGGAATGTGGTTGTCCATTTCGTTTCAGGGGTAAACAAGTATTAGTTGATGGACCTTGGGCATTGGATGTTCAATGTGGTGTCCACAATCATCCAACTGTAGACTATTTGGAGGGCCACTCATATGTTGGTCGATTATCACCCAAGGAGAAGGACTATGTCATTGATTTGTCTCACACAAATAGTAAACCCAAGGACATTTTGTTTGGGTTAAAAGAAAATTTGTAGATAATAAGTCCACAATAAGGACTATCTACAATGCTCATTTGCAAAATAGAGTTGTAGAGCGTAAGGGTCGATCTCAAATGTAGCAGCTTATGTTTAAGTTGAATGAGCATGGATATTTATATCATCACCTTCACTGTGAGAAGACTGAAATTGTCAAGAATATTTTCTTCGCTCACCCAACGAGCGTAGAGTTATTGCGATGTTTTCCGAGCGTCCTCTTTATGGATTGTACATACAAGACAAACAGGTATAAGTTACCTTTGTTGGAAATTATTGGTGTGACATCGACACAAATGACATTTCATATTGCAGCCGCGTATTTGGAGTTCGAGCGGAAAGAGAACTATATGTGGGCGTTGACAGTCATAAAAGGATTGATGGACTAATTCTCTCTACTCCACGTGATTGTTACTGACAGAAAACTTGGTTTAATGAATGCAATTCAGAAAACTTTTCCCGACTTGAGACATTTCCTTTGTCGGTGGCACATTAACAAGAATATTTTGGCAAATTGCAAGAAATTGTTCCATGTGAAAGATAAATGAGATTGTTTTTCTATGAATTGGAATGCGTTGGTTCTCGCAGATACTAGGTCAAATTATAATGACTTGCTACAAAGACTCCAGTTAGACTTCAAAGAATATCCACTTGCCGTTAAATATGTCATGGAGCAATGGTTGATGCCATACAAGGAAAGATTTATGGCTTTATGGACAGATACAGTCATGCATTTCGACAATACCACAACAAATAGGTATCTATCCTTTTAATATCAGTGTTTATTTTATTATTTTATATATTTTGTTAGATATATACTTAATAAGGTTGTAACTTGTATTTCAAGGTGGAGAGTCAACATGCATTGTTGAAAAGACAGCTTGGCTCGAGTCAGGGTAACTTTGAGACGTGTTGGCGACAGATTCATACCCTCATTGAGACTTCACACACAGCAATCAAACAATCATTTGAGAAGAGAAAAAATGTTGTCCAGCATAAATACAAATCAATTGTATTTAGAAAGCTGCGAGGGATGGTGTCGATACATGGATTGAACTTGATATATGATGAATTGAGTGCTATTAGTGAACGTGGTATAGACCCTCTGTTGTGTGGGTGTATACTGAGAAAGAGATCCGGGCTGCCTTGTGGTCATGAGATTGACGAATATAAGAGATCGAACATGCCAATTCCACTTGATAAGGTTGACGCCTTTTGGAGAAAGTTAGATATCATACCTCCAAAGGTAGAAGATCCTGGTATAGTCGAAGAAATAGGTAGTCGATTTAAACAAGAAATTGTTGAGCTTTCATCCAAGTGGGAACAAGCACCTGGGCCAGAGAGGCTGTTAATTTTAAAGAGATTGACCGAAATAAATCAACCACCAACGACATCACTTAATCATCCCGTCAAGGGTCAGAAAATTCTTACTCGTGGTCGTCTTAAGTCCATAAAGGCTAAAAAAGACAAGTCAACCAAGCGTGATCTGAGTAAGTTTGAGTATGTCCAGTCCATTGAAGATAGATGTTCACCATGTGAAGAGATTGCCTACGAGGTTGGTCCATCGATTAAACAACCACTTACTCTCAGTACGACACCTAAGCCAAAGAAGAAACAAGTATTTTTTATCGTTTTTAAGATAGATTGAACAGTCATTTAACATGGTTATACGCTAACGAAACAAAGAATTGATACATCTTAATTCAATAGGTTGTCCGGCAAAGGACTCGACTTGCGACTACAAGTGGTTTTATCCAACAACTACCATCCCACTTGCACAATTGGATTGTAGAGACTAAAAATGTTAAAAGTGATGGTCATTATGGATTCTGTGCCGTAGCAGACCAACTTGGCTTCACAGAGGAATTGTGGGGTAGGATTAGAGGAGCACTTCTTCATGAGTTAACAGTTAACCAAGAGTTATACAAAAATATTTTCATTGAATATGGTCGCGTTGAAAAAGTGTTGGAGATTCTATACTACTATAAGGAGCCTGCACCTAAGGAACATTGGTTTTGTTTGCCAGAAATGGGTCATTTGGTAGTATCGGCTTTCAATGTTGCGCTCGTGTCTTTGGATTTGCAAATTTCGATGACGTATTTACCCTTAAAAACCCCAATCCCAAGTGATCCGAAGATGATATATATTGGATTTGTGAATAATGATCATTATATTTAGGTATACACCATATCAAGGATATTATCTGAAGTTATTTATGTTATATATATCCATGATATTGATATGTAGTTTATTTGTAGGTGTTCTTGCGCGAGGGGAATCCATTACCACCCGTGGCAGATAAATGGAATACATATCGACTTCATTGTGTAGCTGGTTGGAAAAATTTGTATAGCGACCAACTTAATTTGTATAGTGAAAGTGTAGGAATCAGTCAACTTGGTCGAAGCGCTACGACTGTAGATTTAGATTAGCTTGAGTTGTAAATCAATCTTTTGGTTACTTTTATAAATCAACTTGGTTGTAGAAACATATCCTTTGCTTATTTTGTAAATCAACTTGTGTTGTAAATCAATCTTTTGTTTTTTTGTCATTTAACTTGGTTGTAAATCAATCTTTAATACAAAATGCATAATATCCAAAGATATAATAGTACTAAGTACTACCAATGTGCATAACATCTTGCATTTAAATACATAACATCGTCATTTAAATACAACAATATCCAAATTGAAATATATAATACATGCTATTGTTAACTTCAACTAACACTTCTCCTCCTACTACTAGACGCAGCATGTGAAGGTCCTACCTGATGTGGTCCCTCATCATTTGGACCTCCTAATGCATCATATGCTCGTAGGATCACTGACTCAAACTCTTCTCTGGAGATGGATCGGTCTCCAGATCTCAATCGTTGCACCATCGGTTGCATCAAATCCCGTGCAAATCTAACAATGTCCCAAGCATCTAGTGGAGTAGTATCAGCTGCATTACTGACGTAGGAGGACCGACAGTCGGGGTATTCAACTATGGGATATATGTGAATGTGTGTAATACTATTCAAGATATGAATGATCACACTGTCCTGCTGGTTGGGTAGGTCTACCAAGTCTCTCGTCAGATAACACATGATTATTCCATTGTACAAAGTACTTGACAATTGCCCCCCATATCGCCGCAGTCTGTTGGATTTCCTTCCTGAGGACACCGGGAGCACTAGGGACGTATGAAATTGTCTGCACATATCCAAACTGTCGCAGGACTCGATCAGGATGATATGACTCCACAATAGTGTTTGCTGAGATGCATCCATGGTAATATAAAATTAGGTGGAATGGAAAATGTTGTCTCACCGTCTCCGTATAGGGCTTCCAAATAACCCGTAACAATTTAAAAAACAAAAAATTACAACATGTAACTTTGACACTAGATTTTAATATATACAAATATATAAAAATACATTAATACTCACTTCACTGGGTTTAAGGGGAGTCAAGAACCTCACACTGCACATATGTTCCTTGTCTAGCCTTTGGCAACCACCTTTTTGCAAGACGATTTTCCTCATTGTGCTGAACGTTATGTGGAGGCCTAAACATTGGGAATCGTTCATATATCTATGCCTACATGAAATGCAATAAGAAGACACAATAATCAGTTCATAATCTAATAAATATTTATTTTAACATATTGAAAATAAGTAAAAATATGAATTTATTACTTCCAATAACGTGGAATATCCAGCCATCTGTTTGGTTGTGACTCTAGACGCTAGCCCTAGCTGTCTATAAAGATAAGCTAGAATGGCAACTCCCCATGCATATGTATGAACCCTCTCAAGATCAACCAAGAACTCCAAGTAAGATGTCTGGACCCGAGTGCCACTCTTATCAGCAAAAATTATACAACCTAAGGTGTATAATAAATAAGCCCTAGCTGAGAATGCACGCCTTTTCGAATCATCTGACATAGCATATTGACTAAACCTCTCCCTAAGCCACTCTAGCCACACAGAAGATCCCCTCGCACCTCGCATTCCTTCTATTGCTTCAGCGTAAGAAACTCCTAACCATTGCTCAACATCATAAGTAGAGGTTGGTGTAAAACTCCGTCTCGATAAAACTGGAGTCCCTGTGATCAGAAGACATGTAACGCAAAATACATCATCCAATGTGATTGTCATTTCGCTAAAGGGTAGATGGAAGCTATTGGTCTCAGGGTGCCAGCGTTCCACAAATGCACTGACCAAGACTTTGTCAACTTCAAAGTACGATGTTCGCCTTAATCGAAACAACTTGGAGGCTTTGACAACATCCAACCATAGAGGGTCACATACTTCTCTACGACAACTCCACTGAACTAGTTTCTTAGTAAGAATATGATTGTTACACCTGAGAAGCTCTCTCTCTTTCCCCTGCTATATCAATCGTGTTATGTGCGACTCATAAGTAATCAGTAGAGATGGATTAACAGGACCACCTAGAAATAGGGTATATGTCACATCTTTTCTCTCCTCTCTAACATTTTCTTCTCCCTCATCTCCAACACCTTCCTTTCTATTCTCTCCAAAACCAGCATCTCTTTGAAAATTATAGTCAGTCATCTGTATAGGAGGTTGTTCTTGTTCCTGTGGGACGTGTGGGGGATCCTCAGGCTGTTGTTGTTCACGCTGACCTCTTTCTCTTCTGTTTGAAGCAGTGGATCTTTTGCAGTGGGTCTTTTTCTTTCATATACATTTGCTAATTTACCTGCAATAATCACAATATGGATTAGCAGAGATTGAAGAAACCAACTATAGGGTTCGGGAAGGTCTGAAGGAATACCATATTTCTGTTCGGGAAGGTCTGAAGGAACACCATAGTGGTGTTCGGGAATGATCATAGAACACCACAGTGCAGTTCAGGAATGATTGATGAACACCACAGTGATGTTCGAGAACAACTTATGGAACACCACAGTTGTGTTCGGGACTGGTTGTGAAACACCACAGTGGTGTTCGGGACTGGTTGAAGGAACACCGCAGTGGTGTTCGGGAATCCTTTCCAGAACACCACTGCGGTGTTCCTTCAACCAGTCCCGAACACCACTTTGGTGTTCCTTCGGCCAGTTCCATACATAATATAACGAAAATTAACAAAACTCAGCAAATAAAATGATATTCAATGCACAAATTAAAACGGTTTGAACTTAAAATAGAGAAATTTCATACCTAGGGCTTTCCTCATTGTGAAATCAAAGTTTCTCTTTGTCTTCTTCTTCCTTTTCTTCTTCTTCCTTCTTCCTTCTCCAAAATTACTGGGTTGCTTTTGGGGAGTTTGCAGAACGGAGGTGTTGAGTTTGAAATTGGAAACACATGCAACGGAGGGGAGGGCTCAGTATACTGCAAATTGTTGATGTCGCAGGAAACGTTTGAATTAAGGTTGGTGTATTGAGAAATGAGAGTGGGTGTGATGATATTGAGTGGGTGTATTGGGAAAGAAATAATGAGTTAATTGAGAGGGATAAAATAAAAAATATTGGGTGGTGTATTTAGAAATTAGGTTGGTGTAGAATTAGTGGAGGGGGTATATTAAGACAAGTGGTGTATTAATAGGAAAAGCTGGTGTTAATAGCGCCACTCTTTTAAATAATAGCATTTTTATAATTAATATTTAGGGGGTGTATTAATAGGATTTGGTGGTGCAACTGATGTCACTCATAGGTTAAGAAGGGAAAATAAGGAACTGAGGGGAGCGTATTTAGTGTTTAGAGAAATTAAAAATGAAGAGGGTGGTGTATTTAGAGAAGAGATTTTTTTGTTGTTGTTTTTTAAGTATTAAATAGTAATGACCTAAGCGGACATAGGAAGGAATTGAACCTGAGTCTTCAAACTTTGTGAAGTCTCAACTCTACTACAAGCACTAGGCCACTCATTTTGAGATTGCATTACAAATATATACTGAGATTATGATAATTGATAACTATGAATTTAGTAAATTAATTTGAAAAAAATACTCATTTAAGAAAATAATACTCCATTCATACCTAAAAAAGTTTCATGTTTGAATATGACCACGGGTTTAGTTGGCAATCTTCAAATTTATAGGTAAAACTGTAAGAATAATCCCTCAAATCACATTAGGGGTTTCGTCGCTCAATTTTTTTCAGTTTGAATTAGATCATTAAAGTCAATTTAAATTGGTTTCAATTATATCCCACTAACTCCATCCTTTTGGGTTTTGTTAACAATAGCTTATTCAAGTCTCAAAGGCAAAATTTGTTATGTTACAAAATGAATTATGTTTGTAACCACAAAAAGCCCTACTAAGAAAAGTGACTCGCCTATGACAAAGAAATTCTTCCCGTTGTTAGAAATGTCAGAAGGCTTAAAGGTTTTTACCCTTAAAAATAGGTTACATGGCAACACACAAGGCTCTAAGTACACCCCCTTCTATATTTTAAATACACCCCTAATTTTTTTTATTTTACCCTCTCTCCCTCTCTCTTTTTTTCCCCTTCCCTTCCCCTCTCCTTCTTCTTCCTCCTCTTCCCATCTCCCTGCCAAGCCCGCCTCCCCCCTATCTCCTTCGTTCTTCCTCCATCTTTCCTCCTCCCTCCTTCCTCTCTTCTTCCTTTATCCTTTCTCCTTCCTCATTCCTCATCGTGTTCATGTCTCCATCATTTCCTCATTCAATCTCAATTAATTACACGAAAATCAAATTATAGCTTTTATTAAAGAGACAAACATGTTGCTAACAGATGCCACTTCCAAAAATATATGAATTCATGTGTGATTGATGAACTTGTTTTTTTTAAGTTGTTCGGTATTGTGTGACCGAACACCCATAGTGGTGTTCGGCACCCCCTAACCGAACATCACTATAGTTGTTCGGCACCCCTTACCGAACAACTTTAGTTGTGTTCGGTAAAGGGCTGATAAATAGTAATTAATCTTTTTTCTTTTTTTTTAACCTAAAAAAATGAAAAATACATAAGGCTATTTAAGTCAAAATTTATAATGACATTTTTATAATATATGAAGGGGTGTACTTAGAGGTTTGGGAGTGTTAATAGAAACTCTCTTACTTTTTTATGTTAAGTTTTTCATGATCATATATTAGTACAGATAAGGCTTGAATACAGAGCTTTTGACCTTCAGACATCAGCATTTTACTTTTTGGTATTGCAAGTATAATACATTTACCTCCTTAGAGTACGAACTCCTTTGAGTTTGGTTCAAACTCTAGGCATCTATATAAAGGTCGTATTTTGTTTGCACACACATACAAATGTGTTGCTATACATTGAAAACTAACAACTGTGCAATTTGTTCTCACAGAGCGCAACTTGTTTCGTACAAGATAGAACCAATTTAGTTTCTGCTTTCAGGCCTCAGCATTTCACTTGTTTTCCTTCTTCTTTCCTTCGTTAATAGATATTAATCGGTTTATGCTCGCCTTATGCTTTGTTTTCTGTATTGTTAGAAGTTCTTGCAGAATGCGAAGAATAGTGTAATAAAGATGGTGAATGTAAAGGAGAAATATAATTAAGAGGCTATTTCCTGGTACATTAGTTGGATTCAGAATTGAATGCGGGCGTGGTATGTAAATAAGCTAATTTGATGAGATTTTTATCATTCTCTGTGGGCTTATATATCCAATGTAGTTTCTTCTTTCTCCAGCGGAAGTAAAATTTGTGTTTACAAACGTCGACCCGAAGAATCTTGCGGAAGAGTTTTCTTTCACTTTATAATGATTGTTCATAAGCATTATTGTTTATCATAAAATAGATAAATTGATCATAAGGTAATATATTACATTTTAAAATTACTGAATATCAATGAATATTATGTTAAATATTTAAATTATAATGTCGAGTTATCCTTGTATTACCTAACATTAAAGGCATTTAATGTTAATGTATATGATATTAAATATGATAATTCCTAACTTGGACAATCAAATTTTTTTAATGTATAATGGATATTAAAGTATATAAGCAGAATTGTCTCTAAATATGGCAAGATCCCGCCAATAATCTATCAACAAATATAAATATTCATCTTTATATAATAATAAGCTGGCATGCCTTGAAAGAGTTGGGCTATTCAAAACCCAAAATCCTAGGAGTATACCCCTTTACTAAGTATACCACCCAAAAAATTTCAATCTCCCTAAATACTAAACACACCCTCATATATTCCCTATTTTACCTTTCTTAAAAGTATACCAATTTCTTCCCACCCATTCCCTCTCTTTTTGATTGAAGATCTCCTCCCCCCTCTCTGTCACGACCCGATCCGAGATCTAATGTGGAACCTCATCCGGCGCGTGAGAGTACAACAATAAACACACGTGAAAACCATGATTTCAAAATTTACTTTGATGCTAAAACCCTGTAATGCAAGTTTATGATTTTAAAAACAAAACAAATCCACTACGGCAATACAACAAGCCGGAAAACCAACACATTAGCTAGCCAACAAATCTCCACGAGCTAGCGAGCTCGGGATAGCTATATAACATATCAGAGTGCGCGGAAAATAAGTTAACAATTTACTCTAAGCTCGGCCACCTTGCCGGCATTACAAAAGAATGATAACACAAGTATCAAATACAACAAAAACTACCCATCAATACAATGTTTACATAACATGTACACCGTCAACCTCACCAAAAGAAAATACAGAGGCTCAAGGAGCAACTACCCAAAAGAACGCTTGACGAGCTCACCGAAGACGAACGCAAGCTTACTGAGGGTTTCTCGCGGACCGGGATCTAAGAAAAATAAAAAACAATAGACGGGGTGAGTCGAAACTCAATAAGCTACTAATGCAACAATATGACATACGAGATGTGAAACATTAATACGAACAAGTACAACACAATATATATATATATATATATATATATATATATAAACAATTGTGAAACATAGCATGTAACATATATTTCATGTTAACACATATCACATAATGAGTATCCCATGTAGAAGCAATATGTAACACATTTAAAAGGATACCTTCGAGGTACACCTCCGACACATAAACTTCCAACCAACCAACCAATAATACTAATGTAGAAACCGTTGATGTCGTTCTCGATCATCGAACTGATCCTCTAACCAAGAACCATGTGAACCATTTACTGTATTCACGTCGATGTGAAGACTCGGTCCCCACGACCTGAAAAACAATCACGGTATAGCTTACCAAAGTCGCGTTTATTCCGTACAACACTTAGCGCTATAACCTCTACCGTGGCCAACGGTAGGGCGATACCCAGTGTATTGGCCTTTGGCTATTACGTAGCCCCGGCTCACGTAATAACCGAGCGTCAATACACCTCCAACAAATATGCCATGTACTTAACATAGTTTAAATAATGATAACTTTAAAATCATCATCATTTATTCCAAACAAACAACATTATCATATCTGATTCTTGAACAATTTTTTTTTTGAAATTCAAACTTTTGAGATTATCTTACTAATAACTTTATCTATTGACACTCAAAATTTTTAAAATTTTGCCAATCATACTGCTATAAATCTATATATAAATTCCCATACATTATATTTTAAGTTCGTATATCCCCATCCATACATCATTCATTTTTTGTTAGTAATTACAGTTCATAAACTGTAATTCTTGTTTTAATGCTTTTACTATGCTTATGTTAATAATTTTGTTATGTTGATTTTTTTTTATATTTGTTGTTTAATGTGTTTCATTTAAGTCATCTTGTTATGCCAAGAAAATGTTTAGTTTTTTTAAATTTGCTAGTGTATTATTTCATGTTATAGACTTTTTGGTTATTCAAGTTGACCCTCGTTGAATAGAGTTGACCAAGTTTGACTTTGGATTATTTTGGGTAATTTTGTGTGTTTTTTGTTTTATTTTTTCTATTGACTCGAATGTAATTATTTTGCCGTCACTTTGATCAACCATGCCACTTTTGACCACACATTAAAAATTCAAGCATATTAACCTCGAGACCGAAAGGGAGAGTTGGGTGCCTAACACCTTCCCAACTCGTAACTTAGCCCCCGGACCTTAGAATCTAGGTTTTCTTTCATTCCTTCATAAACGAAAGTGGCGACTTTGTTGATTATTTATTTAACAATTCATTTTGAGGCCTAAGCGGATTACGCGCTCAAGTTAGAAACCTATTGCTTTCATCGACTAGGTTCGAAACGGGATTCTCACAGAAAGAAAAGTGTTTAAGATGAAATTAAAGAAGTAAAGGGGTTCTTTATGAATATTCAATTTTAGATTAGTGTGTTAGGTTTTTGGATATTGTTAAAGGTCGAGGTTAAGTGAGATGCGTAGAGTGGTAAAACAATTCCAAAAAGCACGGTATGTAAAATCGGAGCTCAAGCAAAGAATTGCAAATCATTGTTTCCCCTTTGTTATTAACCCAGTGTGATTTAAATAATATCTTGCATATATTTTTTAATTGTTTTTTTTTTTTTGGCACAGCCAATAAAGATATTTTATTAGATTAAAAAAGATACACCAAAGGAGTACAACACCAGACTGGAAACAAAATTAACAAGAGATCTATAAGAATCTCAAACAATGGATTCCATGTCATTTTCTTATAACTATAGCCTAAAGAATACACAATATTTCCATAACAAACACCAGAGGCGGATCTAGGATTTTGGTAGTACGTGGGCTTGATATTTAAAAAATATTATAAATAATAATAACCGTGTAAAATAACTTCATTTATTAAAAAAAGAAATTACGTATAGTTGGTGATTTTATGAGCCTTACTCATTATATACATAATTATACCGAGTGAATGAGAGAAAAAGAGATTTTAAGTGAGTACTGCAGAGTTTCTTGAAGACTTGGTGATTGATAGAGAGAGAATGAATTGAGAGTAGAGTTAGTGAGTGGATTGACTTGTAAATTTGGGTTATATAATTTTTATTTTTTTATTTGACAAAATTTGACGTGGGCTTGAGCCCCCCTCACCTTGCTTCTAGATCCGCCCCTGACAAACACCATGGATCTATATTAGAATGAATTGATGTGATGTACCATATAAGAATCACAGGCACCAAAGATAAACATTTTCGAGTAGTTGATCCTTGGATGCTTATGTAGAACATATCCTAGCATCGCCCGTAGTTGGGACTTTACTAAATATGAGGACTTAGCTTCGATCCTTGAATTTGTGTCATCAATTCAAGATCGAATAACTTCATCCTAAATATTCAATGCCACCCGAATCTTTAGAGGAAATAAAGTTCATATTTTAAATTTTATTATTATTAAGGTTGGATGACATAGACTTTATCTCAACCCTTATTATTATTATTTTTATTATTTAATATCTTTAAAAAAACTACAACTAATACTGTGTACATGGTGCATTTGGTATGACTTGAACGAATGATGCTTTTGGTAAGATTTTTTGAATATGTGACCTCTCCGTTGAGAGGAGAGTAGTGAAGTACTAAGGCATCCGAAATAAAGTTTAGTCCACTTGTATGTAATAGTATTAATTAAGGAAGGGATGACGACTTCATAATTATGTAGTTTCTCATTGTTTTGAATGAAAACAGAAAAAGAAAATGTGTAGTTCCTCAGTTCATTTGGAAAGATTCTGCCACTTAATAAGACCGCAAATTCTTAAGCTTTATTTTTGGATGAGACTGAGGAATCTTTTGAACAATGCCAAGCGGCAGCAACCGAATAGGACCTACATAGTGGAGGTTGAGGTAGCGGTGAGTCGTTTTTTTCTAAAATCGGACCGAACAAATGAAATCGGACCGAACTAAAATAAAGAGACCGAACCAATACTTTTGATTTGGTTCTAGTTCATAGTTTTAGTAGAACCAATCATTTGGTTCGGTCCCAATTTTAAAAATTATAAATTGGTTCTGAACCGGACTGGACCAATGTATATTACATATATAATATAATTATATAATATATATATATATATTAATAAATTGATGTTTAAAAAATATAATTGCCATTTTTTAACCCTAACCCTAACCCTAGGTATAAAATAATACTTAGTGATATTTCTCTCTGTCATTTACACACAAACACAGACTTGATGTTGTCGAACCTACTTTTTTCATATTTTAGTTTATATTGTATGAACTGGATTGTAATATATGGCTCAAACTTTTTCAATTGTTGAATGGTCAATGCACAATTTTTTTCTTTTGTAACCTTGTTTGTATTATTAGCGTTTTCTCATTATTGAATGATTTTCAATTCTCGTATAAATATTAGATTTTACTATTTGTTTGCCAACTCAAACAATTAAAAAAGCTTATTCCCTCAAAATCGAAAAATGTGAGGACCGAACCAATTAGAACCGGACCAAAATATTAGTTCTCATACATCTTGGTTTGGTCCTAGTTCCAAATTTTTTAAGAACCGAATTATTGGTTTGATTCTAGTTCTTTATTTTTTTGGCGAAAAATAGACCAAACCGGACCGTGATCACCACTAGGTTGAGGCCTTCTGGCCATGTGTGTATATATATATATATATATATATATATATATATGTGTGTGTGTGTGTGTGTGTGTGTGTGTGTGTGTGTGTGTGTGGAGAAGTATTTAATGGTTACTTTTTTATTTAACCATCAATGGTTACTCTCATTTTCAACCATTAGATCAAAAATTAAAGGTTGAGATTTAATGCATTAAATAACTCACCTATTTGCATTAATTGCATTTTCCAACTAACCATTAAATCTCAACCTTTAATTTTTGATCCAATGGTTGAAAATGAGAGTAACCATTGATGTTCATATATATATATATATATATATATATATATATATATATATATTGAACACTAAAAATAGACAGTCATGACACACATTAATTTTTGGGACCGAGGAAGTAGAAGGGACAACAAAGGGTGTCACCAGATGTATCTATTGAACACTAAAAATACAGTCATGACACATTAATTTTGGGACCAAGGAAGTAGAAGGGACAACAAAGTGTGTCACCAGATGTAGAATATACATAAATTTGTTACCTTTTTTGTTTTCCGAATGAATTAAACCAAAAAATTGTTGCCTTTTTAAGAATCTTTATCCAAAAATAAGTGTTTTTTAACATAAAGTTGTTGCTTTGGCGTGGTGTGCAGGTGCAAGCACACATGCAATTCGGGCGCTACTTGTGAATAATTTAAAGAAATTAGTTGCACCCTTTCTATCAGCTATAGTTTTTGGGATAGATGGTAGTGCTGATGGTTCTAACAGTTGGTATCAAAGCAGTCCCGAGTTTGATCCTTACTTTTGAAATATATGGTAGTGTTGATAGTCCTAATTGTTAGTTGTGTTAAATTCATGTTTGCTATTTATCATGTTCAATGTGCAATTGTCAAACTATACACCTTTATGCTTATGTACTACTAAAATAACGTAAAAGTTCATTTTCTTAATTTTTGCAAAAAAAATAAAAACTCAATTATAGACGGAGGAAGTATATCTTATTTTAATTCATTGGAAATTACGTTGGAATTTAACCCCTTACTTGCATGCCTTAATAAACTATTTTGGATATTAGTCTCATATGTCATTTTCTACCTTATTTAATTAATCGCATTATTAGTGTTAATATTCCTTTTGAGATCCTAATCAATGTACTAACATAAGTTTATAATCAACATCAGAAGATAACAAATTAAATACCCCAAAACCCCTAAGCCTCTCTCTCTCTCTCTCTCTCTCTCTCTCTCTCTCTCTCTCTCTCTCTCACACACACACACACACACACACACAGAAAAAGACTCACTCTATGGTTCGTCCAACTTTGTTCTATGGTCGGGGTTGGAAAGAGTTATTGAAAGGCTTCTTCTTCATCATACCAACAGCCTTAGCACTCATAACCTCTTTCTTCATCTTAGTTTATGTCTCTTCAACCTCTAAACTTATCATTAATCACACTCACCTCCCTCATTTTCATATAAAACCAGCACTTGAGTCCTCACCAACAATCAATAATATACTACCCATCATTCCCACCAATCAAGTTTTTCAAGTGTCTCTTGAGCAACACCACCAACAACTCCCAACCTCAAAGAGCAGCTCCTTTCTCATCACATATTCATCTCATGACGATCCATCAGAACTCAATCAATCCCCTCCATGGACAAAGAATGGCAGTCAACAATCGAAACGTCAACGGTCAATAGAAGCTCCAACGAGCTCATTTGGTACGTGCGTTTTTTGTTTTGTTTTGTTTTGTTTTTTTAAGAAGTTTTTATGCCTAATTAACCATAAGTTTTGAACAAACATTTATTTTAGGACGAACGGAATAATATTTGAATGAAATTAAATGAGGAGAGCATATTATGTTTGAATTTTATGTGGGATATCCTATGATGTTTGGAAAAGGTCTAGGATAAACTGTTTAATGGTTGGTTGTAATGGGAGAAAAATCAAAGTAGCCTGGCTAGAAGACTTGCAGTTTGTTTGAATATTTCTTTTTCGGTTACAGTAAGAAAGATACGTCTTAATTGCTAAAGTTTTTTTTCGTCTTAACATAAGTATTCTCTATTTTATTTTACGATAAGTAGTTTTTTTGGACTCAATTGTGTATAATTAATGCCCTTTTTATTGTATGATAGAAAAATTACACAATTGGGTAAAATATTAGATGGTCTTAGATCACAACATCATCAACTAATGTGATGATCAAATATTAATCAATAGGAAGTCATCATTTAAGGGAGGTAGAAAATAATGTTTTGGCCGAAATCAGCAGAGTTTAAAAGTTAGTTGATTGTTAAATTCATCTGAATGATCACTTCCTATTGGTACTTGACCAACACGACGATCAGTTCTACTGTACTATACTTATGTAGTATGTACTGTACTTATATAGTAGTATATATAGAATCACAGAATAGTTTCTCCACGATCTCGATCATTGATTTGAAACTACTACTCCCTCCGTCCCTAAATTATTGTCTTCCTTTCCTTTTTCGTCCGTCCCAAAATAATTGTCTTGTTTGAAACTTTCCTTTTTAGAACATCACTTTTACTATTTTACCCTTACTTTTTCTTCCTACTTTAATTATGGGCCACATATACATGGGCATTAAAGGAAACAACACACTTTTTCAATACTATTCCAATATTAATAATCAAGTCAATTGAGTTTTCTTAATCCGTGTGCCGGGTCAACCCAAACAATAATTTAGGGACGGAGGGAGTAAAAGATACGGGAGGATATTAAAGAAAAAATGTCTTCATTTTGTTGATTCATTTATCCATTATTTACCAGGAACAACAACCACAAAAATCAATAGAGGCCCGCCCTTGGCAAATGCTAGTCAGCTCTCTCCCATGGAAAATAGTACAACAACTAGTCAACTATTGGAAAGTCAATGGTTATCCAATGGAAAAGGTATTTTTATTTTTTTGAATTTCCATTTAGTTTTGATTTTATGAATGCATGACACTGATTGCTGGTAAAAAGAATTTTAATTATTAAGACTTGAGCATAACCTAACATGCTCTTGAGTTTAACAAATACTCCCTCCGTTTCAAAAAGATTGACGTTTTAGAGTTGTGCACACATATTAAGAAATTTTATAAGTTGACAAATATACTCTTATTAAATATATTTAATTTTTGTGCTAGGAGTAGTTGAAAAGATAAATTAGAAGGAGATAACCATTGGGAGAAGATAAATTATTTAATGAATAGATGATCAATTATTGGAACTTGTGAGAAGACAAGGGTAAATTAGGCAAAACATGCATTGAAAACCTAAAACGACAATCTTTTTGAAACAAATTTTTAGAGCTAAAACGACAAATATTTTGAAACAGAGGGAGTAGCTTATTAAAACCTTGGACGCCTGTAGATTGTAGTTTCTCTTCAATGGGCCATCAAGCACAAAATTCTTTCACTTACCACCCCCAAACTTCAAGTGGACTACTAACTGCAAACACACAAACAACAATATGCGAACTTCAATTCTTTTTTATAGGATAAGAATTTATCCTTGCCTGAACTCAAGATCTTGGCTTTTTTTCAACCTCACATTAAAACCGTGGTTGCGTAGATATATAGACCTAAAGTGAGAGTAAACATCTATGAATCAATATATATGTGTGCGTGTGTCGTCCCTCACAACAAATCTCAAACACCACCACTCTATTGTGCCATTTGCACCCAATGTAAGGATGGTGGATATGTCTTCAAGTCTGATACCGACCATCATAATGTATCAGCCATGTTTCGTAGCCTCAACTTTGGTAATACTGTGACTATACCTGAAAGGCGTTTTTACTTACATCATCAACGACCGAGTTGTGGAGTTTTGCTTGCTCATAGAACCTACAGCCCTTGTTTCAATAAAATCATTAGAAAAAGTGCGTTACGGCCTTCAAGTGATCGGATTTACACCCCATCTCATGTTCGCAACATTTTGCGAATTCATTATAAGAGGAATAGAGTTGCCAATGGAAAAAATTGGAAGTATAACGTACTTTCAAAAAATTTACACATTCACCAGTGTATTTTATTTTTGATAGGCAAAACACATAATCGGGCCAATGTACTTTGGAAAAGGCTGCAATTCGGCCACTGATTGTTTGAAAATGTTATTTGGGTCACTGTACTTCAGTTATCTTGCAAACAAACCCACCAGTAGGTTAATTTTAAATGAAATCTCTATTTTACCCCTATCTTCATTAAGGGAGATGAGGACGAAGATAGGAGTAAAATAGAAATTTCATTTAAAATTAACGTTCTGGTGGGCTCGCTTGCAAGATAACTGAATTACAGTGGCCCAAATAACATTTTCAAACAATCAGTGGCCGAATTGTAACCTTTTCCAAAGCACAGTGGCCTGATTGTGTGTTTTGTCTTTTTGATAAATACTTATATTTTGAATTTCAATTATTGATCGAAAAAAATTGGGTGTCGTTAGTGAAAAATAACGGGGTGTCTATAAATTGAAAAGAATATATATAATCCAAACAAATCCAATGCAACCATAAACCTTAAACCTTAGACCATACACATTAAACCCTAAATCCCAAACCGGATATCCTAAAATCTTAAATCTGTTCTTTTTCTATATATATATATATATATATATATATATATAATTTGTGAAGTTTAACGACATGGCTCATCTCTATTTGAGTTTAACAAATGGCTTATTAAAACCTTGGACCCCTATAGAGTGTACAACTTCTCTTCAAAAGGCCAGCGAACACCAAATTCAGTCATCACTTACACCTCAAACTTCAATATAGCTGTCAAAAGGTTCACTTTTGTAACAACAGTCCACTTATTCTATTTTAAAGCAATAAAATTGACCTAACTTGACAAGTATACACTTGTCATTGAAAAATAGGAGAAAAATAAAAAAAAATTCAAAAAAAATCATTTTTTCTTCATTATTTGGTCTAGGGTTCTTGGGTTCTCGAATTGCCAACTCCACCCACTATGATAAACACAAATGGAGTACTATCTGAAATGACAAACAACAATTACAACGAACTTCAATTCTTTCTATAGGTATCTTTATAAGAAGCTAAGATCTTGGGCTTTTTTATAACCGTGGTTGCTTAGATATACTGATTTAAAGTGAGAACTATGTGTTATGTGTTGTCACCCACACCGCATCACAAACACCACCACTTTACTCCCCAGTTATAAGTAGCGTCGGTAGCGCCATTTATACCCAATGTAAAGATTTTGGATGTCTTCAACTCCCATGCCAATCATCATAAGATGTTGGCCAGGTTTTGTAACCTCGACTTTGGTAATGTAGTGACTATCTGAAAGTGTTTTTCACTTAAATCAACAATTGGGTTGTCGAGCTTTGCTTGTTCATATCAACTTCAACCATTGTTTCAGTACAACCATCTAAAGAAGTTGTTTGGTGGCCTTCGAGTGGGATTTACACCAAATCTCATATTCGCAACATTTGGCCCCTTCATTGTAAGAAGAGTAGAGTTCCCGAAAATGGAAAAAAATATAAATGGTTGAATATAACAAGTTAGTCTTTGTCATATCAAATTAGGTGATGTAATAGGTTAGAAATCACATGATTGACTATTTGAGAAACAAAAATAAAAGTCTCTATAATCACTCTTCACGAAAAGGTCATGTGATTCTCTATAAATAACTTTTCACAATTATCCGTTGGAAAGAGTGTGTGCGAGCACACGTTTCTTTCCGTCCATAATGTAAATAGAAGTTATTAATGTACAAATTCTCTGTAAGTGGGCAAAGTCTATAAGTCTATATTAGGAAAAGGGGTCAAAGTATTAAATGTCACAAACATTATGGGGGTCTATTATTAATAATCCCTAAACGTTAACGTCAGCTTAGAGAGGAATTAGCACTTGCTGCTTGGCAATAGGCCAACTAATTAATACTTCTTTGGTCCCAAGAAAATTCAAAATAGTCAATTTCTCTAGTCCCTCCATCACGGATAAATATTTTTCGTTAACAAAGCACAGAAATTAAGAAATTTAAGTATTGATGGATTGTAAAATGTATTCTGACGATAATACTCATAATATTAATTGAGTTTTACTATTTTAAATAAGTGAGCTTCTCTAAAATATTCTTTGATAATATTAAATAAAACTGTAAAGGTATATTGGAAAGAATTTGTACATTAAAAGTCTTTAGGAACGTTAGTTTGAATATTCTAAAATAGAAAGTAAAAACATTAATCCTGGACGGATGGAGTATTTGATTTGTCCCAAAAAAATACTCTCAGTTCTATAAATAGTACTCAATCCATTTCTAAGCAAGTGTCTTGTTTTGACTGTTTAAAATCAAATTAATTATTTTTAAGACGACAGTTTCACGTATATTTTTTTATTTCTTTTAAATTATAAAACACATACTCCCCCCGTCCCGGATAAATAATTTTACTTTCTATTTTGGGATGTCTCAACTAATGTTCCTAAAAACTTTTGATTTACCTATTCTCTATCATTCTTCCTAATATATCCTTAAACTTCATTTAATATAACACATCTTAAATAAACTAAATTATTTAAAGTAGTTAAACTCAATTAATATTAATGGGTCACATCATTAATTATGTTTCTTAATTCTTCTGTTTTATCTACTAGGAACATTTATTCAGAACGAAAAAAATATATTATTTATAGTACACTATATTACGAATTACATATTTTATGATTTCTTAACTCCTTACGGAGGGCATTAATGGCCCTAACCGAAAAGAGACGGCTTCGCACCTCGCACTAAATTACACTACCATGTCCAAAATGAGCTGCAACCGACGAATCTTTTGCTTAATTTATAAATTAAGTAGAATATTATGCGTAATATTAATCACACTTGCTACCAACTCCGCCATATCCAAATTAACAGGTCGATACCTATCATACCTTTTTTTTTTCCCTCAAAGTATCCCCATATTATTTTAACACCGGGAATTATTCTCCGTGAATGTGCTACTGGCTCAAAGGATTTTAAGTCTAGTGAGACACTGTGGCATATTTAGAAAAATATTTTAGTGGGGTTATAAATTTTAATTATTTTATAAAAAATTTAAAAATTACAATTGTCTTTTACGCATTTTCATACTTTAAAAATATTTAATCACATCATTTGTAATGCTTCTAAATAATTCTTTTTCAATAAAACATATAAGAGAGTCATTTAAAAATTGATTGCATGTTCAATTTTGAGTGGGTCATTGTACAAAGCTATACCATTTTTGTAATGTAAAAAAAAATTTAGTGGGGTCACGTGCCCCCCCCCCCACCTCACAACATGGATCCGTCCAAAGAGACATTTCGCTAAATAAATTGCATTATACATTGCTTCACACAAAAATATAACGTTGATCAAACCACTGAACTAACCTTTAGGTTAACAGGTTGACACTCAGTCTAGAGATGTTAATCGGGCTGGCCCTAACGGTTTTGGGCCAGCCCTAGCGGGCTGTGACCCTAGCGGGCTTCGGGTTAAACGGTCCAATTTTTTCGGGCCACTGATATTGCGGACCTAACCCTAACCCTAGCGGGTTTCGGGCTAAACGGGCCACTAACGGGCCACGACTAAAAAAATAAATACATCACAATCTAAAAAAAAAAACTAAAAATTTTCTTAGCAAACAATAGACATAATAAATACTAGTACTAAAGTATAACTCAAGCACATGATTTTGATTCATTCTCCAACACTAAAAGTCTAAAAATACTAAAATTATCATATGTTCAAAAACATAACAATAAACATCTTCATTCTTCAACAACATTCGAGCCTTCCGTCGAGAAAACATCTTCTTCCAAGTTCTCTTCATCTACGATATATAAAACAATAAAAATGTACATATAGAAAGCAGGCTAAGCAGCAATGCTAAGCAAGTAAAAGTGTTACAATTACTAGGTAAGATTGAGTGGAGAGCAGTAACAGAGAATGGTCCTCATCAGTCATCATACATTCATACTATATTAGCACATAAAAACTCTACTCCATTTTAGAAGACCAAGAAAAAATTAACAGCAGCAAGCAACAATCAACAATTAGCAGTACTTTCGGAGATAAGTCATAATTAAAAATTTAAAATGATTGAAATAACTACTCCATTTTAGAAGACCAAGGAAAAATCTAATGTGATTTCTACATAAACCATGTTAAGAGGCAAGAAGTTGAATAACTCCCTTCGATTGCAATTCCAATATCAGTTATAAAGCGCACAACATACATCTAAAAACATCTCATCGAGCAGTGTAAAATTTCTTCTATAAGGAACAGGATGTTCAAAGCCATACCTATCGCAAGTCGCAAGCAGTCTAGTGGGGGTGGGTGGTTTAGACTCTGGTGAACGCCAAACGGTGGTGGCAAGGTAGGTGGTGGCGGCGGTTGGCACGGCAATCAACTGTCGTGGGTGGGTAGCCGGAGGCAAGGGAGGAACTGAGGGAGTTGCGGCCTTGCGGTAGACGGCCAACGGGAGTGACGCCGTGACGGGACTGAGTGAGAGACGAGAGCGAGACAGAGAGAAATGTCGGAGGCGAGGGAGGAACCGAGGGTTTAGAAACTTTACTCTTTCTCTTTACAATTTTTTCTTTTAGCCCATATACAAATTACAAGTTACTCTCAACACCTTGATTTTTTTTAAATTTATTTTACCCTCCGCGGGCCAACCCAGCCCGCGGCCGGCAAACCCGCAGCCCTATAGGGCCAGCCCGTTTAGCCCGGATGTTTAAACGGGCCAAAAAACTTCAACCCTAACCCTAATTTTTTCGGTTTAATCGGATCGACCCTACGGGTACGTGACCCTCTTAACATCTCTAACACTCACCATCTTGCATCTACCTCCCTCTTTCCTTTTTTATTTGTTCCTCTCTCTGATTAACCTCGCTACTTGCTAGTAAATTGACTTGTCGGGCCCCTTTATTCTACTCCCCCATTTTAAAAAATTAGACTTATTTAATAAGAGTTCGTTTGGTGTAGCGTTTTTAAAATGCAATATTTTGAAAATGTAGCTTTTTAAAACGCAGATTATTTAAAACGCGACTTTTTTCTTTATAAATGCGTTTGAGATATTATGTCAAAACGCAGCTTTTTATTCCCTACTACGTTTTAAAATCTGCGTTTTGGAAAAAATCTAGGAATTTCAGCGTTTTAAAACGCAGCTGAGTTTTGAAAACGCAGTTTTTTCTACCGCAGCATTGAAACGCTAAGTTAAGGAATAAGCTGCGTTTTAACCTTGCGTTTTGGCCAAAACGCTCGAACAAATGGGTTCTAAATCAAACTTTTTAAAATTATATTTTTACTTGTTTGTAACTTATTTTAATAGCCTATAAATATTATAATATTACTTTTTAAAATCACGGTTTTACTTGTTTGTACCGTTAAGAATAGCCCTATAAATATTTTCATAATAGAAATAGGACTTTTATTTATTTATTTTTTTTTTACGAGCAAGGAGAAAGTGAAACTATGTTTTTGAGGCGCAAGGAGTATTAATAATATTAAGCTCTCTAGAAAATTGACTTGCATGACCTTTTCACAAATAACGTACACAAATTATATAAGTAATCAATAGTTACCGATTGAGGTTTTGTACAATATCCTTATTTTGCAACTTTATCATTGCTCTTTACGTACATAATCATGTGTAAGGCCTGTTTGCTAAAACTAAAAATTAAATTTTGAAAACCGATGTTTGAAAAAGTAGAGATAAAAACATTAAGACATCCTGTTTTGGATTAAAATTTTGGCTATTTTTAAGGGATACTTAATTTATTAAGTGATATAATATTGTATTATTAAACAATCTTATTTTTAATCTCACTTAAAATTTTCCTAATTAAACTCTTAATTGAGTAAACAAACACAAGAGTAAAAAGTATATATCTGAAGGACACATTGAGGGATTTGGAACCTCTAAATTTAAGATTTTTCTCAATCAAAATTTAGAAACTTAATAGCAAATTTAGTACTATTCCATAACAAATTTAGTAATTTATTAGATAATTTTGTTTTGTACTGCTTCTGTCCATAAATAAGATTCAATTTATAGTTTTTCACTAAAATTAAGAAAGTTGACTTTTGAGCTATTTTAGTAGTACACGTACACTAATATTCTACATACAATATTAGAAGTCTACACTTTGACACGATATATATATGTGTCAAAGAAGCATAAGTAATTTTATACAAAAATGAACATTTATTTAAAGACGGAGTACGTTTTCTAAAACATTATACGTTGCTTCTGTGTCATTAAGGATGAAGTCTTGATAATATGTTGGCATCCTCTAGTTCATCGGATGACCTAAAATTAAGAAAATTTGAGAGAACTCGATCTCGACTCTCTCTAGTTAGAGTAATGTTTCAAAAAAAAAAAAATTAATAAATAAAAAATTAGGGTATCACTATTCTTTAACGGTACCTGAGTCCTCTTGTTTCCTTCAATCAATCAGGAAACGATATGAATAACAAAGACGTATTCCACGACAAAGATATCTTCCATGAGAACTACAAGGAAATGAACAGGAGCTTGAAGATATACATTTATCCTCACCGGCGAAACGATCCCTTTGCAAATGTGCTGTTGCCAGTTAATTACGAGCCTGGTGGCAATTACGCGAGCGAAAGTTACTTCAAGAAATCGCTCGCGAAAAGTCATTTCATCACGAAGGACCCATCCCGAGCCGACCTCTTTTATCTACCGTTTTCCATTGCTAGTTTGAGGCATGATAAAAGAGTCGGGGTTGGCGGTATTAAAGATTTCGTCAAGGATTACATTTACAATATCAGTCACGAGTACCCGTACTGGAACCGGACCGGTGGGGGTGACCATTTTTATGTGGCTTGTCACTCCATCGGGAGATCGGCCATGGATAAAGCCATGGAAGTGAGAATCAATGCTATCCAAGTTGTGTGCTCTTCTAGTTATTTTGTGCCTGGGTATATTGCACACAAAGATGCATCCATCCCACAGATTTGGCCCAGACAAGGGGTTGCCCCTAGCCGCCCACCATCAAAGAGGTGATCAGCTTTTCTTTTCAAGACAAGTAAACACTATGACACAATAGTTAACAAATGTAAATTTAGTAAAATTATATAAGAAATGACACAAATTTTGGGATAAGAAATTTTAAAAATGGACACTCATTTCGAGATGAAATAATTACTTTTAATTATGTGCATTCCAAAGGTTATAATTTTATTTTCTCTAACTAAATAAAAGTATGTTAAATATCTATTTAAAAATTAGTCGAATTAATAAAAAAAATCATTGTATACCTCTTCAGCTGAGACGCTAGGAGTATTATAGTGATCTAAGAATAAATTTTCCAAAAAAGGACACAATTGATAGTAAAAATAAATTTCTTAATTTAATATAAAAATTGGCACTCATTTTATGACAAAATTATTTGAAAAAAGAGACTCAAAGAGCATTTTGGAAGAAGAACTCACTATTTCACCTATAACCATTTTGTGATTACTGAAAAGAACAGATGTTTTATGTTGTGAAGCTCAATTGCAATCACGAAAATATTTCAGGAAGAAGCTTGCCTTCTACGCCGGAGCACTGAATTCCCGGGTGCGCGAAAATCTAGTTCAAGTTTGGAGAAATGATTCCGAAATCTCCGTTCACCAAAACCGGCTCAAAACACCCTACTCGGAATCACTCTTGAACAGCAAGTTCTGCATCCATGCCAAAGGCTATGAAGTGAACACGGCCCGTATAGGGGACGCACTCTATTATGGCTGTGTTCCCGTCATCCTCGCAGACCATTACGATCTCCCATTTGCAGACATACTGAACTGGAGCAGCTTCTCCGTCGTCGTTTCAACATCAGATATCCCTTTGCTGAAGAAAATACTTGGAGGAATAGATTTCGAGGAATATCTAAGGTTACAACGTAACGTTTTGAAGGTGCGAGATCATTTCCAGTGGCATCATTCGGCTATTGATTATGATTCTTTTTACATGGTAATGTATGAGTTATGGCTTCGGAGAGGTTCTGTAAGATTTCGTTCGCCCTTGAGTTCTTCTTTGTTGGATCAAAGCTAGACTGTTTTTTCTTCTATGTATTCAATTCTTATGTAACAGTGTAGTCATTCTTGGATCTTTTTGTACTGAGAAATAAAAGTAGGAATCCATCAAACATTAATCAGCCAAGTCCCTTTGTGTGTGTGTTTGTGTGTGAAATTATATCAGCAAGAACCACTGATTTGGTGGTATAATTTCTATCTAGACTAGTAGTAAACATTAATCATTCATTCTTTCTGTTGTCTTGCCTTTTACTCCGTCCCTCTCAAAAAGACAAAATTTATTTTTTAGGCCACGTCCGTCTCCAAAAAATAATCTTAATTCCTTTTCTGAAAGTCAACCTACTAGGTATAATACAATATAAAATCTGAAAATCATTATTAATACACATTTATTATGTTTTATGTAGTGTAGCATTTTGAAAATACGTATTTTAAAAATGCGCGTTTAAAACACGATTATTTAAAACGCGCTTTTCTTTATAAACGTTTGGAATATTATGTCAAAACGCCGCTTTATTCCCTTTTTTAAATCTTTTAAAAAAATTTTTTTATTTTCGTAATAAAATTTCAATCGTAGATCTCTAAAAATAACAACAATAAAAAATTTTAAAATTTCATAAGAATAACAAAATTTTATAAACTTTTTGTCAAAGTTCGATCAAGTTGACCAAAAAAATATCTAAACAAAACGAGACTATTTAAAATTTTTTGGATGGAGAGAGTACATGATTTTTTAGTACGGCAATCTATGAAGTATCATAACACGATAATAAACAATTGTAAACATTATGAATATATATACAACTTGGTTAAACATATAACATCATCGATCATTGTTCAGTTCAACGCTAAAATCGTTCGAGATTCGATTCAAAATCTTAAATTGTCAATTCGATCTGATTCATTAATTCGACGGATTAAATGTATATCAATTTATATTCAAATCTGTTACTAGGTGGTATATTCTACAAAATATTCGATCCGATCTGTCATTATGCATGTGTAAGTATGTTATTTTTGGATCGGACCGAGTTTTTAACATATCGAATATATGTTAATTCATGTCTGATCCACTAAGTAAATAGATTAGGGCTAAATTTGGGCTGCTCACTTTTATATAATTTTTAACCGCTTTAATTCACTATAATTGTTTCAAACCGGAAAAAGACACTTTTGTTGCGAAATGTCATCTATCCCATTAAAAAACATGGAACGACACATTATGCATTACAAACCCAAACAATGCACTGCAATGCACAAAAGGTGTGCATTGTAATGCACAAAATTATACTAAAAAAGATTGTCTTTGTGCACTACGATACATGAAATTTTCTAAACAGTTCAAAATGAGCGCCACACCCATAATTTTGGGCGTTACGCCCATAATTTTGGCTTTCACGCCCATTCTAAAATTGATGCATTAATGCACAAAATTTTACTAAAAAAGTACTTTTTTTATGCATCGCGATGGACAACTTTTATTTTCGATGCACAATATATTGTGAATATAGGGAATTAAAGATTAAATGAACTCTCCAAACAGTTTTAAAAAGGTGGTCACTTTCTTTTGAATTTTCATATCGAGATGAGACTGAAATTTGTTTCCCTTTCGGGGACAACCCCCGCGACTTAACCGGGCAGGTCGATCCCTGTTTCGTTGTGGCAGCATTCAGCGATTGACGAATAATATTAATACAACAAAGACAAAAAGAATTAAAATAATTTTAAAAATTATACTGATATTGTTTCTTGATGATGAACTGAGCCTGGAAAGTAACTAAGAGAGAGAGAGAGTGAAAAAGAGAGATGAAGGCTGAAACAAAGTAAACAACGATCGGAATAGAAGATATAATTTACATGACAAATTTTAAGGAAGATAATGCTTAAAACGTTATTTAAGTTAGTACGAAGGCAATTTTAAAATAATTTGTTAATTTATCATTTAAAATAAATTTAAGAGGTTGAAAACAAAAATAAAAGCTTAAAGCAGTTAAAAATCTGTGGAAGGGGACTGACGAGCAATTAAATCCCGTTTGGTACAGAGTTTACAAAATTCAGTATTTTAAAACGCTATTTTTTCTATTATAATACTGAAACACAATTTTTATAAATAAGTTAAGTTTTATGTCCGTATTTTGACAAAAGTATCGACCAAACATGCCCTTGTTCCAATAGATTATCGATTTTAGATCAAATTCGCGTTATTGATCATTATGCAAATTTATATTCAAAATCTTGCACGAGAATCGGGCCATATATATTGTATTGTGTAGATAGTATACAATTCAGTATTCAGCTAGCTGGAATGGATACGCAACAGTAACCCGAACCGATAGCTGAAACTCTCTCCGTCTTCCCTTTCTCTACCACAAATGGCGGGTTCAATCTTCCTACTCTACTCGCTCTCCCGCCGGCGAGTCTCCGACACTGTGAGGGGTAATTTATTCTTCATTCCCACCGGTTTAGCTCTCATAACCTCACTCTTCATTCTCTTCTACATCTCTTTCACCTCTCATATCTTCACCCATCCCCACCGAACAACACACTTTCACCAACAGCAACGATCGATTGGGGTTTTTTCGCCGCCGACGGCCACCAATCCCACCGTCCGAGCTCCACTTGAAGACCCTGCTCCTTTTCCCGTTTCCGGTTCTCCCAATCGATTGGTTGTTCGGAATGCTAATCAACCGGCTGATTTCCGACAGTCGATAAATCTTCAAACCGGTTCCAATGGTTAGATAATTACTCGCATTTATGCCTTAGTTTCTTTTTCAATTACTCACTCCATCCCGAAAAAAGCGTGTGCTTCCCGTTTTGTCTTTTCTAGAAAGAATCATATTTCTAAAATTTGAGCTACAATCCCTTTTCTTTTGGAAAGCATGAGAGTATTTATCTTGCTTGTAATATTTAAAAGAACAACAAATATTTTGAAGGAAACATAGAAACGGAAAAGTAGAAAATTAAAATGTTGGAAAATGCTAGAGATCCCTACATTTTATCCCAATGCTCCATCAGACATTCATGGCGGTGCATTATTGCTTAATTTGTGGCTCCTAGTTAAGTTAAGTAGTGTGACCGACTCAAATCTTCTATCCCACCCCAGTTTACGCTCCCTGTCTCATTGAATCTTAGCCGTACACACGACCTTGTTATTTTACCCGGCCTATATCCTTGTTATTTTACTTGACCTTCTTTTCACAAGGACACTTGTAGAGCTAAGATTCAATTGGACAGGGAATGTGATGGAGGGTAGGATAGAAGATTTCAAGCCGAAGTGTCACATGGTTTGAAAAGGAAAGTTGGAATAAAAGTTTGGTATCCTTAGCATTACTCTAAGAAGTTTGACTTGTGAAGGGCTCTTTGTTTTGGATTGGAGGGAGTATTTGTTGCCTATCTCTATCACTCCCGGGTGAAAAATTGTTTCTTATATACTCTCTCCATCGCCAAAAAAGGAGTCGCACGTTCCATTCTGGTTTGTCCCAAAAAAGGAGTTAGATTTATGAAATTTACGTATCTGATCTTCATATTTTTTCAATTTTTTTCTTTCTATTCGAAAATATGATACGTATCTTATGTGTCATACAAAATAAAAATATAACTTTAGTGCAATTTAAGGAAATATAGAGGAGCAAAAGTAAGATATTAAAAAGTTTGACTTGTCAAATGCAATTTTTTTTTTGTTAATTTTTTCTTAGAGACGGAGGGAGTGCTATCCACTTGTCTCGAAAGTGTTATCATTTTTAAAATTTTTGTTGTCCCTAAACATGTGTCAAGCATTTGTGTGACGGAATTTACCAAATCGCCGCTATGGAATCTATCATGTTGTCTTCTCTTGTACTCACTTTATTCTAATCAAAGAGTTCATGTTTGAAAAGTCAAATAATTAAGGAATGTGTTAGTAACCTCAGAGTTGATTATAACTGTCAAAATGCTTTAGCATGCCCAATATATTTATATCACAAGGAGAGGATGAAGTTAAAAGGTTATGGAGATTGTATGCATAATTTTGAAAGTAGACTATTTAAGTAGAACATCCTAAAATAGAATAGTGAATTGAAGAATAGTTGAATTTTTTACGTGGAAAAGAGGGAATTTATAACTAGGTAGACATCAGCGATGGCTTGAATGACTTCCTTAATTTTCATGAAAAATGTGAAAATGAAACTTATGTAGTGATGGAGGTTGTTCATATATATATATATATATATATATATATATATATATATATATTTTTATTTTTATTTTTATTATTATTATATTTTTGGTGGGGGGAGGGGGTTGATTACTAGAGATTTGAGTTCAAAATTTTTCCTATTCTCTTAATTACAATATTATATGAATCTTTACCAAGTATCGTGGTTTTCAGTTTGCTATGCTGAAATAGTTATACTAATGGGATGTCAACAATGTATAATCTTCATCACTAAATGATGGTCAATTAAAGTTTTTTTTTTATTAAGATAATACCCCCTCCGTTCCACCCAAAGAGTCCACGTTTGAAAAATCTAAATACTAAGAGATATATTAGTGTCATTAGAGTCGGTCATATTTACAAAAATACTTAAGTACAACCAAGATGATTACAACACAAGTGGAGGGTAATGATGAAAGATTATGAAAATTGTACGCATAATTTTTTGAAAATTGACTCTTTAAGTGAACCATCCTAAAATAGTATAGTTGACTCTTTATTTAGAACGGAGGGAGTATATACCAAAAAGTGTCAAAACAAGTGACGCGTCCTATGTATACAGGACGTATACAACCAGACTAAGTAAGATTAAGACTATTGATAAGATCAACAAAAGAATGATTGGATGAACCAGAGCTGTCCACAGACTCAAAACACCAAGAGGACAGCATGCGAATAAGACTCGTTTTCAGCTGCTCCGTAGTCCCCTCAATGCTATCAAACGTCCTTCTATTCCTCTCCCTCCAAATAGTCCAACACACACCCAAGGGCGCAACCTCCCAAACGTGGTTTCTACTCCAGTGTTTATACAAGGACTAACTAAAAAAGAACTCTTAAATCGAACTAGGCATAACCCACGAAAGACCAAAAATTACATTCCACAAGTCCTTCGGTACAGAACAATGATGAAGGAGATGGTTAGTGCTCTTTCCACTATTTTCGCACATAAAGCACTGGCTAGTATAAATTTTTGGACGTCGGCGTAAATTGTCTTCCGTAAGAATCGCATGCAAGCCTCCCACACAAAGAAAGCCACACAACTAGGGGCTTTGGTTCTCCAAACAGGCTGGCAAGGAAAGGGTACGCTGCAAATGTTTGAGAGCTTGCAATAGTAGGATTTGACGGAGAAAGAATTGCTTTTGAAGCCTTCCCACCTCACCTTGTCCTCGAATGTATTATCAATTGTAAATCTTCTCAAAAAAATTCATACACATCTCCATTTCCCAATTGTGGAAGTATCTTCGAAAAGGAGGGTTCCATGATATTTTGTCTTCGTGCACTTGCAAAACTGAGTTAACAAAACAGTCTTCCTCCCAAGCCAAGCCAAAAAGACTAGGGAAAGCCCTTGAAAGCTCCACCTCACCCCACCATATGTCCTTCCAAAACCTCACCATAGGCCCATCCCCTATATTAAAACGAATGTCTCGCAAAAGATTCTCAACCATTAAGAATAACTTTCCGAACCCCCGAACCATAGGGACTAGAGATAGTCTTTGGAAACCACCTATGGTTACCATCCCCATATTTGCAAATCACAACTCTCCTCCGTAGCCTAACCTTATCAACCAAAAACCTCCAAAGTCATTTTCCCAATAAAGCTACGTTGAACAGACTTAAATTTTTAATGCCTAACCCACCCCCTTTCACCTCAGAGCATACCGTAACCCACTTCACGAAATGATATTTTCGATTCCCACCCTGGCCTTCCCACAAAAAATTCCTTTCCAACTGTTCAAGCCTATTGCAGACTGAAGAGGGACTCACGAAAAGAGGCATATAATAAGTGGGCGACAAATTACTTTTCACCAACGTCAACCTCCTCACTTTAGATAATAACTATTTCTTCTAACTCGCCTCCGAGGTTCGAATATATCTAAAGCCGGATCCCACATGACTTTGTTATTAAACTGAGCACCCAAAGGCAATCCTAAATAAGAGGAGGGGAGAGATGCAACAGTACACCCAAAAAAACAAGGCAAGAGGGTTAATATTATCTACCCTGCCTACCGGGATAATCTTACTCTTCCCAATATTTATCCGTAGACCCGAAGCCATATGAAAAAACAAGAGCACTAGTCGAAGATAACCCAAATGCGAAGCCTTAGCATCATAAAAGCAAGAGTATCATCTGCGATTAAAAGATGGGACACAATAACCTCCCTCCCTATCTCCCTACCCACCACGAAACCACGGATGAAACCTCCCGACACTGCCATATCCATCAATCTCCATAATAATAATAAATAGGAAAGGAGATAAAGGATCTCCTTGACGCAAACATCTGGAGTTAGCGAAGAAACCCGACGGCTCCCCATTCACCAAAACTGAGAAACAAATCGTGGAAATGCAAAAGAAGATCCACCTCCACTTCTCCCCAAACCCCATTCTCTTCAACATGTACATCAAGAATTCCCAGTTGACATGTTTGTACGCCTTCTCTATATCCAGCTTACACAACAAGTCAAGGACACCGCTTTTCATTCTACTATCCACAACCTTATCTGCGATGAACGACGCATCAATAATTTGGCGATCCTCCACAAAAGCGTGTTCAGACTCCGAGATCACTTTACCAATCACCTTCCTCAAGCACAAAGCTAAAACTTTTGCTAATAACTTGTAGATACCACCAATTAAGCTAATGGGTCTATAATCTCTCAAATCTTTGGCACCAAACTTCTTCGGAATTAATGCAATGAAGGAGGCATTGAGACTTTTCTCGAAACACAAATTCTCATGAAAATAGTGAAACAACTCCATAACCTCATCCCTAATAACCTCCCAACAAGAAGAGAAGAAGGCAATAGAAAAACCATCTGGACTGGAGCTTTATCTCCACTCATGCCTCGAAGAGCTGACACCACTTCCTCTTCCGAAAAAGGGGTCTATAAAGAAACCCTATCCTCCATATCAAGAGAGTTAAACACAACCCAGTCGAGATTCGGATGCCAAGTCCCATCATCAGAATTTTAATTTTTAATGTTTGTTTCTTTTTATTTGATATTTTTCTTGATTCATACAGGTTGATTTACCATTGCAAAAATTGACTTATCCTACGCACCTTTACTAAAAAGAGACTCATTTCTGGACAGATTTAGTTTGTGATAGTAATCACTTGCTGATTTCGTGTTCAAGTACAAGTTAAATATATCAAGAGAAACCTGGAAGAGAATTGAGCTTGATGGGCAACCCTTGATGAAACTCGAAAGACCTCCCCCAAGTGTTAAAGCCTTCATTAGGGTCCTTTAGGTTAATGTTTGATCTGCGGTCAATCGGTGCCATTTGAACTGTCTACCTCCACGTTTCCAACCTTGTAGCATAGTGTTGTAGGCTTTAGTTCTATAAAGTTAAGCATAATCCACAAGCCATTATGAACTTATGATATGATATGTACCACCACCTCATCTCTCTTCCTTTCTCTCACGCGGGAGCACGCTTGTGATTTATGCACAAACACACAAGTATGTATAGTGTGGCTCATTACCATACCCTTTTGCTTCCCTCACTAGTAATTACTACCTCCTCTAACCCTAAACTTTTCTGCCATCAACACTAACAACCAATGTGTTCTTGATCAGCTACTGATTATGCAAAGTACCTCCCAAAATACCCTATTTCAAAAGCTTTTTATTAAAGTTGTTACTAGCAATAGCAACTTTAGTCAAAGCACAACCTAAAAAGTCCCTAGCAGTAGTGACTTTAGCCTTTTGCAATAATATCTCCGTATTTTGATAAAATTTAATGAAAATATTTAAGGGTTGCTCTAGCTAGAGTTTTCTAAAATCATGAACTGGATATAGATGCGAAGGAGGGAGATGTTAAGAAGGGATATGGATCAATATTTTCATTAATTTTCTAAACATTTTTGGTAATAGTTTTAAATAGCAGTATTTGTATTTGGATGCGGGTTCCGCTCATCCCATTCTTTCGATTAGCCTTCCTAGAAGTCAGACTATGGATGACTCTGAAATTCATTTCAAGATTAGCATTCGATATCCATACCGAAGCCGAGCTTGACCTTGTTTGTATGACAGATGAAAAGATAAGTCGCTACCAGTAGTGGCATCTTTAAGTTGTGTTTCCCTACATTCGCTACTAACAGTAGCGAATTAATAGAGAAGGTATATTTTCGCAATTACTTTTGAGAAAATGTCGTTTTGAAAGATACTTGGCGCTGGCGGTGCAGGTCTATTTTGGGAAAATTTTCATTTCATGGTGAAGTTTTTGGGTGAGATGAGATTATTTCAGATCAAGGGGAAGGTTCCTGGATGTGACCAAACTGAGGTATTGGCTAATGTTTGCGATGGGTTTGGGCTCACGTAGAGATGTCACTAAGGTGACATTTGGTTCTTGGAATGAAAGTGGTTGGAAAGGTATGGTCAACAAGAATGAATTCCATGGGAATGAGAATGACAATGGGAACGGGAATGAAAATGATACACTCTCGTGTTTGGTTCGCATGGAATGAACATGTCCATTCTGTTCTGGAGTGATTTCATGTTTGGTATGTGGAGAAATGGAATGAAAATACCAACAATTCACTAAATTACCCCCAAGAAAACCTCAAATTCCCAGAACAAATTTGCCCAAATCAAGGTAATGTGACTTCCAAAAATTGGAGCTCGGACAGTAATCTTGACTAGGGGTGGCAATTCGTGTCATCGTGTCGTGTTCGTGCCACACTATCGTGTTTTCGTGTTATCTATCTTATTTGATCATAAATATAATAATAAACGTTATTTTAACTAAATTTATAATTTCGTGCTTTCGTGTCGTGTTTCGTGTCGTGCCGTGCCTTATTGTGTTTCTTGTCACTGTAATTCGTGTTTATAATCGTCTCGTACTGGTTCGTGCAATCGTGTCGTGCCTGCCATTGCCACCCCTAATCTTGACTTTGACTCTGGATGATGGCTGATATTCAAGGTCATTGGAGCACGAGCAAATCGGTACGACAAGAATGAATTCCATGGAAATGGGAACTGGGATGAAAATAGTCAACACTCGCGTTTGGTTCGCACGAAATGGAGTGATTTCATGTTTGGTACATGGAAAAATGAAAAGAAATGGAATGAAAATACCAAGAATTGACCAAATTACCTCTAAAAAACTCAGAATCCCAAACAAAATCTGCTCAAATCAAGGTAATGTGACATCCAAAATTTGGAGCTTCAGCAGTAATCATGACTTCTACTCCGGATGATGGTTGAGATTCAAGGTTGAGTCTGAGCATGAGCGAATTGATACGAAAAAGGATTTTTTAGATGCCTGTTCTTTCCAAAGTTTCAGCTCGTAGAGTGGTTTTGGGGGCATTCAAAGAGAGGAGGGATCGGCTCTTGGATTGTACGAAAAAAGAAGAGGTGCGAAAGATGGATAATTAGCTTCCTTAATTAATGGGCACAAGGGAAGAAGCTTATTATGTTCACTCTTCTTTTTGCTTGACTCGGTCAATGGATAAGAAGCACGAGATCCAAGCCCGATGATTCTGCTGGTTGTGGACTCCTTGATTTGGAGATCCTTTTATTGTTGCCACCAGCCGCTGTAGAGAGGCCGAGAGAGAGAGAGGGAGAGAGAGAGAGAGAGCGACCAGCGATGATAGTTTCGATGGAGCATGAAGAGATGCGAGAAAGTGATTCCCACGGAATGATTTTGGTAGGATTGAGAATCCCACCCCCCCATCCCCATGGTATTCTAAGGGATTTTTTCATTCCTTACTCAAAAGCAACCAAACATGCCTATGGAATTTGGTCAACGGGAATTGGACATTCCATTCCGGTCAATTCCACGAATCTAACGCCACCTAAATTCAATGCTGCTACTGTGCCCAAAGTGATTAAAACGGTTTTGAGAAGAGATGTTGAAGAAGAGCAAGGATGTCTCCAAGTCTGTGGATCAAGGTTCCCATGATGATGTCTCATGATGGCTGTAGCGGGATAGCTGTGCTTGAGACAGCGATGCCTGTTACTAGTGGCGGTAATCTATCCACCAAGCCAATGTAGACTACATAGTTAAATCAGAGATAGTAGATGAAGATGTGGAAACTGTTGCCGCGGTGCCCAATGTTGAAACTCACTGGAGGATGGATTAGGGAAAGGAAAAGGTTAGTTGGATTGCTGCAGTGGAGGGATCTGTAAGGGCAGTGGAGTAGCCTTTTGTGGGGTAACTGGACGGGACACTCCACCATAACGAGCGATTAGAGGATTTGCTAGCAGCTGTTGTGGAGCATTTTCCTTATGCTTTTGCATAGATCAGTTACATTAGCGAGGTCCGCATATGGGAGATCGTTTTGGATTCCTTTTCAGGTTAACTTTTAAGAGTTCTTATTTGCATATATTTGGGCTTTGACATGTGAGAGAGTAACCCAGTGTCCCTCGCCCAAGGAGCTAGCTAACGTTTAGAGATACCGGGCTTCTCTGGTGGAGTAGTACCTGGAAGCAGTGGTAAGAACCCTCACTGCAGAACTAGCTACCGTGTCCCATCCATGCCATAGCTGGTCCCGAGCTTTCATCCTCATCTTCGGCTCCCAGTCATCCGAGTGTTTGAAAGTATCTGCTATTGATTCATTGTTTTCTCTAAACTTCGCAATCATCGGATTGATTTATCATCTTATGACAAGAATAACTTCTTGAAGTGGTAAGATTCTGAAATCCTTGAAGGACATCCAATCAAAAGCGATTAGGGATAAATGGTTCTGTATCCTCGACTCTGGGGAAAAAACCATGATCCATGAGTACTCATTTCCCTCCCTGCCAATGCTACCAGCTTTTTATCTCAAATTCTTTATGGATTATTGCATATCAACAACTCGGATACATTTGTAAAATAATCACATCGAATGCAGAAGCGTAAGTAGACAGGAATCCTGCAAGTAAAATGCAGTTCAATCAAGTGGTTCACCTGGAGTATCAAGCCTAAATTCTCCTTGGTTACGTCTTGGTATATATCTTTTACTAAAGCAGTCGAGCAGTGACGTGTAGCTACAGCGTTGAAAGATAGACGTCTGATTGACTGCTGTTTTTTGGCATGCAAACATACAGGATGTATGGGTCCAGCAACTGGGTTGTGCTTTTGTGTCCATCTTATTTTCTTATCTTTACTTCTATATATCTTTGGGAAGGGGCTGTGTAAATTTCTTTTCTTTTTTTCTTATTCAATGCACAAAATCTTTTTGGAGTTTCTTGCTTTTCAAAAGTGTATGGAGTCTGTTCTAAACCTGGTCTGGCAATCTTTGGTTATGATCAGACTTCTATATATCTTTGGGAAGGGGCTGTGTAAATTTCTTTTCTTTTTTTCTTATTCAATGCACAAAACCTTTTTGGAGTTTCTTGCTTTTCTAAAGTGTATGGAGTCTGTTCTAAACCTGGTCTGGCAATCTTTGGTTATCATCAGGAAACCAAGTGAATGCCAGTGAGGTCTTCCATGACAAAGACATCTTTATGGAGAACTACAAGGAAATGAACAGGACCTTTAAGATTTATATTTATCCTCATCAGCAAGACGATCCCTTTGCTAATGTGCTTCTGCCAGTGGATTTTGAACCTGGGGGTAATTATGCCAGTGAAAGTTACTTCAAAAAGGTACTTATGGAGAGCCATTTTGTCACGAAGGATCCATCCAAAGCAGATCTCTTCTACCTACCTTTTTCAATAGCAAGGTTACGACATGATCCGCGGGTGGGAAGTGACGGTATTGAAAATTTCATCAGAGATTACATTTTCAACATTAGCCATAATTACCCTTACTGGAATCAGACTGGTGGAACAGACCACTTTTATGTTGCTTGTCATTCAATTTGGCGGTCTGCGGTAAATAATTTAGAGGAAGTAAAGCTAAATGCCATTCAAGTTGTGTGCTCTTCAAGCTATTTCCAATCTGCATATGTTACTCATAAAGATGCCTCATTGCCACAAATCTGGCCAAGGGAAGGAGATCCCACAAGCCATGCACCATCAAAAAGGTAAGCTAAGACCTTTCACCTTAACGGGCTCAACTGCATTTGCTTTTGTTTGTTTTGTTTTGTTTTTTATTTTTTTCTTTTTCTTTTTCTCCCAGTTACAAGTGCCAACTTCAATATATACTGCATGGAACACTTTTTGAGTTCAACATATGTGCACAGGTGAATATGTGATGAACAATCACCAAGAAGCGTTTATGGAAGATACTTCATAGTCTTCCTTGTAACAAAATAGTGTAGGTAATACATAGGAGGTAGCACTCCCCTTTTTAAAGCCCCTCCCTCCTGGGTGAGACCCCAACCTGCAATCATGTGCATCTGAAAACTCCCAAGGACTAATCTTGAATGCTTAAGTCTAAAAGTTTTACAGAAGTGTCAACGACTTGGAACCAATCTGCTTCTGTATTCGAACTCGTTTTTTACTTTATCTATCCTATAAAAACCTCACAACAATTACGTAGAAAGAGTGAAGTCTTGGCCCAATATCAATTATCTAAAACTGCTTGCCAACCTGCAAGTATACAGGATTCTTGAAATGTGACGGAAGATGTATTATTTTTCATTAATGTATACACTTGCCCATGCGAATTTCTTAATCCATTACAGATTGATTTGTCTGAATACAACAACTGGTCTTAATCACTGTCCATTAAATATTTACGAAGTCACTGATTATGCAAAATAGTAGTTTATCAAGAAAGAATCTGAATTTCCTTTTTTTTACGATTTCAGGGAAAAACTAGCCTTCTTTGCGGGAACTATCAACTCCCCTGTACGTGAAAAGCTTGTTCAAGTGTGGGAGAACGATTCAGAAATCTCCGTCCATTATGGTCACCTCAAAACACCTTATGCTGAAGGGCTTCTAGGGAGTAAGTTCTGCCTCCATGTCAAAGGTTTTGAAGTAAACACAGCTCGAGTTGGGGATGCCCTTCACTATGGTTGTGTCCCTGTAGTCATTGCCAACCATTATGATCTCCCATTTGCAGACATATTAAACTGGAAAAGTTTCTCAGTAATTGTTGCCACATTAGATATTCCACTCTTAAAGAAAATCCTTAAAGGTATAAGCTTTGATGACTATGTAACATTACAGAACAATGTCTTGAAGGTTAGAAAACATTTCCGGTGGCATATTCTTCCTGTTGATTATGATGCTTTCTACATGGTTATGTATGAATTATGGCTCCGTCGAAGTTCAGTTAGGGTTCCATTGAGAAATTTGGTGCAATCCCAATAGCACTAGATTACTGTTGTAAATTATAATTTGTTCATTTTCTATGATAATTGATACATATCATCTCTGTGTAGGTTACCAAGTCATTGTAAATAGAATTTTGGTTACACAATAGTAATTGTATACTTAAGCTTATAGGTTTTAGTGTAATGAGATATTCTCCTAAGGGTAGACTGAAAGCATATGCATATGAACTTCTCCTGTCCCGCATGTTACTTGAGTTAACCTTGTGGTTGAGACTTAATAAATTCTAGAAGTCATACTTTGACTTCTTTAGGTCAACTTTGATCTCTTATTCTTCTCAAATTCTAGAAGTCGTTAATAGTTTTCTTTATATTCTTTAGATAATTGGAATTTCATAATCTATAATACAATAAATTTATGTTAAATAGTAATTTAACTCTATCCTAGGTTGACTTTCCAATAAGAAAAGTGGACTATTCATTTAGGATGGAGATAGTAAGAAGCAATCCCACTTGTTAGCACAATTTGACACGACACCTATGTAATGAAAAGAAACTTTAGAAGTGTGAAACGACACAATATGTTATTGGCTTGTTTGGGGTTGGGGTGGGGGGAGAAGGAATTATTCAAGATTTATGAGATATGGATAACTTAACATGGTATCAAAACTTTAGTTTGATAAGGTCTTAAATTTGATTTGCCTTTAATGGGACATATTTGTTTATCTCTCCACGTATGATCGGTTTTACATGAGGGGATTGTTAAGCTCAATTTACATTATGAGTTGGTAACTTAACAATAGACATTGAAAGTTTAACTTGTTTTAAACACACCCTTTGTGTTGAAGGGTGACTAGCTTAAAACACACCCTTTGTGTTGAAGGGCGACTTGCAACGGATTGGCCTTCGCGCAAATTAATACTCCCTCCATCCCAAAATTATTGTTCGTTTCGGCATACGGATTAAGGAAAAAAATTGACTTAATTATTAATATTAAAATAATGTGTAGTTTTCTTTAAAACTCATTTGCATGTAGTACATAATTAAAGTATGAAGAAAAAAGTAAGGGTAAATTGATAAAAGTGATATCCTAAAATGAAAACTTTTAAACAAAATTTTTTTTTTTGAATGGACGAAGAAAGAAAACAAGAAAATAATTTGAGACATAGATAGTAATACAATTGAAAAGTATCCAAGAATGTAGGGAAACTTTTGGTGTCTAACACTTGTTGAACAATCTATAGCTTGTTAAGGAGAAAATCAAATCTTTTTTCAACATAAACTAAATTCAATTATGATTATAAAAATAAAAATAAAACACATATTTTTTTAGCAAAAAAGTACTTGATAGTCTTAAAAAAAAAAATTAAATAATTGCGTGTCGGTACTTTTTCTAAAATATTTAACCGCTTTAGTCCCTATACTTATTTTCAACCGAAAATTTTCACTTTTGTGGAAAAATGTCGTCTATACCCTTAAGAAACACGTAACAGACATGGGATGCATCACAATTTTTAAATTGATGCATCGAAATTTTAATTCCATGCATCATATGTTACATAGATGCACGGAAGTCTAAAGAACTCACTTTCCTTTTGTTCGGTAGGGGATCCCTTCTTGTGGCTTGACGCGATGCATCAATTTTGAATCATGATGCATCAATTTGGTATTGCGATTCATCAAAAATTTTGAATCGCGATGCATCAATTTTGAATCACGATGCATCGAATTGAAATTACGATGCATCAATTTGGTATCGCGATTCATCAAATTGGAACTATGATGCATCAATTTAAAATTGCGATGTATCCCGCGCGCCTGTTCCGTGTTTTTAAGGATCTCATGCATGTTCCGTATTTTTTAAGGGTATAAACGATATTTCGTCTCAAAAGTGTATGTTTCCGGTTGAAAACAAGTATAAGGAACCAAAGCAGTTAAAAATTAATCAAAGTGGACCGGCCCGAATTTCACCCTATAAAAAAGCGGGATTTAAAGTTGGGTGAACTTCGGGCCAGTCCCCTTTGATGAATTTTCAACTGCTTTAGTCCCCTATACTTGTTTTTAACCAGAAAAAGACATTTTTGTTACAAAATGTCATCGATATCATTAAAAAATACGGAATTGACACACTATGCATCACAAAACAAAATTGATTCATTGTAGTTAAAAATGTGCATCGTGATGCACAAATTGTACTAAAAAGTACTATTTTTTTGCACTGCGATGCATGAAATTTCCTTAAAAATTTAAAATGGGCGTCACGCATATAATTTTGGCCTCACGCCCGTTCCAAAATTAATGCATCGTGATGCACATTATTGTATTAAAAAGTACTGTTTTTGTGCTTCGCGATGAACAACTTTATTTCTGATGCACAACTTTATCGCGATGCACAACTTTTAATCGACATTACACTTGCGATGCATCAAAAGTGTGAATCGCGATACACAAAATTATACTAAAATGTATTGTTTTGTAGGATCGCGATGCATGAAATTTATTTCCGATTAAAAGACATGAAAAGAAGAAGACGCACATCAGAAGAAAAATGGACACAGACTTGAAAGACAAGAATAGAAAACATTAAAGAAATCCTAACCTACCTTTGTTAGACGTATTTTCTTCAATTATATACACTAGGAAATACAAAATTCCAATGATTGAGTCAATCAATTAAACTAAGCCTATTGATTACACATACCAATTTATATTGGAGATATTTGCCAAAAATACTACATGGAGTAAAGAAATGTAAGACTAATTGTATACAATGAACTTGAACTATACAAAATAGAGCTAACTAAGATAAGTAATAAATCATTCATTCACACAGCTTGAGATTTAATCAAAGATATTTGTTCACTATATATTTCTTAGTGTAAGAAAAATATCAAATTAACAAACTAAATAATTAAAAAACACAGCTTGAGATTTAATTAAGGATATTAAAAATTAAAGATATTTAATAAGGATAAGAAATTGCAATGAAAAGAAAGTCGAGATTTATAGTAGTAAATCAAGAAATACACAGGTTAAAACGTGTTTTAGGTTGTTACGGGGACAGTTTTGGAACAATTAGTCAATTTATTACTTAAAATTAGAGGTGAGCAAACCCGTCCATCGGCCTGCAAAGCCCGCACGGAACCAGCCCGCAAAGCCCGAGCCTGTGAACTGTGTTATAGTGCCGGTCTTTGAAAGTTAGGATGCCCATAGGCTCGGACTACCATTAGGCCCTTAATTTTTTCTAGCCCGGCCCGACCCGCAAGTTACAAAAACTATGTCATATGTATGTGTGTGTGTATTAATGTCTTAATGCCTCAAAATCCTACCGCTTCATGGCCTTACATTTTGTTAACAAAATTATGTTTCAGCATATGCAACATATATGGATTTGAGGCATCTTTAGATTCTTCAACTGATAATTTTTTTTAATGTTTGTGAATGGTTTTGTGATAGAGATTTGAGCGATAACCTTATTAGATGTTATATGCTAGCTAATTACCATGCAGGGAACAAGAAGTTCCTAGCGAATAGGACCATGATTCATAAAGTCGACTCAAAGACTCGTACATTTAGGTCAAGCAGAGTCAACCAAACATTAATTAGGGAGAGGGACCGGAAGATAGCTATGTCACTGATTGTTCATTGTTAATAGGATGGTAAAAGTGGGGATGGCGGTGCACCCTGACTTGAACCTACGGAGCGTGGGAAGCGAGAAGGAACTAAATAGCAGGCTCATGTGTACTCCATTGGTTGGGGAAGGAAAGAAAGATATAATTAGAAATTCACAAAGTACGATTGTGCGCCAATCCATCTATAAATACGTGCAATCCAAAATCGACCCTTGCCTAACTAAATAAGGTAGCCGATAAAGGTCGAGTTAACGCGGAGAAACGTTACCAGCATATCTTTGTTTGTTTTACTATACTTTATTCAAAGAGATGTTGAGTTTAACGTTTAATGTTCACATGTTATGGGTTTCTTTCACTTATTTACAAAGAGAATCATTAAACCAGTTAACTAAGCTCTCTATCTCTCTATGAAAACTTAAGAAATTTGTATCATTGTATGCAAGAAAGAATAGCTTATCCATGGCAATTAATAATGGGTTGAAATTAATTTTAAGTCCAAATTTTGATAAGTATAAAATTTTCAAAATATGACATTTAATTCGTAAGCCCGTTAAGTCCGAGCCCATAAAAAACCCACATGATATCCACGTAAAGCCCGTTACATTCAGCCCACATAAAGCCCGCAATATTGGGCTTTATAAATTCAAGCCCGCAACCACATGGGCCTATACTGGCTTTAGGCCCATGAACACCCCTACTTAAATTGAACTTTACCGATTGAAAACAAATATAAGGATTTAAAAGAGTTAAAAATCTGTAAAATTGTACCCGCGGACAATTATTCCTTAAAAGTTCCAGCCAACGCTTTTTCAAAGGACCACAGAACCTGCTTTTCCTTGAGAGTATCAAAAGAAAGACTTTTAAGCCCTCTGACCAACCTAGTCTCTGTAATCAGGTTGTCTTAGATGCCTCCTGGCTTATAAACCTCCTTGATTTTGTGGTCCAGTACTGCAAACGAAACTAGACGAATTTAACACTAACTCCCTCCATCCCGGATAGATATTTCTAGTGAATAAAACACAGAAATTAAGAAACATAATTAATAATGTTCTGTAAAATGTATTCTGACCATAATATCCATGAACATTAATTGAGTTCAACTACTTTAAATAATTGAGTTTATTTGAGAGATATTATATTAAATAAAGTTTTAAGGGTATATTAGGAAGAAGGGTAGATAAAAGGTAGATCAAAAGTCTTTAGTAACATTAGTTGAAACATCCTAAAATAGAAAGTAGGAACATTTATCCGGAACGGAGGGAGTATATATTTAGATGTTCCAGCATGGTCTGATAATATCACCAGGACCGATTGCGTGCATGCAAGCTTGCATATATTGATTTTCGAGTCAAACACAAACAAGTTTTAATTCTCGGGTCGAACTCAAACGAATTTTCCATTTTAATTCAAACCAGTCGCGTGTAGCTTAGTAATTTAGATGAAACAGCATGTTCACAAACAAACTTGAGCCAATTACTTAACGAGATTGAAAATTTATTCAAGCTTAATTTGATTTTATAAGGAGTTGATCTCACACAAGCATAAACTAAACTAAACCAAACACAAGCCAAACGCATTCAACTACTGGATCTACGAGGTTCACAAACTAAAGTGAGATTGTAATATTAGGAAGGGATCTGGAATCAGGTCTGAGAGATTCATAAACTAGCTTAAAAGAGCTAGACATTCCTCAGGAGTACGACGAGGTATGGGTTATCCAGAGCTCGAATTTTACCCGCCTTCTCAAAAATGTGGCAAAAGGGGACGGGATAAATGCGTTCTAGTTAGAAACTCGACACGATAAAATCTTTAGAGAAATGATTATTGGGTTTTCCAAACAGCATCATAAAAAAACAAAAATAAAATAAAAAAGATCAACTGTAATCTAGAGCACACAAGTACTAGGAATTTATTCAAGAAAACACAGAAGAAACAACTTTTTCAATTTCTACAAAGAATATAAGTCGTATTATAGTCGTAAAGAATAGAGATATTATACTCTACAATTAGAACTTCACACTCAAACTGCAATGGGAGCAGTGCAAACCAAGTTTGGACCACTCGACACGAGGGGAAATCCAAAAGTTAAAAGTGCATAGCCAATCATGTTTTACATTTCATTGGGTAGCGAGTGAAGAAGCTAAGCACCGTTCTTATTCTGCCAGGGTTTAAGCACACCCACAACGACAATTGCAACAATTATGAGTAGAATGAGGATGGCAATGCACATCCACTTCCTGGAGTTCTTCTGTAGGCTCTTTGCCTTCTGCAGGGCAGTATTCCCGGACTGTACATGGTCTACTGCACTTGAAACCTAATGAAATGGGTCGCCACGATGAGTGAATTCAAGACTATACTACTAATTTGGACAGCTTAATAAAAAAGGTGTCTTTACAACTTTTTATCATTACAAATAGAAAATTACTTAAAATGTTAAAAGTCATAAGTATTTCAAAATTAATTAAGGCCTGTTCCGATAGATGGTTCATTTTGTGGTTCATGGTTGTGTAATGATTTATGATTGAATCAAAAAGTAAGAGAGGGACTGAGAGTTAAAAATGGTGGGACCAATTAAAGCAAAAGCAGAAACCACGACCACGAACCAAGCATGCATGTGGACAGGCCATAAATTGTATCAAAACAAAGCTACCCCAATTATTTCCACACATTATGTATAGTTTGAGCATAATACTACTCATCACTGTTAAGTAATGTTTCTCATAATAGTGGGTCCACATTACCTGAGTTTCTATGTTGTCAAGCATGTCCCCTTGAGCATCCACCAGTACAGCCATATCTAGGAATATCTGCATCAGATGTACAAGCATGAGTTTAAAAATGAATATTTTATGTTTCCTTTGTCATAAATGTCTCTAGCATACTTTAAAGCCATCATTGCCTAGAGAATTTTTGAGCAGATGAACTTATAAACTAACAGGATTGGGGTGTTGATGCCTCCCCAATCACTTCAAGCGGATGAAATTCAACTTATTGCCTCCTAAAACATTATTTCGACAACAACATGGCCACCTGCATCATTTTACATCTACTTGGGCGGAATGATGAACAATTGTCACTGGAGTGAGCAATATGATGCATAATGGTCGATGGCTTTTGTAGAAGAATAAAGAGGGCAGTAAAAACATATCAGAAAAGCACAATGGCAAATAGTAGAACTAATCGGCAAAAATATTAAAGTGAAGATAAGTTAAGTTCCAACCAATGATAAATAGGCAAAAGTTAAGTGAAAAGGCAAAAGGTGGAAGAAAAGAAGGAGCACAGCTTAATACCAAAATTACCAGATTAAAGTTAAAATGAAGTAGGTTAAGAAAATGCTTGATTCTTCCTTATATTTATTTTTTTCTGTGTTCTTATCGAGTTTTCAACTTGTTTAAGAAAGAAATAACCATATACCTGTTGCAACTCAAGAAGCTTCCTCTCTACCTCCCTAACGGCATCTTGGCGTTCTTGAATTTCCGCAAGGGTATCCAGTATCTGCAAACATCGCAAGATATAAAGCGGGGTGGGGGGTGTGGGGGAAGGAATAAGCAGGAAGCATCTAACAGAGTTTATGTTCTGATCTTATAGTATACCATCCCCTACTGGTATTGAGCTACTAACCACCCACGTTTCAGAGGGAGTCCAAAAAAGGACTGTTCCCTGAGTGGCTAGAAATTTTCCTTCAGGGGAAATCAAAAAAATTTGTTGTTGAATCCTGAGTCCCCGCCAGGCACAGAGAGATTTCTAGACAAAGAGCATTAAAATTGGCAAGTAGGAAATAAGTACAAACCTGGCCTCGCCCTTGTTCCATAACTGCTTTTTGGAAAATTTGTTCACTATCCCCAGTCTCTATCAGTCTATCAATTGTCTGAGAAGTAGTGGAGTATTAGTAAAAACTTCTGTATAGACAGTAATCAAAGTTTTGAGATCGTAAGAGAATTAACCTCTTCATCGGCCCTGGTTCCCGTAACTGACAATCATAGAAACCAAAGAAGAAACAGTAAGTGTAATAATCTACGGCATTATAAGCATCAAGTCACGGAACCAAAAAGAGTATGTCCAAGTTTTAGAACCTGTAAAAACACGCCTCTCAACCACATCCCGATGCTCTTGATGGATGCTTTCCCTTAAAGTCTACAACCATTTTTAGAAACTGAAACTAAGAAATGCATACAAACAGATGAGGACTCAAAGGTCCCAAACAGTATTCATATCTGACACTACCTGAAATTCCGACATCTTGTCTTTGAACTTCTTTTTCAAGGCACTGTAACCAAGACCACAATTAACAAAGCATATTTAGAGTGAATGGATTATTAAGTTTTTACAATACTGATACAATTTGACAAAGATATTTGGGAAGAATAATCAACACCTGAAGCAATTTCTAAGGGAAGATGTCATTGTAACTGGGCAAAACATCTCATTATATGATTAGGTGCAACAGACATTGGGCATGACTAAAAAGGTCATACCTAGGAATATGGGCAGATTGATACGATTAATGTCAATAATAATGATGGGGTAGGGGAAGCGCAAAACAAAAATGGAAGAAATGGTAAAAGATATGATAGCTCACAATTCATCAGAAGATATATTTCCCAGTACAGAGGTTAATGGCAGAAAAGGATTCACATTCTTGACCCCAAGTAGTTGGGACAAGGGATCGTTACGTTGAGTTGATTGAGAGACTGGAGATAACTGGAGAAAGAAATTTATTTATATTCAGTGCAACACTATGGCTAAGTATATTGACATCCTCTTGAAGAATACAAGGAATTCATGATCGAAAAAGAAGTGGATACAATCCTCATACAGTAGGGCCTTAAATTCTGACCTTTCAACTAAATATTGGACCTTTGACAACTTAACTTTCCAGAATGGATCTTCCTCTTTTGCAATCCTCACCTCCACTAGAAATTGCAATGTGTACACACCTCCATTCTAACACAAGTTATAGGTGCTAATGCTACAGCAATTCCAGTAAAACAACTACTGTTTCCACAACAGCAATTTCTCCGGCTCCTCAAGTGCAAAATTCAACCATTCCCTCTTGAAAGTTCATTATAAAAGCCAAAACTGGTCATTAATTGCCTAAAAATATACTTCCATTTTTAAGAAAAAGAAGGCAATTTTTCAATATCTTTTTCAAATTAACTAACAGCAGCCAAATGATTCCCACCTAAGATAACGATAATTGCATTCTTATACTAATTTGATGTATTAACCAACAACATATATTCCCAGCTCCAAACTTGGGTTTCAGTCTGTAACTTAAGCCATCATGGATATGCAGATCGCATTAATGGGCATAGGCCTGAAAAAGGGAGCCACCAAGGGATACTTGTCACTAACCCAACATCCCTCTCTCCTGTCATGTGTCCCTAATATCTTCACACGCTCCTAACATGATGTACACAACAGTCAATACTAGATTTATATCATTCATAACCACAACACAGGACAACAATGAAGAACTTTTATTTAGAAAGAATTTGGACAAGAGATTCCCTACAGCTTGCTCTCTCTCACATTGCGCGGCCTTGACTTCCATCATCAACCCTTCGCTCTCAATCATTTCCTGACATGTAATGCCGCAATCGATATCTCCAACCCTCCCCCACCCCAATTAGTTCCCTCACACTAAGTAGAAGTCTTGGTCAGGCCCTCAGGTCCACCACACTAAACATAACTTCCTTGGGTGACTCTGTTGCTCGATATTTGTGTTCCCTGAATCACCATGTCTCCAAAAACAAGCAAAGGCAGGCACAACGTCACCCTTGTTGAAGTAGGAAATGAGGGGAAATTTCTCCCACCAGGAGATTTCCTCACAAACACTCATAAACACAACACATGCATAAATTTCCACACTGGCATGAGCTCCTAGCAAGCTACAAGGAGGACATAGGGGAGAGGTAAAACCAACCCCCAACCCCATCCGGGGCTCCACATCAACAATTTGAGGCAAGAGATTATTAGCTAGCTTACGTGCGCCAACAACCCCAAACCCACTGGTACCCAAAAGGATCTCGATTGTGTCTCAGACCAGATCCCTCCATGTGACCCACTATAGCAACCCAAAGTAGTTACCCAACAAAGGCCTTCCATACCCTGTCTACCAACACTCCCCTCCCCCCTCCTCTTTGATCAGGGGCGAATCCATGTTTAGAGGTAGGGGGCACGTGACCCCACTGAATTTTTTTTTACATAACAAAAATGGTGTAGTTTGTATAGTGACCCCACTCGAAATTGAATGCGTAATCAATTTTTAAAAGATTCTCTTGTATGTTTTATTGAAAAAGAGTTGTTTAGGAGCATTACAAATGATAGTATGATTAAACGTTTTCAAAGTATGAAAATGCGTAGAGGACAATTGTGATTTCTAAGCTTTTTATGGAATAGTAAAAATTTGTGACCCCACTGAAATATTTTTCTAGATCAACCACTATCTTTGTTGTCCCCATGGAAGAAGTTAAGAAGCCAATACAAGCCCAAGTTCCAACTCATCCCTACTCCCTGGATGATGTTGTTGCTCCTTTGCATATCCATCGTTCCCAAACCTACTGAAATTTTTTCTTCATAGCACGAGCCCTCCAACTTTCAACAACTTTGGCTTCTACGTTCCTAGCTCACTCAGTATAACCAAGGAAATGGGAGAGACAATAATGGTCGTCACCCCACTGCTGGTTTGGCCAAAGCACAAGGACCCATGTTATAACTATGGAAAGCACAAGGACCTTCCATGCTCTGACAAAGAAGTGTGGGATGGGGACAAATGTAGCATGAATACAAGGCTTGAATGCCATATCATCAACCCCAATATATCAAAAATACATGTAGATCGAGTTGAGTATGAAGCTCCCACAAACCCCTATATACTATAGGGCAAACCTCATCAACTCAGAACTAGCTCTCAGCATATAGTTGACCCTTCCTGGTTTTTAGGTACTAGTGCCAGTACAAGCACGCGACCTTCTCCACATCACAGTGGCTTATCCTCCATGGGGTAATTGCTCATCCCAGTGTATGTTCACCCTAGGATCGCTTCAAATTGTTTTTGCCATCCCAGCAGATCTTCACCCCCGGATCAACTTGGGACTAGCTCTCAACAAATAGTTGATCCTTCCTGGTACTTAGGTACTAGTGCCAGTACAAGCACGCGACCTTTTCCACATCACAAGTGATTGCTCATCCCAGCACGTCTTCAACCCGGCACTTCTCCACATAGAGTTTGTTCAAACCATCGAGCTTTTGCCTTCGGATATCCTCTTTGCATGTTTCCCCATATGCTCGCCTCTTGTTTCCACCACATCTGTCCCCAGCTGCCCCGCATGTTTCACCAAGTGTTTCCCCCACCTGCATATTAAGATGTTGACACTTCCCCTTATGGATAATTGTTATTCTGGAAGCTACCATTTTTACTTCCTCTTGCAGCTTTCTTTTCATATGGGAACTTCTCATAGCAGGTCAACTTCCAGGGGTATCATTTTAAGAGAGGACATGCAGATAAAAATATCAACCAAACTCAAAAAACACAATTATAAGATCAATTTTTTTAGAAAAAACATTTAAAAGGTAGAATAGTTACTAAATAACAAGAAGGCCATTTAACTAATATTAATACCAATAAACATAAGATGCAGATTTTGCTTTCCAAAAAAAAAAAAAAAGAGCAGATAAAGACGAGAATTTGGAGTGTAAATTACACTGTTGTTGCTGTTCTTGATCGGTCTACTCCCGTGCCTTTTCCACATCCAGGCTTCTGTCTATTGGCCAAGTTCTACAGCAAAATATTGCGAGGAAACTATCAGTCACAGGTATTTCAGAGGACAGGAAATAACTAAAGCAACACTATTTATTGTCTCACCTCTTTGTCAAGTTGCTCAATTTTCGATTTAATCGCACGAGCAATTTTCCCAACTTCGTCAACATCTTTCTCCATTCGCTGCTTGATTGCTGCAGAACAACACATGATCATTCAAGATTACTCTATTTTGAAAGTAAGTAAAAATTTTGTGCGCTGAAGAGCAGATTACCTGAACCCAAGATGAAGTAGAAATGCAATACAGATCAAAGCACAAAGTCACTCAATGGTTATTATGAGGCAATCACAGGGGGAATTATGCAGCATTATTCAACTCAGGGGCTGAACTTCTCATTTCCTAATGAGTAGAATACTTGATAATTTATACCAACTGACGCCACCTTCCTAAACTTGTAGATTGTATAAACTATTTATGGATCTTGAGCATTGCAGTGTGGTGTGCTTGGAATTTCTTACTCAAGGAATAACCCAGAAGTGATAACATGGTATGCCTCTTATACTTACCCATTTTATGTTAGTTTGATTCTGTACTGGAACAGATTAGGAAGATTGCATATAAGTTGCTCTCTTGATTTGAAAATGAAAAGTTGAACATCTTAAAGAAAGATCATATGGTATCACATACTGAAATGTGAAACATAATGGGATTCAATGATAGGAATTCAACATGAAGCGATGCGAACAAAAAGATCCAACTACAACCCCTTTATATAAACTCCCTGCTTGAATTTCCTCTTGATAGTAGTGTGGAAACCACTTCATGTCAAAGAAAAATATTCAGAATGGATTTCTAAAGAACTAACACCACATTTATCAATTACTTATTTTCATCAAGAGAATTTCATTAGTTTGTTGGGTCAGTAATGAATGCCAAAACTTCAAATGGCTATGTTGTTGATGTTGCCTGTCTACTTAATGGCACATTTTGTAACAAAAGACAAGTGCCTTAATTTTATGTTCTAACATCACAAGAACAATGTTAGCAGTGTACCAATAACCTAAGCAAACTGATCTTCGAACAGAAGACCCAACATTTGATATTGATGAATATTAATGAATATGAATAATGAATCCAAATTTTCTATGAAATCATGAAAAACACAAGAATGCAGATCTAATCATACCTATATCTTGACAATTTCAAAAAATTGTTCCTGTAATAGGTATGAAAACTGAGTAGTGTAATCCTACAGAGGATATCTCTCTAACCTCAAAAACTTAGCATAGACAAAGGTATAACCACAGCAACTCCACAAAAAATTAACCAAATTGAAATTTCTCTAGTCCTCTGCTGGATTCATCAGCGAGAAAAATGCAGAGCGATGAATTTCATTCTTCCTTTCTAGTGAGGTTCGAGGAGATGGCCACAGAGCATAAATCAAGATTAACCTAAACGGGGAGCACTTTTGCCTATATTTTTGCATGTTAATTTTTAACATGAAAGAAATGAAAGTTGAAAGAATCTTTGAAACCTTAATTATATTAGATTCTATTAATCATTTTCGTTATACACGATCATGACTGCTTCTAATAGTACTTCATGAATTCTATGTTAAGGCAATTCAAAGAAGCCTACCCTCAAGCATAAAGCATTTCACAAATGTGGTGTATCATGTTCTCTCGCCTAATCTCACATACCCAAATAATCTGGTTGGTAATATTATGGCATACTTAACTGGCAAAAAACTCTTTTACCATCTATTGGGCATATTATACTACACAGCAATACAGCAAAATGCAAAGTCGCACTTTACCTTTCATAGCAGCAGCCTTTGTAACTGACTTCGACTCCTCGTGAGCATCCTGCATAGGCAGTGTGCAAGTGGTTTATAACAGAATAATAAATAACCTGTTTGTTTATCTTTTTCTATGGGCCTGATGCCAAAATAAACCATCCTACTTTGATGAAGCTCCATTCTTACTTATTGTACTTCTACTCTTACTGCTTTACCATCATGATTAGCAAACAACTTTTACCTTCACCCCTAACACTGTTAAATAGTTTACAAAAATTTGACTTGGCAAAGGAGATCTTATAGTCCCAATCCCAATGATTGAAATGAAACTGATTAGAGAGAAGGCAATGCTCAATCTCCTTGATGCACCGGACCTTGCAATTTGCGAGGTTGTAGAGCCACCTGTTAGGAGCCGCCACCACTGAGTAACAGCTCCCCAAGGCGGCATCAGCGGATAGCCGCAAATTCAATGTCGTTAAGAGGGTTGTCTTTGGCTGTGATGGCAACAATGGGGAAAGAGCGTGGAGAGAGGAGAGACTAGTCAAAGGGTTTTAATTCATATTACCACTCTGTGAAGATGAAATTGAAAATGATTTCTTGGCAATTGCCGAAAAAACCCAGTCGGCAGCACAAGGTCCAGTGATAGTCAAAAGCATTTGGAGGTAAGTAAGCCCAATGTTCAAAAAAAAATTCAACTTATGTGGTTTAATCTTTTTGGGTGAATTAATAATTTTTGTTCGGACGTGTACCTTTACCGGGGACATGGATGATGAAGGATATGTCAGTGGTATACAAAGTTTCAGACTTTGCCGAATTGGGGAAGGTAACAGTTAGGGCTTTACCATTTATGTGTCTTTTGATTTTACTTGCTTATGTCTAGATTGGTATATTTGAATTTGTTTGACGATTTTTAGTGCAGGTTTAGAGGTGGAAGGATAAAAGCATAGACTGGTTTCGTGTGACTCTTTAAATTATGGGATTGTTGACTGCTGCTGAGTTTATGCAGAAAGTTATGGTTTTCAGAAAAGGTGACTATGGAATTGGAGTTTGGGTATGGACATTGAAGGTAGAATGGATACAAGAGAATCAACTAACAGGGCATTGAAGATATGGATTTGGTCATGGTGGTGGTGGTGGTGGTGGTGGTGGTGGTGGTGGCAGCATGGCTAGACTTTGGAGTGGGAAGGGTTGGGAAGAAGTGGATGTAAAAATAAAAAGAGAAAAACGGAAAAAAAGAATTAAGTAAAAATAATAGAGAGAGAGTTAAATTTAGATGTTTTTCTTTTATTACTTTTTAAAAAAAATATGTTTTTATTTAATAAAATATTTATTTGAAATGCCACATCAGTCTTCTGTTTAACCATTTAATCGTGTCAGGGTGAAGTAAAAATGATGCTTATCCAAACCGCAATTCAAATGATTTTAAAAAGAGTAGAAAGGTAATAATGGAGTTTCATCAAAGTAGGATGGTTTATTTGGTATTAGGTCTGTTCTATGTACCAAAAACGAAAATGGAACACCAGTTTGAACTATGCACTCCACGTTGCAGGAAAAGGCATGAGCCAGAATACAAATGCATCTCAGGCAAAAAAAACATTGTCATGTTTATAGAGGACGAAGCAAGGATATAAATGTGTGCATCAATTGTAGCCAATTATTCATTTCTAACCAAAGTTGGATTGGTAGTTGCATATTATTCATAAGAATTTTGAAGTGTGTAATAGATTGGAAGATCAAAAAGTTGCAGTATGAACATCGAAAACTGCAAAAGTACATTTGTGTATTTTAAGTAAAAGCTAAGCAATATGCGAACAAATGGGAGATTAATAATCTTTCATATTAACACCAAACACAAAAAACAGACAAATAAATAAATAGGTGCAGCTTTAAGAACTTAGTTTCAACAATTATCATATGTTATTATTATAATTATAAGAGTAGCAATTATTTTTTAAATATCTTGTAACCCTTATTTCAGACATTCTGGAAATGTAGGAAGGGCAAAAAATTATATTTGTGGTCCAAGAGTTGGAGGGCCTGATGTGCTACACAGAAATAAAAGTCAACCGCTTCGCATCAGTAATTAAATGACACATCCTTAATAAAAACAACATGTCACATCAATAAGGCATATTAATACAAGTACTTTTCATGGTGTAAAAAGGACATTTAAGATTTCCAAATAAACTGCCCAGAATAAAGCCAACCAGGCTTTATTTATGAAGTATCAGAGCAAAGGAACGGCTATAAGACCAGCTTTACGATACATAATGCTCGGCAACTAAGAAAATAATCAGAGATGAGAATGTTAAGATGGATGCTAGGAAAAATGAAAAAAAATAAAAATTTTGAGGAATTGGTGAGACTGTAGAAGTAGCCGAAATAGAAGTGTTAAACATGCCCATGCAATTTCCTTTACTATTGAGAAGTGTTAAGCATGCCATATAATTCTCTTCAAATCTAACAAAAAATCATTCTCACTCGGTTCCTGAAAAAGAGTACATTATTACCTTTTGGGACAAAAAAAATGTCCACAAAACATCTTTCCTTTTCAGGAGTACTATTTTTTGTACTGTACCCTTTGATTTAATTCAATCTTGCAAACTTTTAAGGGTAAAATTGGAAAGTAAACAATGTGTAATTATTTATAATGGATTCGATTGGTTGTTCTTCGTCTGTGTCTAGTCAAAGGGGACTTCGTCTTTGAGGAATGGAGAGAGTATATAGGACAGATATTAACCCTTTCACATTTTGTGGTCCAAACTTGTTGACTTCTAACGTGGAGCTTCTCTTTAATAGATTAAGCTTTTTTGAATGGCTCACATAACAAGGTAAAAGCTCTGTGTTAGCAAGGTTGACGCCCGCTTGCATTTGGTTGCCTCACGCCACACACATATAGATAATGAAGGAATAAATATTTTTTAGCAGAGACAGAAGAATATATAAAAGGGGTCCATTCAAGAAGCTTGTGGAAAGAGAAGCGGACACAAAGAAGAAAGAAACTCCCAAGGTAAGACACTAGCCTGAAATAGCCCTCCAATGCCTTTCGAAATCTAACTAGCAACACTCCAAAAATCTTCCATAGCTAAAGCCAATAACAGAAAGTCAGACAACCCACCAGATCCTTCGGTCGAAGCAAAGGCATTGATACGTAAATACCCTGGAGGTCTACTCTCTCCAAATGCTCCATAATACTCCCTCCGTCCCAAAATTATTATCTTGTTTGACCCAGCACACATATTAAAGAAAACAATTGACTTAATTATTAATATTGGTATAATGTGTCATTTTCTTTAAAGCTCATGTGCATGTGGCCCATTATTAAAGTAGGAATAAAAAGAAAGGGTAAAATGGTAAAAGTGATGACCTAAAAAGGAAACCTTCAAACAAGACAATTTGTTTGGGAGGGACGAAAAAGAAAAGCAGGACAATAATTTTGGGACGGAGGGAGTACATGTTTTTTTGCTTTTTTTGGCTGTAAGATGGGCCTCAAATGCCTTTTTTCGAGGATAGGAGTGCTCTTAGATAGAGAAAGCTAGCCATTTGAAAAGAGTTGCGGGGGGCGTTCAGTCGCCTCTTCCAATTTGTGCCACTTCCGAGTATAAGCAGGAGCAGAATAACTTTTGAGTATGGCTATTAGAAGTTTCTTGCTTGTTGTTTAGTTAAGGGTTCGATGTGAGGCTTTGCCCAAAGCAAAGAGGCAGATTCAATGGAAGAGAATTACAGACGAAAGAAATGAAGAAAAACAACTCAACCACAAATTTCGACCATAGTCTCAGTAGAGGACAAGAAGCATATATGTGATCAAGGAGAGCAAAGCCCAAGATTCCCCCAAACATCAAACAAACCCCACCACCTTCCATGCCAAGCACAATTTAGAAACATGGGTATGTGATTCACCAGCTTTACCCCAACATGACCAGAATGTCAGGTTTGTGCATATTGATGCATCTCGGTTTTTCACTTTATGCGCGAGCAGGGGTTGCAGGCTGGCGAGTACTACTTCACGATATGCATAGTTGGGCACCAACTCTAAAAGAAAACGCTTTTATGAGTTAGTTGCTAAAGAAGATAGAATAAGAAAAAACACTTAAGATAGACTAGTCAAACATCACCCAAAAACCAATGGCCGTGTTTGGTCTTAAGCCTCTAGGGACTTGTTTTTGGATTATGGACTTCCTCTCTCATTGGCCCCCCTTCTTTCTCTACGTCTCTTTCTTACTTTTCATTCCATCATTACCAAATAATCCCAAATCCCAAAAAAGATCCTCAAGCGAAACGCGTCCAATGACTGTTAGGAAGAGTGATCCAACTAATATCAACGGCAATGATACAAGCAGGAAACAGTAAAACCTATATGGATGGAAAGAATTAGTAAGGATATGATAACTTCCAGTGACACTGAGTCTAGTATTGTCTGAATGACAGAAAAGGATTCATGTAGCCGAGGCGAATTAGTCAGGACAAACCTTAATCTGGAGTGCAAAGGAAGTTTGAGAAGCAATGAAATGTTTAAGAAGAAAGGCAACCCCAGTGCACATGGCCCCAGCCAAGCGGGGCCTATGAAGGATCACTAGTTGCAGTCTTATCCAGATGAGGAGGGGCTGTTATTGTGGTTCAAACCAGTGAAGTCGAGTTCATGAGGAGAACTTATGTGTTTAATAAGAAAGATCATAATGTTCATTCTATGCTGGATCCAAGAAAAATTAAATTTTGCATTTTGGACTTTCTACATCCAAATTGCTTGAGAATTTTTATGCTTTAATGATAATAGATGACAAACACAAACATCTCAACGCCCGTATAGTTTCCTTGGTTTGACTGCTCAAGTGTAAAGAGTAGGGAAAGATGAAGGCTCCCTTTCCTAATCAAAGAAGTAATTAGCAAGAAAATGATGGTAACCGGTTTGCCAATAAAGATTTGGGAACCAGATAGGTCTATCTCTGTTTTTGTGCATGCCTTTCAGAAAGAGAGAGAGGGAGAGAGAGAGAGAGAGAGAGAGAGAGACCTGTAGCTTTTTGAGTTGCTTATTGAGCTTCTCATACTGTTTATCAATTTCTTGAACCTGGCAAAGGAATCCAGACCAGCTTGATGAGCAACAATATTCATCTTTAACATGCTTTCTAGATAATTAGCGTGTGATGAAACTTGAAAGAGATAAAGAATTAGGATGAAGAAAGGCCAAAGTCATCCATCATTCTTATTTGTTTACAAAGTGAGAACCATTGAATAATTAATAGTAACCTGTTTAAAGAAATTGTCCAAGCCTAATTCTCCTGAATTCATTGCACGTTGTGTACCCATTTCAATGTCATTACCACCATAAGCTTGACCCCGTGGGATCTCAAATGATTCCTGCAAATAAGTTAATAACCATCCATCAGATGCATTTACTTTAAATAAAAACAACAAAAGAATATAGCTAAGGGCTTTCATTGTACAAACGTATACAATATGCTAAAGGACATACTGCTGCATTTCTGGCTTTGCAGATATTTCTTAGTTCTTTCAGAATAAAGAGCTCAAAAAGCATAAAATAAGAACCAACAAGCACCCCCAGCCCAGAAAAAGAAAAGAAGAAAGAGAAGTTTTCAGTCTCGTTTATGCGTGGGTATGTACTAGTTACTGTCCAGAAACATTCACCTTGGAGTAGAAGCAACTTTTATCAATTACATTCCAACATGTTAGAAAAGATAAAATACACAAATTGAATGAAAGAAAATTGAAATTACAATCTTCAGTGTAGCAATATTCTTAAGTTAAGAGTGGCAGCAAGAAATTGATGTCTACTATCTATACTGGGAAAATGCCCAACTCTATCTGGAAAGAAAATTTAGTACTGATGGAGGAACAAGTTACATAGTAATTTTGTTCTTGAGATTTTGCCTATAGAACAGATTTTAAACGGAACAAGGAATTTCCTCCTTCATCCATCTTTTAGAATGTGGAAGGTCGACAAGGATGACATCCATTTGGTGCTAAGGAAATAATTGGGGCCTTAAAAGTGATAAAATTCAAAGTTAAAGAAAGTAGGAGTTAATTTTGATGAGGCACATGATTCAGGTGGGTAATTAGCTAGAAGAGGAACGATGTTTGCTGCTCAAACAGCGGGATGCAAAGGCAGTAAGAGCTCACAGTCATTTTGGGATTTCATGGTTTCTTCTTTTAGAACCAAAAGGAGGAATAAATTCAGTTATAGAAAAAGTTCCTAGAAAATTTTAGAGGTGAAAACGATGGTATTGTGTACAATTGACAAACTAAAATAACTAAAGAAACATCAAATATAATGTCCAGTTCTTATAGGGAAGAGGTTCAAAATGTTGCAAAGGGGTTTTTTGTTTAGTTTAGGAAATCATGTATCACTTGGTTGAATAAAAAGTGGGACATGCAATAACAGTTGAATGACCCTGCAATACCCCATCCTACATCAGATAGATGTGGAAATGATATATAGGCTTATAAGGGGCCACCCACTACGAAAGGAACCAGCAAATATCCATGGACTTTCAGGTGGCCTGTGGTAAACTTGTTGTAACCATGTGCTCTTTGGGCCAATGTGGGGGTATATGTGGCAGACCGGGTTTTAGGGCTCCGATCGTGACACAATGGCATATCAGAGCGGTCCCAGCCAATGTGGGAACAAAGTGATGTGCCGAACAAAGTGCTACACTGCAGGAGATGCTGCGAGCCACCTCTTGAACCCGTACAAGGATCAGATTGTGTTTTGAAGAGCATCAAGGGAACTATATTGAGTAAGGATGATGCTCTGAAAGCACCATTCTTTTGGCATAATAATAGACATTGTTGGTCTCAGTGAAGCTGCTACCAGGAGGAAGAAGGATAAGTTTGCTTGCAATGAAAATTATAATTTATGTTTGAAATTCATTAACTATTGCAAGAACATATAGGGAAGTCCAATTTCAACTTCAAAAATTACATGAATGCATGTCACACAAATCAATAATACAAGAACTCGTTATTTAGTAATGCAACTCAACATCTCAACTGTGGGAATAAGTTGAGTGGTTTTCAAGGCTTGAACAACTAACAACTTGGGTTAAGCATTTATAAGTAGTGTTACAAGGGAGGTTCTTCATTTCTTCCTCAATGTCTTGAAAGATCCCATATGGTTTGTGTACTAATAGGAAAGATATTTTGTTTCTTCCTCCAAAGGAACATTGCTCTCCTTAGAGGCATAGCTTCATCAAATCAACAACTCAGTTTTTTTCAAACAGAATTTATATTTATCAGAAGAAAGAGGAATTTACGAGTGGAAATGAAAATTACAAAAAAACTAGTGGGAAAACTACAAATAAGAAACCAAAGGCAAAACATTTGCTGAAAACAGGCCTCCAATCAAAACAATAGTTTGAAAATGTGTGCCTCCTTGTTGTATTAGTAGTTTTAATAGAGTTTGGGTACTGCTAAACAATTGCCCTATGGGAACTTTTTCATTATCCATTTTTGGTAAACTTTTACAAAGGAATTTGTAACATTGAAAAGTTAGTTTGCATATATCTGAAATAGAAACTTAATGGGTGTGGTAAGGGCACTCATTAGCATGCACATGTTATATTGGAACAAGATAATTTTATCAGTTATGCCTTCCTTGTTAAATAGCCAAAGTTACCGGAGGTTTCAAACACATATGAAGCCCAACCTAGGGTTATCCAACATGTAATAAAAATGCTTTATCAATTAAGCTTATCAAGTATACATGTTTTGAAAAGAGATCAAGAATATAGTCAAAAATGACTTCTTTGATGTAGATATTCATTTAAGCATTTACAGGTTGAGTGTTAGCTCAAGTGGTTAGAGCACTCTCACTCTCCCGCTTACTGTTGGTAACAAGTTCAAACCTTGTGGGATGGGGTTTAGTGGAGTAGTAAGGTCTTCTAGGCAAGAAAAAGAAACACTTGTGGGCATGAAGAAAGTACTTTTCCGTCAATAGGATATTGAGAAAACTCAATAAATTGGTATTTTCATGATTTTATAAACCTTCCCTCTTGCAGTAGTTAGAGATATTACAATTTTAGTTCTTAGTTTTGCTTCATGTTTATCATTCAGTGCAATTGAAATACAGCTAAATAAGGGCCCTTATCATTATTCCTATGAATCTCTTCATCAATTTATTACCTACTGGGAGAAAGAAAACATAGAAAATTCAACCCATTGGACTACTCAGAAAAAAATTCATTCCATTCTGGCCCCTCACTTTTCGTAGGTTAAAGAGATACCACACATATTCCAAATTCATTTTTCCTTTGGTAGGTAGCATACTTTATTATTCCCAATTCCTTTGAAAGGTGGCTTGCTCTACACATTCCTCTATTTACTACCAAATTCAAAAACTGACAATCCCAAATGGAATGAGTACTTTGAGCTTACAAAGATCTACAAGAATCAACGCTCGAAGAACAAAATTCTTAATATCGAAGCTCAAATCACAGACAAAAACTATACTCCCTCCGTTCCTAAAAAAAAGTTCATCAATCCTTTTTCCGGCCGTTCCAGAATAAGTGTTCACTTACTATTCTTTCCTATTTGGGACGTTACTTTTACCATTTTTACCCTTTGAGTTGTTTGCTACTTTTATTAACGAGTCACTCCCACATGGGAATCCATTAGAAAATACAAAAGCAAACGGATATTTATAATAGAGTCAATTAGTTTTTTTCTTAATTTGTATGAGGAGTAAAAAAGAACTCACATGCAAAAAGAAGAAAGTCATATGAAGTTCATATTTCCGAAGGTACATATAAAGGGTTTCCCATCAAAGAATAACGCCATCTAATAGATTGATTCCACCATCAACACCAAACCAACTTTTGCAGCTAAATAAACATGATGCGGTAAAAAAATTATACACATATCATCAATGTACGTTTCATTGCTGACAATCGTACCATAAATCAGATATAAAAAGAATAAAAACAAACATTAACCCAAATCAAAATTAGATGTTTATTCTTTTTTACGGGTTCTGAACAAACAAACAGAGAAGGGGAATTGGGAATAAGGAACTTACGGATAAGAGATCATTCATGATGAGAGCTGGGAGAGAGAGATTTTGATACAATAAATGCTGCTGCTCAAACAACTCTTGTTTGGAGAGAAAATGGAGATCTCTTGAGGGGGTTTGGGGAGTTGCCCTCTCTCTCTAGCTGTCTCTGGGGGATTCAAAGAGAGACAACAAAGGGACAGATAGAGAGAGAAAGAGAGATGAATGAGAGCTAATAGAGAGAGAGAGAGAATTATTTTCTTTCTGTTTGTTGAAACAGCGAAGAAGAGAGAGAGAGAGAGAGAGAGAGAGAGAGAGTAGACGCAGATAGATGCGGTAACAGGCCTTGAAGCCAGGCTTTCTCTCTCTCTACCAAAACTTTCAAAACTACATTTGGCCAGACTTTAAGTTGGCTAGTTTGGATCAGCTTGCACGCATATTTAACTAATTTATTATCAATTTTGTTAGGTTTATAACTGTTACAATTAAATTTTAATAAAAAGTAAAATTATCTTTTTTTTAAAGTAAATTTGTCTTTTATTGAAGATTAGTAAATTTATTTTTTAGCAAAACTTAGTTGTAACAATAATTATAAAAAAAATTATAAACTTACCATTTTTCATTTATTATCCCGAGTGGTTTCACTAATATACACCCATTCTTATTTTGTGCCTAGTGTCTAAATTGACTTTTATTCTCCATATTTTACTTAAAGATCTTATTTCAAAAATAGAATTTTTTTGAATTTGTTCCTATTATTAAATTTCAAAATTATATTAACTTATCTTTAATTTTATTTGTAAAGTGAATTGACATTTCATTCCAGTGTAGAGTAAAGCATTTAACGGAAAGTTTAGCGTTTTACTCTCACCAAATACAAATTTCTTCGATCAAAAATTAGTCTTAGATGAATGTGATTTAGGGGCACAATGTGATTGACCAAAAAATATAATTTAAAAACAAATTAACGTAATAAATTTGATTTTAATTAACATAGTTTAATTTATCAGTTATAAATTAAATAAAATGAAATTAAGTCTTTAACAACAAATAAATTCAAAACCTAGAGTATAAACTAAAAATTTGATCTCAGAGGGTTAAATGAAAACTTACAAAACTAAGGGGAAAGAAAATTAAAGTGTAAAATTTTGTTAAATTAATACAAATAATTATAACATTCAAATAACATAACACAAATTAATTTAATTTGTGTGTAATTAATATTTAATAATTCAGTTTCAATATGATGTCATTAATTTAATTTGTGCAAATAATATTGAATAATCTTTATACTAATTTAATCAACAAAAATAATCAAGTAGAATAGAACATTAAATTCGTTTATATGAAATTATAAACTAAAATTTAATTTTTTTTATAACATTCATTAGCATAATTTTAATTGTTTATTCTAATATTATTTAAAATTGTGTAATTAATATTTAATAATTCAATTAAAATATGACAAATAAATTTAATTTGTGCAAATAATATTTAATAACCTTAATACTAATTTAATCAAAAATAATAATTAGGTAAAACATAACATTAAATTAATTTATATGAAATTATAAACTAAGATTAAAAAACTTAATTAACAAATTGTTTTAGGTAAAAGGTTCAAAATAAAAAAATACAAAACATGGGGTAAAATGCAACAGATATAGGGGGTAAATTTAAACTCTATAAAACTTAAAGTATTTAAATAAAACTTTCAAAGTATAAGGCGTAGAATTGTAAAAAAATCAAACCAATTAAATCTGCCTTGGGGCGATGGAGATCCGGCATAGGCCCGCCTAGTGACGGCGATTATACAGATTGAAGCCCGTTTGGGGTGGGCGGTTCGTTAAAAAGTTAACGGATCTGTTAACTTTTTAATGAAATTTTAAACTTAAGGGGGTGAAATTGAAAAAAAAATAAAAATAACGGTTCCATTGATTAAGACTGCCTAGTCTAGGTGGGGGTTTGGGGTAAAGCTGCCTAGTGGAGGCGGCCTTGTTAATTTTCCAGAATTTTAAATATTTTTTAATTATAATTAATTACTAATTAAATAATATTTAGCTAAAAATTATAATTAATTAGCATATAAATTTACAAAGAAAAAACTAATTAAATATAAATTAAACTAATTAACATAAATTAAACTAACCTGATTTGGATCCATTTTGAGAGAGGAAGATTGTTTTTTTGAGAGAGGAATGACAGTTTATGAAAGGATGAAGATGGTTTTTTTTTTTTGAATTTTATAGTTTATGAAAGTTTATTTTATAATGCAAAGGGAGGGGTTGTTTTGTAAATTCATATAACTGGATGGGGCTAATTATAATTCTGGAGGGGGCTGCTTATAAAAAATTAACAATTTTCAATGAGGGCATAACAATAATTTTTTATGGGGGTGTTGTATTTAGCATAAACTAGGTGTTGTATTTAACGCCTATGTTGTTTTAATGCACACATGTCTTTCTTCGGAAGAAGGATCGGGCGGAGAAAAAGACTATGAAACAGTGGATTGGAAGTGGGACTTTGCAAAAAATATGCAAAATTACACTTTACCCTCCTACTTTGAGATATGCCATAAACTAAGAGCCGTTTGTAGGGGTGTGCACGGGCCCTAAGCCTATGGGCATTGGCAATGCCTAGCATAGGCCCATCAAGGAGAATGCATTAGTTTTTAAAGCCCAGTACAGTAGATTAGCCCACATGCATTAGTGGACGGACTTTGGGTGTAATACCCTAGCTCTCCTAATGTGTTATTTGTGTAAGTATATGTTTATTAGCATGAGTAGAAATGTCATGTTAGTAATAGGAGTTATGATTGTGTAGCTTGTTGAGTATTTTAGCCTTGTATACTTGTGATATTTGCCTAAGAACTATTTTGGGTTGGTTTTGGTTACATAAAATGACTTTGTACTTGGTATATAACACACTGGAGACAAAGCGATCGCCTTGGCATGGGCCAGAGCGATCGCCCTCTAGATAGAAAGTTGGTATCTGTGAACTGAGTACAAAGCGATTGCTTTGGCTTATAGCAAAGCGATCGCCCTGTGGACAGAAAGTTGGCTTTCGAAATCTGAGGACAAAGCGATCGCCTTGGTTAATAGCAAAGCGATTGCCTTGCAGGCAGAAAGTGGAGCGATCGCTTTGACTCGTTTGAAAGCGATCGCCCTGCTGGCAGAGTTGTTGTACATATTTTATTATTGTTACTTGCATGCACCACACTTTCATTGTCAAAAGACCACGTCTCTAAAGCCTTGACTCAGCACTTCTTCCACCTCTTACACCCCTGAGAGAGTAACCATTACTCTCATTTCCTTCCTAAAGCTCCATTAAACCTAAGAGAGAGAACTGTGTGTGCTGTCAAGGTGAATTGCTATATGTTTTGCATCTCCTCAAGATCCAACCATCTAAACTTTAATCCAAGACCAGATTTGTGTTGCTTGAGACTAGGAGAACAACTTTGAAGGTTTTGATTCTCTTTTTTAGTGGTGTGATTTCTATAATTGAGGTAAGTTACTAATCCCCCTTTGTATGCTTAAAGCTTCAAACCATGCTAGTGACATTATAGACTTGCTAGCTTTGTTAAAGATGTGATATACTTGTCTAAATGTTACATGGATGTGTGAAATCTTGATTGTGATGATGAACTTGGTATGAGATATTTGGTTGAGTTAATTACTCATTGTTGAACTTAGAATTGTACTAAGAGAAGAACAAAGACTTTAGTTGGAAGAAAGATGCAAATAGCAACTATACCCAAAGTGAACAATTATGTTAGTGAACTCTTGAGGTAGAGTTTTGGATGAACAATACACACCAAACATGCTGTTAAATCCCTACAAAAATCTGAGTTGGTTTGAGTAGAATTATGAACCCTCAAACAAGTTGGTTGAATTGAATAATTGATGTTGTGGAATAGAGACTTGTAGATAGCTCTATGTGATTGTATAAACTTGGAAAGTATATGCTTGTTGATAGCATGTTATTGAGTAATATGAGTTATTTTACATTTACCAAGTTCACTACTTTTGAACTTGGGGGTTAATTTGCATAAGATGAGTAAATACCATTTTGTGTATTGCATTGAGTCCAGCTGGCATTTGTGTTAACGAGTTATGGTGGGACGACATATAGCCTTGACAAATTAATGTTTGGAATCGCTATAAGTCTCCGTACCGGTATGCACACACACCTCACCTGTTGGCCACAGGTGGGAGGTAGACCCTCTATTATAGCAATACGCGTAACTTTGGTTGCTAAGATCCGCTAGATTTTTGGGGATCCCGGCAGGTTCGAGGATATCGATACATCATAGACGAGTATCGATACACGTTGTTATTTTGTGTATTGTAGGAGCAACGCAAAGAAGAATAAAGAGAAACAATATCCTTTGTTATGTGATTTACTTTACAAATACTTATGTGAACATCAAAGTGCTATGTGTTTAACATGAGTTGTATATCATTGATGATATTTCATGTTTGAGTTGTGTTTTATAGAAATGCTATCACTTGATTTCGATTACAGCTGAGCATTATGCCATGTCATGTAGTTGCATTTAGTAACTTGTTTAATTGCTTTCCTTAGATCCGAACCAGCCAGGCAGCTCTCGGTGAGGACGGGGCTAGATAACAGGTTGTCCTCGTAGTCGTACTTGGTTTGTACAGTTGTTGTTAGTATTTTCTTTTGGTGAGATACATTGGTATGTAAAGTTATATAGACTTTACTTTGGGGTAGATTTATACTTGGTTGTGTATTATTCTTTTGGTAGCCGACAGGTATGTTGCGCTTTTGTATAGTTGGTTTTATTTCCGTTGTTTCCCGAGCATGTAGTAGCTCGCGGTGTATGTTGTTGTTGTTGTTCCAGCATGTTGTGACCGATGTTGTTGTAGTTGCTTTCTTTCCCGAGTTGTAAACTCGTGGTTGTTACTAGTTGGTTTTCGGCTATATTATCGCCGAAGATTGTCTACACTTGTGTTAATCAGGTGTTTATCAGGGCTTGATGGGATTAGAGAGAGAGAGAGAGAGAGAGAGAGAGAGAGAGAGAGATGCCATCACTAGAAATAGAACTAATGTAACAATATAGAAGCGACCTTGCTGCTATATTTATTTGAATTTTTTGAAGTTTGGACTTGAAGCAAATTGCATAGAAACACAATGTACCACCTTGAAGAATAACAAAAGCATTTAAAGACAAACATGGCCACTCACGATGATAACTTTTGCGGGAATAGCACATATAACTTGGGTTGAGAAAGAGGTCTCATATCCACAATAAAATTCACTCAAATCATGATGATGAGGGTGTGTTTATCTGGGTTTCGGAGATCAAGAGGAAGCGAAAGCGGCAACGGTGAGGCTAAAGCAGCGACAGCGTCGGCAATGCTGCAGCAGCAAACTCAGGTGACAAGGCCGCCGAAAAAAAGAAGGGCGAAGACGAACTGCGAAGTAGTGATGGCTGCGATGCTCCGATAGCGAGTAGCGATTGTCAAGTGTTAATTGTGTGTGTAAAACTCGTCAAGCGAAAAGCATCGTCGGTCTCTTGTCGTGATGTCTATTGTGTAATTAGGGTTTTAGTCTTTTAGATTTTATTATTTTTAATTTACAATATGTATTACATAATTATGTATTATGTAATAATATGTTTTATATATATATATATATATATATATATATATGGGGAAGTATTTAATGATTACTTTTTTATTTAACCATCAATGGTTACTCTCATTATCAACCATTGGATCAAAAATTAAATGTTAAGATTTAATGCATTAAATAACTCACCTACTTGCATTAATTACATTTTCCAACTAACCATTAAATCTCAACCTTTAATTTTTGATCCAATGGTTAATAATGAGAGTAACCATTAATGGTTAAATAAAAAAGTAACCATTAAATACTCCCCCTATATATATATATATATATATATATATATATATATATATATATATACACTTATAATAAAAAGACTTAGTTTTAGTACTCTACGGGCTTGGGCATAATGGGCAAGAAGAATTGGAGAGCCCAGGATTGCCTGAGATCGTGGGCTTTCAACCCAACTTAGGCCCAGCATTGTGTATTAGCCAATGGGCACGGGCTTTGGCGGCCGGACATCGACGGACTTGACGGACTGATGAGCTGGTCTGCTGACCCCTAGCCGTTTGTGTCACAATGTTTTGGACTCAATATCTTAACAAGACCTATACATACGTATAGATCAAATAAACTTTATAGGAAAATATTTTTGAACTTTTAGTTTGTTTTTAGTTTCTAAGAAAAGTTAATTATTCTTAACGTTTCTCGTGCTAAGTACTTCACAGAACTAAATGAAATGAATAATGTGATTACAAATTAAAGTAAACAAATTTAAAGTACGATAATAAATACTTTCTCTATCACCAAAAAATAGTTTTATTTGAAGTCAAAACTTTTTAAGTACGTTGATTTACAAGCTTGTACCTTTAAATTTTTTTATTTTTTAAATATAATTATTTTTTTGAAACAGAGGGAGTATAATATTTAAACACTTTCTCAATACAACACTATTTCCCAACAATAATTATTATTTTTTTCGTTACTAATATAGTGCCTTGTTTAATTTGACACACAGATAAAAAAAAAATATCACCGTCTCAAAATAAGTATTATTTTAGCAAAGATTTTGTCTAAAAAATAAGTGTCGTTATAGTATTTCAATAAACTTTTGCACATATTTTACCAAAACTGCCTTTATATTACTCTCATTAAAAATGATTGCTAAGAGGAAAGAAAAATAAATACTAGAGTATCACCAATGCTTATTTTGGGACGAAGGTAGTAATTAATTTTATTAAAATGAACTTAAATAATAATAGATCAGTCTTTATGTAAGCTTCTTTAATCTATGTGCAAATTGCTAAAACAATACTTATTTTGAGACGGATGCAGTAATTAACTTTATTATTAATATTAGAGCATCACCAATGCAAATGTGAGTGTGAAAAAAATTCGGTGTTACCTAAGATTTATACATTTTTTTTAAGAAAAAGAGTTTTCAATGTAATTGTAAAGTAGGGTTGTGGATACGATGTTGTCAACAAAATTATTTTACATTAGTTATGAAACTCTTGATTTTTTGACATTCAATGTAATTGTGGAGGAGAGATGTAAATACAAGAGAATACAAAAGATCCCTCCTCTACAATAGCATTGAATGTCAAAAAATCAAAAATTTCATAATCAATATAAAATAATTTAGTTGATGTATCGTATTTATATGATCTTTTTTGATTTTTTTAGTTAAATAAAATATTTTTTAATTAATATATATTTTTATTTTTCTTTTAAATTATAAAAAGTAAAACATGACAATAATTTAGGGACGGGAAGGATGGATGGGATAGTGTGTTTTGAAAGGATACCGACGTGAGAGTGGTTCTTATTAAAAGTATTTATTTTTTCAACGAACTTTTGAGTTGTGCTGATGAAAGAGACCATCCACGTGGTGCTTCAACCATGAAGCACACACACATTCCCCGTCACCATGAATACGTTTGAGCTCAAAAGCACTGTCACGGTCACCGACGCGTTATGGGATCAAATTTCCGTTTCTCCAACGCCATACCCTTTTTCACCCGGTTTCCACATCGCGTTAGCTTCGTGTCTTAAACGCCTAAATCGCAAACTCAGTAATCCTATAAATATACACATTTCATAATCGATCCACTCACACATCTTCGACGCCACGAATCTCCTCTCTTATATGTAAGTTCATCTCAATCTTTGTATAATCTACGTAATTGTGTGATTTCCTTTTTAAATTCGTTTTTTTGCCTTGATTGTTCCATGTTTTTACATGTTAATTAGTATGTATTCCGTGCGGATTCTTGTTATGATTATTCGATTGTGTTATTTTTGGTTGCTGGGAAATCGTGGTCAAGCTACATGAATGGGGAAGAACCCTTTGAGTTGTTCAATTTTGGGTTTCTCTGGTTTTTTCCTAGTCTTTTCCTGCAAAACAGTGCCCGAACTGTAATTTACGATATTTTGGAAAGAGTTATGCTAGAGCCACAAACATCATCACAAAAATTTTGGGTGAAGAATCAGTGAAAAAACGGCAGGTCTTATCATTTAGCAGTGAAGTGATCGACCTGCAGAATTTATAATCAATCAAGAGCCGCCAAATGTTTTTTAATCCAAACTTTGTGTCAGTTTTTTGTGACCCTAGCATTACTCGTTCGAAAATGTTTTGTTAGTCGGGGGGAAATTTGTTTTCCCTCCAAGCTACTCTATTTTTGGGTAAGGAAAAGGAAATAGAGTTGAAAAATGGCAAAAACTTATATAAGACCGTCTTACGGTAAGACTATCTTACATGACTAATGTAGTGAATTGATCAAAGTGACTCCCTCCTATGGTAAGACTCTCACAAGAGACCTACTCCTTATCATTTAGCAGTGAAGTGATCGACCTGCAGAATTTATAATCAATCAAGAGCCGCCAAATGTTTTTTAATCCAAACTTTGTGTCAGTTTTTTGTGACCCTAGCATTACTCGTTCGAAAATGTTTTGTTAGTCGGGGGGAAATTTGTTTTCCCTCCAAGCTACTCTATTTTTGGGTAAGGAAAAGGAAATAGAGTTGAAAAATGGCAAAAACTTATATAAGACCGTCTTACGGTAAGACTATCTCACATGACTAATGTAGTGAATCGATCAAAGTGACTCCCTCCTATGGTAAGACTCTCTCACAAGAGACCTACTCTTGAAAAATTAATGTTTTTTTTCCTTACTTTGGTACCCTTTTTAGTGGAAAGAGATAGTTCTTTCTGATTTTTTCTTCTTCTTAATTTTGTTAGTTTGCCTAGTTGCTAACTGAAATGATGAAATAGATTTGTAGTAGCATGAATGGCAAGTCTTCTGGGATATCCACCTTTTGTCTTTGACATCGTTTCTTTTGCATAACTTTGTTGAATGCCAATAAGTCGAGGCATAAAAAGAAGAAAAGAATTAATTAGCGGTAGAATATGCTCTTAAAAGGATTAAAATTATGAAGTAAGAAAAAATTAATTACAGGTAGGTACAACTGGGACAATATAGAAAGATATTAACCAATTTCTGTTTTAGTGAATAACATATCTTTATCTTGGTGGAAATTCTAAAGTAAACCAATGGGCCTTCTATATGTTTCTTCAATTCTTCAATACTATTTACTGAGTATGAAAGTTGAAGAAAGCCCCATTTTTGGCTAAGCCTTGATGTTTACGGAATTGATGAATTTATGTTGTAGTGCTTTATGTTGTTCAATCTTTTAGTCCTATTAGAATTGCTATTTGCTAGTGATATAGTCTCATGTGTTTTGTATTCCTCTGCAGTTTTGATTTTATATTACTGGGATAAATTGAGAAGGTAGCATATTTTATTGGGTATCATATCAGCGATGGAAGACAAATCTGAGTCTGTTGTCATGGGAGAAGAAAGGCTGGATAAGGAAGAACTTCATTTCAAAGTTGAGCAGAAGGTGAAAAATCCAGTTGAAGCCAAAGAAGAGAAGGCCATAGAGGAGCTTGAATTGAAGATCAAATCAGTTGAGAAAGAGAAGTCAAAACACAAGGAAGACAAGGGAGAGAAGCACAAGGAGAAAGACAAAAAGAAAGAGAAGAAATCAGAGAAAGAGAAGAATGATAAAGAGTTGAAGGAAAATGAGAAGAATATTGTTGAAGATGAAGAGCATAAAGCGAAAACGGAATCGGGCAAAAAGAAGAAGGAAACGAAGGACAAGGATGTGGTAGATAAACAATTAAAGGAGCATGAAGAAGATGGAGAGTGTCATGAAAAAGAAGAGAAGAAGGAGAAGAAAGACAAAAAAGATAAGGAAAGCAAAGAGAAAGAAAAGAAGAACAAAAGTGATGCTGGAGAACCGGAGGAAGGAAAAAAAGAGAAGAAGAAAGATAAAAAGAAGAAAGACGATGGAGAGTCTAATGAAAAAGAAGAGAAGAAGAAAGAGAAGAAAGACAAAAAAGATAAGGAAGGCAAGGAGAAGGAAAAGAAGAAGAACAAAAGTGACGGAGAACCAGAGGAAGGCGAAAAAGAGAAGAAGAAAGATGAAAAGAAAAAAGACGATAATGGAGAGTCTAATGAAAAAGAAGAGAAGAAGAAAGAGAAGAAAGACAAAAAGGATAAGGAAGGCAAGGAGAAAGAAAAGAAGAAGAAGAAAACTGATGATGGAGAACCAGAGGAAGGCAAAAAAGAAAAGACGAAAGATAAAAAGAAGAAAGATGAGAGCATAGATTCAGCAGATGATAAAGAACATAGTGAGGAGAAGAAGAAAAAAGAAAAGGAGAAGAAGGAAGAGAAAGTTAAAAAGAATAAGAATGAGGAATGTGAAGATTTGGATGGAGAAGACGTGAAAGAGAAGAAAAAGAAAAAAGAGAAGAAGGAGAAGACAAAGGATGAGGAAGATAAGGAGAAGAAAGACAAGGGGGGTAAGGATAATGACAAATATGATGGTGAAGTTGTATCGAGGGAGATTAAAATAGATGAAAATGGAAAAGAAATGGAGGGCGACTCAGAGAAGGCCGGTATGGATAAAGAAAAACAGGGCAAGAAAAAGAAGGAGAAGAAAGAGAAGGGTGACAAGAAAGAGAAGGGTGAGAAAAGGAAAGCTGAGGGGAAAGGCAAGGATCTTGACAAGCTCAAACTCAAACTAGAGAAGATCAATACCAAAATTGAAGCTCTCCTAGAGAAAAAAGTAGAAATCATGAGGCTGATAAAAGAAAAAGACGTCGACAGTCAGGGGCTTGCTGAAAAGGCCACAGATGCCAAAGTTAGTATAGCCGAAGTGGCATAGAACTGTGTGTCATCTGCTTGGTATACCACGTTTTGTTTGCTGTAAATGTATGTAGTTTTCATCTTGTGACGTTTTCATGTGTTATAATGTGTGAGGGCTGATAATCAGTTAAAGTTAACTTCTTTACAGTTGAATGATGAATAAAATGAAATACTTTTAGAATTTGATTGTTTCCATCTAAAGTATGCAACTTCTAGTGTCGAAAGCTTGCCCAACTCTGAAGGATGAAAAGATCAACAATGCTTTTGGAACTCAGTGTTTACTCGTAGCTCGTGATTTATTTTTATATGTAATTTCTCAATAAAAAAAAAAGATCTTTTGTGAAGTAAAATTTTCAGAGATTTTGGAAAGGAAATGTGTGTGTTTGTGTCGGTTGGTTGAGGGGGTTAGAGGAGGTTTTGTTGAGTATGTGATTTTATGTAGTCGGCATGCTTGTTTTTGGAGAATTGTCAATCATCCTTGATGCCAAGTCCTGAGCATGTGTTTTCTAAGTAGAGTTGATGGCTTCAGTTTAGATGTCTGGTTATTAATAGTGCATTTTATGCAGATTTTATTGCATTTTGAGTTGGTACTTGGAAACTGTCATAGTTGAATTTTCCTAGTTCAGGGTGATCTTGTCATCTCTTGAGCACCATATGTGGATGGTTTCTGGTGGTTTCTCGCAGTCATTATAAGGACTGGAGGGCATTGTTGTATAAGATGTTTCCTCTCTGGGTTTTCTTTTTGTTTTTTTTGTTTTTGTTTTTGTGGTTTCTTGTTTTTGTTTTTCCACCTTTGATGTGAGGTGGACTCGATCCTCTGATCTTCATATATCCTTCTCTTCTATCACGAATATTTCCTTTCTTTTTTTGTTCTCAAAAATAAAACTAAAGAGGGAAAAACAGAGATAATAACTTTTCTTAGTATAATAGGATAGAGATTTTCTATACAGCTATGTTAGTGACTTGCTACATGTGAGCCATAATCTTGTTTCATTTGGTTCTTAGTTGATTTGTTTGTTGAAGCAAAGCCATCTGAAGAGCTTGAGAAGCAAATGCAGGTTTGGGACTGCAGGAGTACAACTCTCAAGCAGGTTCTTAGAACATCTGGATATTACATTGGGTATGATTTCTTTCTTACCAGTCATTAATTATTAAGGATTCTTGTTGACCTAAAAATACTGTAACACTGACTATTGTAGGCTTCTCTAGCCAACTCCATGTCCCTGACCACAGGTTTTTAGCACATGTGAATATTTCCTGAGATCTGATTTATTTCTCATAAATTATTAAGGATTCTCGTTGGCCTAGAATACTGTAAAATCAATGTTTAGCGGAAAGAAGAAGACATGTACGTCTGACCAACCCACACAGGAATTGCCAAGGATCCAACAACTCCAACATGTATTCCGGTAGAATGGAAGGGTTCATCGGTTCATCCAAAGAATGTAGCAGCGTATCATGGCTAATCCTCAACTAGGTATTTTAAATGCATCCTAAATCATTTGTTTTCTAAAGCAAACATCTCTTTAGTTGGAATATCTCTTGGATTTCTTCATGTTTTGTCAAAGACTTGGAGCGAGTTTTGCAGTCTGCGAGCCTTTTCATGAACTTTGATCTTGTATAATAGTACTATATACCCTTCCTAGTCTTATCCTTGAGGATACCTTTCTGGCTGGCATTACCAACACCAGTTTGAAATCGCACATGCTAATTAAGGCATCCTCGACTATTTCGAGGCTTCACGTTGATATTTTCCTAAACTCTGAACTGTCATTATTTATTTTCTGGTCTTCGGTCCTGAAATTCAGCATCAACAATAGCCAGTTGCAATTTATTTATGCAGCTTGTTACAATCCTTTAGATCTGGTCAAAGTTGACCCATGATTTATTGCACTTTGTTGGTAGAATATATACTACCTTATAATGTTAAACGGACCCAAGTATTATGGGTCTTTCAAATTTCAATAGACTAGAGCTGCATTGCGTGTTTGTTTCCTTTTCCCATTTCATTATTGGATTACCTTTTTCCAAATATTAGAGTGCTCACAATGTGAGGTGTTTAATCTGGTTAAGTTTTCTGTGATCACCCATAAGCCCAATGTGTGATGATCAGTAAAGAAATAAAAAATATAAATGTATAAAATAAGCGAAAAAGTGACGTGATCTTTTATATCACTACATGTATGAAGTCTTACATTTTGGTTCATGTCCAACGGGTCGTTTGGTTTGGTCTGACAGTTTTCCATAGATAGTGCAAGCAAACTTTTGATAGGCGAGGTTAGCTTCTATGAAGTTCTCTTCGTATCCTCGTTTGAATTTGGCTTGAAATGTTATGCACAGAACCATGATTTCCTTTTTCTTCTGCTTTATTGAAAAGTAGAAAAGTACAACAAATGAGAGCCCTCATGCAAGTTGAAGCACAAAACCTATTCTTTTATTTAAGTGTTAGTATAACAGTAACTAACAGAGATCCCAAATACTTGTTGATTAATTTGTTTCCCTACAAATGTGAAACAATGAATAGGCTCTAAACAATCTGAACTACCCACAAAGGAACTTCTTCTACCTGGTCTTAATTGGTGGGGTGAGTGGTCAGTCCATATCCAAATGGGTATAACGGGTCATAATGTCGATCACCAACATTCATTGGGAGCTGATCAACTGTCTTAAACCAAGTATGAGCGAGCTTCCCCGTGAATCCATAGTCACCAAACAGAACATCAGCTACACCTTGGCCTTCTGTTCCTGGAAGCCAAGCAGCTACAAGTGCATCCATGGTAGAAACATAAGGTTCAATCACAACAGGACGACCCGAGATTAGGACAACAACACATTTCACGGCGCCACAAACTTTCTTTATAATGCTCGGGCCAGGATCAGGTATCGTCAGATTTGAACTGTCTCCGAAAGTCTCTGCATATGGGTGCTCTCCCACCACTACAATGGCGTAGTCGAATTTGGAGGATTTGAGAAATCCAGCATCAGGGTTTTCTTGATGCACGACACTAGTCTTTGGGTCAACAGTGTTTTGAATGGCTTTAAGGATTGTAGTACCTGTATAAAAAATTTAAGTCATTCATTTTGAAACGTTAGCTTGAGCATTCGCCATCAAATTGAAACTAGAAAACTAGTTGTGGGTATTGTACCGGCTGTAGAGTTGCCGCTAAGTCCTTGCCACTCGATCGTCCATCCACCGCACTGATAACCAATATTGTCTGCGTGGGTTCCGGCAACTAGTATTTTTGATGCCTTCTTAGGAAGGGGTAGCAGTGGCTGCTTAGTAGATTTACCATTCTTCAGCAGAACAAGAGACTTTCTTACTGCTTCCCTTGCCAATTGTCTGTGCTCCTGTTCAAGCTTATGCATGTTAATTTTATGACCTGGCCTATAGTATCAAACAATAAAATAAAAGCACTTAAAATGCTTGTAAATGCAGGTGGACGAACCTGATTTCCTAGGTACTTGGTCATGCTAAAATCAGCCAAAGGGTTCTCAAAGAGACCCATTGTGAACTTTACCCGTAAAATTCTCTGCACTGCGTCATCAACTCGGGTCATGGGAACGAACTTATTCTCCACCAGGTATGTTAGACCATTGATGAATTCAGTGTAGTTATACGGTATCATGAACTGCAGTGTGACAACAAACTCTCTATATTCAGTTTTGCTTTGATATTTACCTTCATCACACAGTTCCAAATTTCAAATGTCCACACACACAAACAGTCAAACACACAGACACAGACACAAATGCACACTAGTGTTAAAGGCAGGAACGGAAGAAAGAACCATGTCAATGCCAGTGTTCATTCCAGCTACAATGGAAAATGTGTAGTTAGCGTGCTCTGGCGTAGTGATCCTGTCGATACCCTGCCAATCTGAGATCACAATTCCCTGAAATAATAATTCAGCTATCACTACTTCTTCGTATGTATCTGCTTAAAATGGAAGACCAAAGTAATAAAAATAAATGAATAAATAATTTAAGTAATTTAACAAAAGATTAAAGGTGTACTCTGAATTTAAGTGTGTTTTTAAGGTAACCAGTGACGAGGTCACGATTGGCATGCATTTTTATTCCATTCCAGCTAGAGTAAGAGAGCATGATCGTTGCAACTCCCTTGATAACTGCATCTCTATACGCTGGCATGTGTATGCTGAACAATCCATTTTCGTTTATTATTGTATTGCCCTCATTTGTGCCGTTATGGGTTCCACCGTCGCCTAAATAGTGCTTGGCACAGGCTGCAATCTTTTGCCTATGAAAAACGGAACACCAAAAATCGTGAAATTTCAGGTGCAGTTCAGGCAAAATAAGTACTAATATTGTACGATAAAAAGGGAAACTGTTATATTCTTATTTTTGGTGTTTAGTATAGAAGAGTGTAAATGTTACTTTAGATATTGATATCACAGATTCACAGATATCAGTGTCCTGATCAGCTTGGTTAGACAGGCACATGTGCGCCAAGGTCGAGAGTCCGAACCTCAGTCAGGAACATGTTTCGAACGGGACCCCGATGGGTGCGTATGGGTTGGGGCCTTTCCCAAGTGGGATAAGTTAGATGGTTTGGACTATCATCACTGTGAACCCAACACACAAGTCTAGAAAAGTGGCTTTGCATGATTATTAAGTCAAAACTTTGTCTAAGAACATATCATTATCAAAATCTTCCTCCCCACTTGCAATTTGCAACAGACCAAAAAAAGAGGCCACTTTTTATCTAATACACTAGTCTTCCTTGGTCAAGTCACTAAGTGAGTATGGATCATGTATTCTTTACCTTATCTCTTGCCCAAATCTCCAATAAACTAACACCGAAACTGTCTAAATCAAACTTAATCAGTCCAGACTACACATTAATTACTACTTCCTTGCATTAAAATAAGAATATGAGTCTAGAAAAAGTTGACGTCTTAGTTTAACAAATCAAGTTTTATTACGTGACGTTATTTTAAATAAAACTCGTAAAGTGGCAGATAGTATAAAGTACAATCATATGCCCACCTGTAAACATAGTCCTTATAGTAAACCGTTTTACCTAAACAACTAAATCCTCTGAGACAAACAGATAACGTAAATCACACCATATGATGCCTTAATAAACTTGTACTTGCACAAATTCTCCACTTAAAAATAGCATACAGTGATCAAGAATTAATCACCATACACCATTTTTTGGAGAAGTTTAAATTTGGATTATCCGAACAGTATTTCAGTTAACGAGTACTTACTGTCCTCCGACGTAGGGAACACCCTTTCTAGAGTTAGGAGGGATGTCTCCTTGTAATCCTGGTATGATCTCAGTCATTGCTTTAACAATCTTGGGATCTTCACTGTAGCTTTCGTAACATCTTCCCCATCTTGGATCTCTACAGACCTGTCGAGAGAAAGTTCCATCATAGCATAGAAATTAGTATCACTTTGAAGAAATTATACTACGTAAAGCTGTTAGATTGACTAGTAATACAAGCGAGCAAGAGCTAGTTACCGCAATACAAGGTGCAAAAGTATAAGATATGCCTGTAGCTCTGACTTCAAGAGCAGTTGCAGCTCCAATCTTCTTAACCAGTATAGGATCCCTGTAAACATCCGTTAAAGCACCCTAATAAAAACATTGTCATGGACTCGTGCATATCACTTGCATTCCATAAAATGAGGAAAATGAAACTATAAGTCGGTACGGCCAAAAGGCAAGTTATGTATACTTGCCTGGTGGCTCCTAGGCCAACATTGTGCGGAAAAATAGTTGCCTTGTAAACATTGTTGTTTCCATGAAGGGCATCGATGCCGTAAATCAGCGGAATCCCGAGTCGGGTTGATAAGGATCCCTTTTGAAAACCGTTCACCATGTTGATCCATGTCACAGGCGATGCTTGTTTAGCGGGAACACTCCCTCCTCCACTCAATACACTTCCTGCAATAGAGAGGAAAAAAAGAAAAGAAGCGAAAAACAGAATGCTTATTTTTGTAGATATGCGAAATAAGGAAAACTAAAGCACATTTAGATAACTAGATCTCAGAGAAGAATAATGGCAATGCTGTATTACCGATAAAATACTTCTTCATAACCTTAGAAGTCGCAACAGACCGGTCAATTTGGGTCATTTGGCCGATCTTTTCCTCTAGGGTCATCCGTTGCATAAGGTCCTTAATGCGAACATTTAGTGGCTGTTTAGGATCTTTGTATTTCAAGTACGACCCTGTGGCTTCTGCCATTGCAGCACAGCAACACATGATCACCAGAATCCCCATTAGGAATACTGAGGTTTTCTCCATTTTCTCTATCGCCATTAACGATACAACACTATCTCACTACTGATGAACAAATAGTAGTAACTTCTCTTCTCCTCCTCCTGTTATATATACACACGCGCGCACACACACACACACACACATATATATATGTTAAATTAATCATATACATGTGCAGTTGTCTCACTTGATCATTCATATTTGATTCTCAAATGTCAAAGAAATTTAAAGTAGTGTTAACAAAATGATAAACTACCTCGAACTTGGTAACGAGTAAGTAATTAAACTAAAAAGTTTAAGAGACTACCAAAGCCGCCTTATTATTTATTTATTTCAAAATAAACAAAAGAAGAAGCAACCGAGTTGAAGATCCATGAATATAAAATTCACGCGAAATCATTTTTTGGTGCATCTGGGAATTTCCCAATCTCTGATCTGTCAATATTTATTTTCTATCTTCGGAATAGCCAGTTGGAACTTATCCATGCTGTTTGTTACAATCGTTCATTTAGATCCGGCCAAAGCTTACTCTAGTTTATTGCAAGCACTTGTCGAAAGAATATATAATCCCGTGTGATTTAAACTGACCCAAGCATTTTGGGTCGTTCTGGTATGTCTGTCTGTTTAAAAGCAATTTAGGGGAACAAATAAATTAGAGTTGCTTTGCTTGTTTGTTTCATTTTTCATGATCGGATTACCTTTGTCAAAATATTAGAGTGATGAAAGTGTAAGCATTTACTTAAAGAAGTTTAATCTGGAATGCTAGGTTTTTTGGGATCACTGATGAAGGCTGTATATGCAGCCTTCATAGGTTTGATCAATCTCTAATTAGAATTCGGAGCCAAAATAAAATAAAAAAAGAATAAAAAGAAAGAAAGAAAAAGCGAGAAAGTGTCATTTCATAATTTATGCCATATTAGCTCTGTCTTGTGTTAAGAATCTCAAATTTTGTTCCATGTTCAACAGGGTCGTTTGGTCTAATATCTTTCCATACATATTGATAGGGCACGTGTTGCAGACTTCTTTTTGCTAGGTGAGGTTGATTCCTGTCATCTGTTGTTTCGATTGTTGTTTAAATTTCGTTTGGTTAGTTCTTTCATAGAACATTTAGTGGCTGTTTAGGAACTAATTTTCTTCTTTTTTGTGAAGAAGTAGAACATTATAGAAGAGATACCTCAGGCAAGTTGAAGCAGAGAACCTGTTCTTTTATTTAGTGTTAGTACAACAATGACTAACAGAGATCCCAGTGATTGATGGAATTATTTTGTTTCCATACAAATGTGAAGCAATTGCACAGACTCGCACAATGTCAACTTTGCTTCCCGTTAAAGAACTTCTTCTATGTGGCCTTAATTGGTTCAGTAGTCAGTCCAAATCCAAATGGGTACAACGGGTCATAATGTCGATCACCAACATTCATTGGGAGCTGATCAACTGTCTTGAACCAAGTACGAGCTAGCTTGCCCGTGAAACCGTAGTCACCAAACAAAACATCGGCCACACCTTGGCCTTCTGATCCAGGAAGCCAAGCTGCTACAAGTGCATCCATGGTAGAAACATAGGGTTGAATCACAACAGGACGACCTGAGATGACAACAACTACACATTTCACTGCCCCACAAACCTTCTTGATAATGCTCGGGCCAGGCTCTGGTATTGTCAAATTTGAACTGTCTCCGAGAGTCTCTGCATATGGGTGCTCTCCCACCACAACAATGGCATAGTCGAATTTGGAGGATTTGAGAAATCCAGCATCAGGGTTCTCTTGATGCATAACACTAGTCTTTGGGTCAACAGTGTTTTGAATGGCTTTGAGGATTGTAGTACCTGTACAAAAAATTTAAGCGTCTATATTTAGAAACTCTAGTTAGAGCACTCGACACTAATTCTAAGCACAAATTATGAATATTGTACCGGCGGTAGAGTCACCACCGAGTCCTTGCCACTCGATCGTCCATCCACCACACTGGTAACCGATATTGTCCGCGTGGGTCCCGGCAACTAGTATTTTTGATGACTTTTTAGGAAGTGGTAGCAATGGCTGCTTAGAAGATTTACCATTCTTCAGCAGAACAAGAGATTTTCTTACTGCTTTCCTGGCCAGTTCTCTGTGCTCCTGTTCATTTAATTAAGCTTATGCGCGTTAAATTACTTTTCCATCTGAACTAGAAAATTAGCGTAACTGCAGTTAGACTAACCTGACTTCCTAGGTACTTGGTCATCCTAAGATCAGGCAGAGGGTTCTCGAATAGACCCATTGTAAACTTTACTCGTAAAATCCTCTTCACCGCATCATCAACTCGGGTCATGGGCACAAACTTATTCTTCACCAGGTATGTTAAACCATCGATGAATTCAGTGTAGTTATACGGTATGCTGAACTGCAATGTGTGAACAAATAATCTATATTCAGCATTTGCTTTGATATTTACTTCCATCGATCGTATACTTCCATGTTTCAAATGTCCACAAACACACACACACACACACACACACTAGTTTGAAAGGCCGGAGCCGAAGAACAGACCAAGTCAATGCCGGTGTTCATCCCAGTTACAATGGAATATGTGTAGTTGGCATGAGGTGGATTAGTGATCCTGTCAATACCCTGCCAATCCGTGATCACAATTCCCTGAAATAATATTTCACCAATAACTACATCTTAGTTGCTATGGAGGACCAAAATTAAAAAATAAAATAAATAATTCACGAATCGAGTAAATACTGAGTGCAACGGTGATACTGTTGACCTAATAATATTGCAACCACGTCAGCAACCTTGTTCTCCACAGCGACAATGTTGTTGATTGCTTGCAGTGTTATCGAAGGCTAATACTACGTCACTAGTATCACCGTTGCACTAGTTTAAGAGAAGATTAGATACGTACTTTGAATTTAAGCGTGTTTTTAAGGTAACCGGTGACGAGGTCACGATTGGCATGCATTTTAATTCCATTCAAGCTCGAGTAGGAGAGCATGATCGTTGCAACTCCCTTGTTAATTGCGTCTATGTAGGGTGGCATGTATATGCTGAACAATCCATTTTTGTTTATTGTTGTATTGCCTTCATTTATGCCGTTGTGAGTTCCTCCATCGCCCAAGTAGTGCTTGGCACAGGCTGCTATTTTTTGCCTATGCCAAAATGATTATAATTTGAGGGGCAATTCAGGTAAAGTAAATACTGATACTGAGGTTATGACCAAAAAGGGAAATATCCAAGGCTATGTTTCGGTTTTTAATTATTTAGATATAGAACATTATATTTAAATTTATTGTTTGGGTAATTATTAATAGGGAGAGTCTATTTCTACTATATTTTTTGCTTATCTACTACATTACTAATTATTACATTAAATAAATAAATATTTGGACAAAACTACCCCTTCAATTACTTGCCCATATTAAGTTGACTAATAAATTTACTTTCTTAATTACCTTCTCATCAATGAGCAATATATATATATATATATATATATTTATTTTCACTTTAAGAAATATGCTTAATTAATTAAGCTTATGACTGATGTCATATTACATAATAAAAAACTTAGAATAAGTAGGACATTTTGTCTACCAAACTGAGAAAGTATGTGATCTTTGGTTATAAAAATAAAAAAATTAATAATTAGATTTAAAGAATATAATTGTAGAAATTTAATCCAATGGTAACACCATAGTGTGATATAATATCGTAAAATTTTAATAGTGTGTTATCTGAAATTAATAATCAGTTTAATACATACCATATTGCTATTATTGAATTAATTTTTTTTAAATAATATTGTTTATATATATTAAATTAATTGAGCAAAGAAATGAATCACAAAAGTATATTTCAAGATATTCTATGTCTTTTTAATTTTTTTAATAAATATTCAATATTTTCTAAAATTTTGGTAGACAAATGTCTTATATATATTTTTGATATAGAGCACGAGATGCAAGTTATAAGTACAATTGACTAAACATATTTTATGTATCATGACTTAGTCATAAGCTTAATTGATTAAGCATATTTTTTTAAATGAATATAAAAAAAATTACTATATTTTTAATTGATGTTTTGATTTAAAAAATAATGTTAGAAGTTAATTAGGTAAATAACTTTATTAGTCAACTTAATATGTGCAAGTAATGAAGGGGTAGTTTTGTTCAAACATGTATTTATTTAATATATTAATAATTAGTGATGTAGTGGATAAGTAAAAAATACAGTGGAAACAGCCCCCTTATTAATATTGCTTTACTATGGAATGTGTTATAAATTAGTCGTTCTTGTTTTAAACGCTCTCACGCTCTCGCTCTCCCCGACCAAACCTAATAGCTCAAATAGACGGGCGGACCCATCTTACGGGACCGTATCCTAGTGGTTGAAGTAAAATGAGGGAGTGTGGTAAAATATAACCCACATGTTCCACGATCAATTCAGGCGGGCTATATTTCCATTTCTGTCTAAATTCGCTGACAAGGTTCATTAATCCATAGGTCCCGTAGTGGTTTTGATCTTATAGACGAGTCAAATGTAACTATTTTTCCTTAATGGTTCATAGGTCCATGGGTCTCGTAATGGTCAATGCCAACAGATGTGAACCCGACTAGTCTAGAAAAGTGGCTTGCATTACCAAGAGCATTCCCAATGCTCAATTCTTATTCAATTTTTATTTGGGATAAGAATTGCCGACCATTCGGAGCAATTAATCAAAAATTCTTATCCTAAAATTCTTGCAGGAGCCATTTGAAGAATATTGTCAAAAATCAAAGCCCAGCCGCTGAGAGAGGAGGTGAGATGCACAGCCACTTTTGAATGGAGCGTGACTCGCCAAAAATGGCGTGGAGGCCTCCTGCCTTTCCAGCCCCACTTTGTTTGCCACTTTTGTTAATTGTTAATTTTTTTTCTTTTTTGAATTGTTTTAGAGATAATTGCAAAATAAACCCTGTACTAGTTTCGAGATTTCAAATTAAACTATGTGTTTATTTGTTTTTCAAATTAAACCTTAACCTATTTTTTTTTTTAATCTGAACCTTCCGTCAAGTGGCTGTTAAACCAACTAACGGAAAGACTGAGTTGGCAGATGACGTGGATCCTACGTGGTTTAGGCGGGGAAATAAGAATTCTATCCCGCCAAAAGTATTTCAAAATAAACCCTGTACTATTTTTAAATTTCAAAAAAATCTTACAGTTGACGAATTTTCAAACCAAATGGTCCCTATACTTTTTGGGTATTTTGGGGTTGGTCCCTGTGTTGAAATTCAAAAAATTAAATTTTTATGCATTTCAATTTGTTGTAATTGCACTTTTTGTTCAATTTTATTAATTCTTTGCGGTTAAATTTTTACACGTGTCTCCCATGTTATTTTTCTCAAGTGTAAAATAGTCATTTTCTTTTAAAAAGAACGGGGACAAATTGTGCAATTTGGTGAAAGAGATAGAAGAGAGAAAATTTCTTGGGTTTGATACGATGATGGTCAAATGCATTAATTATAAGGCAAACCCAATTCCTTTCTTCTTCCTTCCTCCCCTTCCCTCCCAAACCCAGTACCTTTCTTTCTCCCTCCCCTATTTCTTCAATAATTCCTTCCCCCTTTGTCAGAAACAAAACAATGATACACAACATAAATTTTTTTTTAATTTTCGTTACAAATTGTAATTATTTATATAGTAGTTTATTTTAAAGGAAATCTCCTCCTCATCATGTTTATCTTCATTCTCCCTCCACCGAATCGATTTCGCCTACCTCTTTTAATCCCCGAATCGGTGTCACCCTAAATCGCCCGTTTCTCTCCGATTCGACCGCCATCACCGTCATTCTCTCTTTCAACACCCTCCGCCTCCTCCCCACCTCCCTCAACCACCACCACCATCCCCATCTCTCTCGCCACTCCATTACTACCGATTGCGGCGGAACAAGTCGGTTGCTAAAAACCACCCTCCATAAAACACTAAACCAAACAACATCGCCATCAACACCACCACATTGACACAAACACTTTTAAAATTTAATTCCCTGAATTTTGGTCAAGTTACAGCAGCCAACCTAAATCTCCCAAATTAAAAGCAGTTTTCCATCGAATTGAAGATGAAATAAAGTACTCTGAGGGAATTGAAATTATATATACATATATATATATATATATATAAATAGGTATCACTTATGAAATAATTTATAAAAATATATTAATTTTTATTTATGTAACAAGTATAATTATGTCATAATTGGCATAATACGATTTTACAAATGGTCCCTGTATTTTTTAAATGAAAATGAATATATTACCTTTAGAAAAATAACTATGTCATAGTTTGGTTTGAAAATTCGTTAACTGTAAGGTTTTTTTGAAATTTAAAAATAGTACAGGATTTTTTTTGAAATTTAAAAATAGTACAGGGTTTATTTTGAAATACTTTTGGCGGGATAGAATTCTTATTTCCCCGCCTAAACCACGTAGGATCCACGTCATCTGCCAACTCAGCCTTTCCGTTAGTTGGCTTAACAGCAACTTGACGGAAGGTTCAGATTAAAAAAAAAAATAGGTTAAGGTTTAATTTGAAAAAAAATAAACACATGGTTTAATTTGAAATCTCGAAACTAGTACAGGGTTTATTTTGCAATTATCTCATTGTTTTATTACTGTTTGGATGTTTGTTTGATATATTTTTTTTAAACTGACCGTTTGTTCATTTTTTTTTAAGATTCCTACTTAAAAAAAAAGTAAAATATGAATTAAAATTATAAATGAATTAATTTATTTATACAAAATATTTGAAAATGCAATATATTAATTAAAACTAAATAAATTAATTTGTTTAAAAAGTGTAAAAATAAAAAGTTGTGTAAATAAAATGGATGATTTGGTAGTGGGATCCATGTAAGAATGGGGAGGAATTAAAACCATTGGGAGGATAAATTCTTAGAGAGAAAAATTCTTAAAATGAGGCGGTAGCAGTGGAACCCAACTAAAAATTGTGTAAAAATTTCTAACCATTGGAGATGCTCTAATGAGTCAAAACATATCCTCAGAAGACACAAAAATCTGTGTGAGCTTTCAAATAACACCAAAAAATGCAGGCCAATCTTTGTCTAGATAATTACATAGAATATCTTTGTTGGTCAAGTATGTGCATCAGCATAATGTATTTTTTTTCCTTTATCTGATACCCAAATTTCAACCTCAGATCGATCCAAGTCACACGAGTCTTGAACAAAGTTGATTTTTAGTCTAACAAATCTAGTTTTATTAGCATTAGAGTAAGTCCGAGTCATTCCTTAGGGCTAAGATCGGACTAGTTATTCGCTAATTTCAGGTTTAGTACGTTCGAGCCATTCCTTACGGGTAAGATTGGATCAGTTATTCTATTCAGTAAAGAGTACTTACTGTCCACCGACGTAGGGAATGCCCTTTGCAGAGTTAGAAGGGATGTCTCCTTGTAGTCCGGTTATGATCTCGGTCATTGCTCGAACAATCTTGGGATCTTCACTGTAGCTCTCGTAACATCTACCCCATCTCGGATCTCGACATACCTACGTCAAGTGTCATCACGATTAAACTAAACGTTCTTGTTAACGTTAATATTCAAAAGAGTAATGCTAGAACAACAAAAATGATTTACAGCACGCTTTAAGATTTTGTACAGTACAACTCACTATGATGCTTCAGCAAACCAAATCTGTGGATACGTAAAGAGTAATTCTGTTAAAATGGTTACCGCAATACAAGGTGCAAAAGTATAGGTTATGCCTGTGGCTCTGACTTCTAGAGCGGTTGCGGCACCAATTTTCTTAACTAGAATTGGATCCTGGTAGCTCCTAGGCCAACATTGTGGGGAAAAATAGTAGCCTTATAAACATTGTTGTTTCCATGAAGAGCGTCAATCCCATAAATTAGCGGGATCCCGAGTCGGGTCGATAACGAACCCTTTTGGAAATCGGTCACCATGCTCATCCATGTCTTGGGCGACGCTTGTTTGGCCGGAACACTCCCTCCACCACTCAATACACTTCCTGTACCACAAAAACATGTAACATATGTATCTCAAGGGAAACACACAAAGAAGAACAATAAACGACGTTTTCCTTACCAATAAAGTACTTGCTCATGACCTCGGACGATGCAACACTACGGTCGATTTGGGTCATTTGGCCGATTTTTTCTTCTAACGTCATCCGACTCAATAGGTCGTTAACCCGAATACTTATTGGCTGATGAGGATCTTTATATTTCGCGTATACTGCTGTTGTTACCGCAGCTGCTGCTTCAGAAATGGAAGCCCAGCAACACATCACCAGAATACCCATTACGACGAATAAACGAGAGGTTTTCGACATTTTCTCTACACAACCCATTAAAACACACACACACACACACTATTTCACTACGGGAAGAACAAGTAGTAGTGTACTTGTCCTCTGCTGCTGCTGGCTGCTCCTCCCCTGTTGCAGCCACCTATATATAGATAGTGATAGTGATGAATAAACAAAAGAGAAAAAATGTTGATTTGTTGATTCTTTGACAAAACGAAAAATTGAAAGATTGGCTTAAATAACAAGGGTAAATAAGAGCCGCCCTTGAAAGATTGGCTTAAATACCAATTTCATCACTTTATTTTTTTCAAAAATTTAATAAGTTCACTTTACTTCTTTTTTTTACACTTTAATCACTCTACTTGGACTTTTCCAATCATTAAGCTCATTGATTGAGTGAGCTTATTGATTCTTCTAACCATATAAAGTGATCAAAGTGTGAAAAAAAGAAGTACAGTGAACTTAATGAATTTTGGGTGAAAATAGAGTGACCAAATTGTTATTTAAACCTAAAAGATTTGATAAAAGAGAAAAATGTAGTGATTAAATACAAAATGTACTCCTGATTATTTGATCCGGAGTACATTTTAGATAGAAAGTCATTTTTAACTTAGAGTTTATTTTAAATATACTGTCACTATAAAAGGCATTAATACACTTTTTCAATATCTAAAAAGTAAATAAACTGCCAGTTAACATAATGCTTGATACATATCAATAAGTTTTTATATCATTTCATTCAATAATGAAGTTTTTTAAAGCACTTGTGTGAAAAAAAAAACAAAAAATAATGCTGACAGCGAGTTAAAAACTAACTTCTTAAATAAAATAATTTAAAAATGTAGTTGATATATATTAGACATTATCATAATTTATATTTTATGTATTTTTCAGATCTTAAAAAACTGTATTGATGTATGTTAAACGTGCTTTGGATATCTACCAATCAAATGACTCAAAATTAAAACTCCATCAATTGGGCATCAATAAAATTTTTTCTGTTACAAATTGTAGGATCTACTCCCTCCGTTTCACCCGAATAGTTCACGTTTGAAAAATCTAATAATTAAAAAGTACTCCTTCTGTTTCAGGTAAAGAGTCAACTTTCATTTTTTAGAAGTCAACATGTGAATAAATCAAATCAAAATTTTAATACTTTACTTATGTTTTAGAAAATAAAATTTCATTAATTAAAAACTACTTTAAGAATATTATGGATTATAATTTTTATAACTTTATAAAAACAACCAATTTTATATATATTATCGGTCAAACTTTAATTAAGTTGACTCAAAAAAGTCAAAAGTTGACTCTTTGCCTGGAATGGAGGGAGTATATAACAAGCATTAAAGTTGGTCATAATTACAAAAATGATTGAGCATAATCAATATGTTAATATCAAATGTGGAGGGTAAAGTTGAAATATTATGAAAATTGTAAATATAATTTTTAAAAGTAGGTTATTTTAGTGAAACATCCTAAAATAATATAGTTGACTCTTTGCTTGGAACGGTGGAAGTATAAAACTCTATCCATCCGAAAAAAAAATAGTCTAATTTAAGAATAAAATTCAAATCAAGTACAAAATTAAATTAATATTTAACATATATTTATTATTCTATCATCGGCTCTTATTAGTAAATCAATATTTAACATATATATATATATATGGTAAAAATCAATATTTAACATATATTTTTAACCAGTGGATCGGCGGACACATGGCATTCCAATCCCAGCCCACGAACCATCTTTGTAAGTAATCCTCCGCCAGGAGATACCTCTTCAGCCTAACCAATTGGATAAAATTATTAGTACTCTACAATCTGACCTTATGAGGCCAGCCGGCCGGCCATCATAAGTTGGCTGCAGAGCTGGCCGGAATGTAGTTTGATTAAGTCAAAATGGTAATGGAGGCCATATCCCAATTAGTGGAATCACTCCCAGGAGAGGACGGCCTACACTTTTGGCCTAAATCCTTTAGGCCTGCCTGCCTTTAACCAAAATCATAATATACAATTGGAGATGGAGATTTACAAATAAAAGATTAGTGAAGAAAATAAAACTTGAAAAGGATAATAGAGAGTTGAGAGATGACTTTCTTTGAAAGTTGAATGTATATATGAAACTATTTTTTAATTTATTTTTTGTAGGGAACGAGGGAAGCAATTGAAGCTAAGACCTCATATGTTGTGAAGCATTAATTCTACCACTTTTTTCGCCCCACCAAGGGTTAAATCGTCTTCTTAATTAAAAACTCCCAAGTAAACAAATTTCATATGATGCATTTGTTGATGATTTAAGTGAAATCATTCGTCATTTGGTGTAATTAGGGTTTTGTTTCAAAGATGGGTGAGCTCGGGAATACTATATTGTGGATCTGGGGTGCGGAGTGCACATTCACATAAGTATTTATGGGCTTGCGGGTGTAAATAATCAAGTATTTTATGTTTTATTTTCGATTTATCGTTTCGCAAGGAAACGTATAGAAAAACGATTAGAGGAAAAGAATAACAGATTTTCTATCATCTTTGATTTCGTCATTATTTACTAATACTCCATTAGTAATCTCCTTTTTAGTACCATAAGAGGCGGGCAATTGTAGTCTTATCCCACAAGAATATTCGTGTAACCTGGGGCATGTGATAAGGATCGAATAATTCTTGCAGGAAAGTGTTTCGTGCATGATTCTACAATTTATCCAAATTTTGTTTTCGACATTGTTGTAACCCAGTTGTTTTAAGAGCATTTTGGGTATTTCTTTTTCTTTTGTTTAGCAAGATTCTGGAGATCTGATTATAATTACTTAGACAAGATGTTATAGATTTTAGAGCTCATTTGGTCGTGCGTTTTGGCCAAAATACAGGGATAAAATGCAGCTTATTTGCAAAAATTGTGTTTCAATGCTGCGGCAGAAAAAACAGCATTTTAAAACGTTGGAATTCCCAACTTTTTTTCAAAACGCTGCTAGGAAAAAAAAGTTGCGTATTGAAGTGATATCCCAAACGCATTTATAAGAAAAGACACGCGTTTTTAAAACACTGCGTTTTGTAAACGCTGCACCAAACGGGTTCTTAATATCTAATTCACCTATAAGGTCTTGTTTGGTAGCCGAGTAGGGATAATTACTACTCCCTCCATCCTTAAATTATTGTCTTGTTTGACCTAACACAAGAATTAAGAAAAAAAAATTGACTTGAATATTATTAATATCAGTATAATGTGTAGTTTTCTTTAATGCCCCTGTGCATGAGACCCACCATAATTAAAGTATGAAGAAAAAGTAAGGGTAAATTGGTAAACGTGTTATCTTAAAAAAGAAACTTTCAAACAAGATAATTATTTTGGGACGGACAAAAAAGGAAAGCAAGACAATAATTTAGGGACGGAGGGAGTATATTAATTTCGGTACTATTAGCGCCCTCGTTATTAATCATCCTTTTATATTTGGGGGAAGTTTTTGAGATTAAAAGTTTTAGTTTCATACTTTGTTAGTGAGTGCGCTAATAATAACACTTCTCCCTTGTTATAATTAGCAAGGGGATACGGATTTATCCCAACCGTTTAACTTGCGACTCGATAGGGCTCGCCTGTCAGATTTCAGGGTTGGCCTGCATAATAGTAATTAGGCCATAAAAAGTTTAGGACATACGTAAAACAACCACCATGAGAATAAACCAACAACATTCTAGTCCAAAGTCAAACACATTTATCCTCAACACTACAAGTCATCTTTGTGTACTTGTGAATAAATACTGAAACATAAACAAAAATTTTGTAAAGAACTATTAAGTAGAGCTATTACAATATTTATTTTGAGAAAAAAATTGAAAATTATAACACAACGATGTTAAAAAATGTCTAATTTATATTTCTTATGAAAAACATAATAAGCTATCTAAGTTATGGGTGGTTTATCGTTTCACTATTTCAAAATATTGTTATATTATATCTTTAGTCGTGGCCCGATAGTGGCCGGTTTGCAATATTAATGACCTGGAAAAACTGGATCATTTACCCCACAGCCCGTTAAGGCTGACCCGAAATCGCTAGGGCTAGCTCGTTTAACATCTCTATTAACAGTTCAGCCCACCAATACATGATAAATCGGGTAATGGAGATTCTTCTTACAGAAAATACCCGTAAGACAGTAATTTCTAAATTTTGCCAAACATAAAAAACAAGGTAAAACGCGTCTCCAAGTCAAACAACTTTTCAAAAACTTGTCATAAGATCACCGGACTACAAATTATGCAAATAGCTCACTATAGGGAGTTACAATTATTTGCCCATTTTTGTTTAGATTTTGTATTTGTAGATATAATATTCTTGTTTAACCCTTGTGAAACTCCTTTTTATTTTAAGTTTTGTATTTGGCTGTTATGATTTGAAAATTTTGTAATATCTTAACTCAACTATATTTATATATATATATATATATATATATTGTTTTTGTTAAACTTTATTTAAGCTGACTGATCACGCAAAAAAGATCTTCGTGACCACGTCGGATCCACGTGTATAGCTAGCTTCTGGTCAAGATGCCTCTGCTCTCAAAAGGCGTCTCTTGTCGGGACCAAACCGTCGCGAGTGAGTTGAGTTCCTAGCTGTAAGACAATGTAAAACACCGTCAAGGATGTCGGGGGTTCGCCCGACTAGCACCCTCTGGTGCGAGGATCAGTATCGAAATAAATGTAGAGGCAGTTTGATGTTTAATGCTAACTGATCCTTCACAGGGAATGAAGATGAGAGTGTTTAATGCTAGCAGTAAATGTAATTCTCCAATATTTTGGTTCGTTCTTAGGAGTAAATGCAGCTTGGCTTTAAATGAAAATAATACATTACTTTTATAGCCGAAGATGGCGTGTTGAAATATATGAAATTAGTCACCTGGACCTTGGGGAATTGGTGTTCATTAGTGAACCCATTCCTCTGTCAGTCTGCAGGGACAGGACAGAAGTTTCCGCCTTGGGAATGGAGAGAAGCCATAAACGCTATTGTTGCTTTATTCAAAAGAAATCTCTTCTCTCAGTGGGAATGTCTTGCTTCTTCCAGGAAATGTGCTGACACACTGTGAGCATTGAATGTTTAATGTTGACCCCATTTTGAGGACAGATATTCTGGAGGTCGAGGTACTTGTACTGACCGACGAGGATACTTGTGGAGGTGTGCCGAGGTTGAGCTTGGATGATAAACTCGGCAATAAACTTTAGTTAGGAATCTCGTCTTGAATCCTCGGTTGGGATGCTCGGATAATATGTTCGGTTACTCAGAGGGCCGTATTGCCTTGGTTGTCGTGTAGGCTGGGACCTACTAGAGCTGTCGTGGAGAGCACGTGGAATGGGTATTTGGGAGGATCACATCAATAGCCCCCGAGTCCTCGAGTTTAATTGATTTATCCTGAAGGAGAGGAATCTACTCTGCAGTCTGTCACGTGTATGTCGAACTCCACCTCTCATGAGAGGTTGGGATATTAGCTCGACTTATGAATTTTGGCAAGTAGTTAGGGAAGCTGTGCATCAAACTAGTCTTGGAAGGGCGAGAACGGTACGAGCGAGGAAGATGGCGCCTCATGACAATGGGTGGGGAGCATGAGGTTGTCAAGCATTAAATTTACGTCCTTTCAATGTTTCGAGAATGCGGCTGGATGCCCCGTTGTCGGCGCATGAATGCCACGGTGCAGGCTTCCAGAAGAAGCTAAAATAGGATCCGCGTGTTTTAACTCGGGTTGACCTGAAGATCCGGGCTATAAAAGGAGAAAATCACTGTTTTCAGTTTTCATTTTTCACTAAACCTTTGAAAAACCCTTCTTTTTCGGAGATTTCAAAAGACTTCCGGCTCCCTCTCCGTTTCCGAAAAAACTCGCTCTTGTTCATCTCGATCACTCTAGTTCCCGTTCATTCTGTAAGTTGGCTCTTCCTTCTTTTTCTTGTTTTCTTTGATATTGTTTTTAACCTTCCTGGCTCACATTTCTTTGGCATTGTTAAGAGTTTCCTTTGGTTTCTGCCGTAGATATTAACTCTGGTGCCCTTCGAATTCTCAGGTGGTTTGTTTATCTTCTCTTCTCGTCGCCCTGAACTTTAATTTAATCCATGTGACCTCTTGCTCTTCTTTCCCTTTTTGCAGCCTTAATAATGTCATTTTTAGAAGGGGCCACCTTCGTTTTTAACCTTGTCAAGTCTCCGAGCCCGAAGTCTTCGTCGAGCTCGGTTTTGTCGAGTTCAACATCTACGAGCTCGACATCCTCGTCTGGCTTAGCTCCCACATCTGTATTTGCTCTCTCTCCTACCGGTGAGAACATTTACAGGCAATCCCAAGGTAGATGGATCTTCGTACCCCCTAGTGTAGCGAGGTCCTTCTTTTTGAGTCAGGGCGTTGAGGTAGAACCTTTTTTTTGTGGTCGGGGACGACCTTTATGACATTCCCGATCTCCCTATGTCATCCTCAATGTAAGTCCTTCGTCCTCATGAGATTGTAAACGAGCTCTGGGACCATTATTTTACTATTGATAAAATAATAACTCGTATTAAGGCCAGGAGGGAGAGGAGGGATCATGAGGCCGCTGAGGCCGAGAAAGCTTGTGCCAGCCGGCCGCGAGTTTATCAGGCTGCTAGGGCTGAGAGAGCTCGTTATGGCCAAAGGTGATACAAAAGGAAAGTCGCGGGTCCTTCGTCTGCCCGTGCATTCAAGTCTAATGAATCCGCTTCTGTGCAGATGGCTAGGACCAAAGGCAGAGAATCCACTTCGGGTAGACTTCCAGTTCCCCTTGCAGCCTCTTCCGAGCAGGGAGCCCCCAGGCAACGGGCTCCGAAAGAGTGGAGAAACCAAGCGACCACCACCGATCTATCTGGAGGAATCGTTTTGAGTACTTGACCAATGATTTTCGGGTTTCGCTCCCTCAAGCTGACAGCCAGTTATCGGATCTTCGACAGAAGAGGGATAAGGTCGGTTTTTATCTTAGCTTTTTCGAGGTTGGCCTCCGATTACCCCTCGATCCCTTCATTTGTCTTTTTTTGAAGAGCATGTCGGCCCATCCTCTGGACCTCTCATTAAACACTGCGAGGATGTTGGCGAGCTTCATCGTAGTAGTCCGCTCGCACGGCTTCGAACTAACTCTCAACCTTCTTCGCCACTATTTTCTAGTGAACAATACTCAGGGTCGGCTCCATTGCAAGACCCAGAATTATGGGGTTAAGCTCTTCACCGTTACCCCCAGCAAAGTCAGCAGCTGGGCGGACAAAGTCATTCTAGTTGAATACCAGAGAGGATGGAGTTTTCCCCCTTCTCGTCAGGCCTTTAAGGTCCCCGACCTTTCCTCAAATGAGTTGACGATCTACGAGCGAGGGGTTAAGGCCGCTATCGAGCTCGGTCTAGGCTTTGAAGGCGAGGTCTCTTCTCGGCTGTATGATTGGGCAACCATTGTAAGAAGCAAGTCCTTACTGCGCGCTGCCGGGCTTTCGAGCAAAGAGGTTGCCAGCGCGAGGGTGATCTGTCCTGTGCTCGCAATGAAAAGTTTCGCGGGGTGGTCTCTCTACCGTGACCTCCAGTTTGGCGAGGATTGCGTATTTTGCCCCCGGCGAACTAACTCGGGCTATGATCCCAGTAATAATTTCCACCTTATTGTGTTTTGAGTATATTGCAGCATTTTTCTCATTGATTTTCTAACTGTTATTCTTTTCAACAGCTATGTTTGGGATTGATGATTTCCTCGCCTCTCCAAATGCCCTGGAGGAGATTTCCGTAACCCGAGTTGCCGAGCTTCCTACTGCTTTGGCTGAGATCAAGGCCACGGGGAAAACAATAAGAAATAATAAGTATCAAAAAAGTATTAAAAAAGTGCAATATCTACAAACATACAAGAAATAATAAGTATCAAATAATTATTAAAAATTACTATTCTGCACCGATTTACACAATTTACAACAAAAACAATATACATTGTTTGCATCTTTTGAATACAATAGCAATAGAACCTGATTTTTGCTTGGAATATTGTTATAATCTATTGAATGATTATTATAATTAGACTTGTATTTCATTCTAAGCAATTTTTACTTTTTTAATGACCCAGTTAAAAAAAAATTGATGGTCAACTAACATTTTTTTTTATAAGTATATTCAACGGATCCAAAATAAAATGAAGGTTGGATGACTCCGCTAAGGTCAAACCCAAAACCTTTAATTTTATAAAACAACAATTTATCCATTGAATTATAAAGTCAATTACAAAGTTAGACTAATACATTATATATTATACATAAATAAGGTTTGTTAATTAAATTCAGAGAACCAAAAATAAAACAAAAGGTTGGATGACTTTACTAGGTATCGAACCAAAAATCTCTATTTTAATAAATAATTATCTTATCCATTAGGCCACAAAATCAATTACAAATATTATAATTACATAATATATTATACTCCCTCCGTCCTTTAATTAGTGCCTTGTTTGACCCGGCACACGGTTAAGAAAAAACAATTGACTTGATTATTAATATTGGTATAATGTGTAATTTTCTTTAATGCCCATGTGTATGTGGTCCATAATTAAAGTATGAGAAAAAGTAAGGGTAAACTGGTAAAAGTGATGTCTTAAAAAAGAAAGTTTTCAAACATGACAATAATTCTGTGACGGATAAAAAAGAAAAGGAAGACAATAATTTAAAAACGGAGGGAATATTACATATTAAAATGATATATATAAATTTGGGGCCCAAAAATTAGAAGCCCATGGCGATCGCCCCAAGACATGGCTCAGGGCCAAACCTACCCATAAGCCCAATGCGTGATGATCAGTAAAGAAATAAAAAGGGTCAATTACGGGCCGGTCCCTTTTTAAAAGTTTGTAATCGCTCCAGTCCACTCATCTTTTTTAAAAATCGGAAAAAGGCATTTTTGGGGCGAAAAGACAATTATGCCATTAATGAAAGAAAAACACGCGCGCTTCAGTAACCCAAGGCATCGCGATACACTACTTTGGCATCGCGATGCACCAATTGTTGCATCGTGATGCACCAAATTGTTGCATCGCGATGAATGATGTCTGCATCGCGATGAATGACTTTTGCATCGCGATGCATAAATCAGAGATTGCGATGCAGAAGTCAAGTGTGACCCACATGTAATTTTTGTAAAGAATTGCGATGCAAGGTTTCAGAATCGCGATGCATGGTTTCAGAATCGCGATGCACGATGTCTGCATCGCGATAAATGATGTCTGCATCGCGATGAATGACTTTTGCATCGCGATGCAACAATTGGTGCATCGCGATGAATGATTTTCGTTTACCTTTCGGGGGCGTTGCCCCCGAACCCTCAAGAGGGACGCTGTCCTCTCGACCCCTGCGACCTGACCGGGCAGGTCGAACCCCGTTGCGTTGCCTAGCATACTGCGATTGACGAATTAAATCAGTCAAAGAACATCTTCCTCTGTTTTCGGACAGCACTGTCAAGCTTGATTTGAAGCTCAAAAATAGTATTTTTTGGTACAAAAATTGTGCACAAATATAGTACTAAGTTAGGATAATAATATGAAATTGATTTTAAACAAATTCAAAGCTTAAAACAGAGATTTAAGTGGCCAAAACAGCTCAAGAACAAAGAAAAACGGGATGAACTCAAAAAATTTGAATTTGATCAAATTCGTGTTTTATGCATGAAAATTGATACCCAAACATGAGAAAAGACTATATTAACAACATGGAATCATTTATACATCAATTTGAATCTCAAATCTGAAGCAACGATGTTGTTGAGGGTATTTTAGGAAGAAAATTTTTAAAATGCCTTTTAGCGGTTAAAAAAAAAAGGGTGTACTGGAGAGAAAAAAAGTTTGAAAAAGTGGACCGGCCAGCAATTTATCCAAATAAAAAATATAAATATATGAAAGTCAATGCTATATCCATCTAAAGAGTACCAAAAATATTATACCTAATGATATGACACCCAAATCCAATATTGAATTTCGGTTAAATTTTTAAATCAAACATTTGCTGCATTATGGTACAGAGGATCTGACCAAAAATTTATTTGAAATCTAACATTAAATTTGAGTGTTATGTTATTAAGTGTAATATTTTTAATACTCTTTAAGTAGTTGTAGCATTTCTCGTATATAAAACAAGCGATAAAGTGACGTGATCTTTAATATTACTACATGTATAAAGTCTTACATTTTGGTCCATGTCCAACGGGTCGTTTGGTTTGATCTGACAGTTTTCCATAGATAGTGCTAGCAAACTTTTGGTAGGTGAGGTTAGCTTCTATGAGAGCACTTTCAACTTAGTCTTTTAAAGATTGCATAACAGGAGCTTACAATCCAACAAAGTATCACCATGGTAGCTTGGAAGCTTAAATTTAGATTGGGTAGTTTATTTTGCTCCCGAGCATAACAAGGAGCTAAAAAAAAAAAAAGCATTCAAAACGACGTAGTTTAGGTTCAAAAGAGCCCAAAACGATGCCGTTTTCCTCCAGTTTTTTGAAAAAAAAAAAGGATTCCCGGCCAACAATACTGTTGCATCTGACATGTACTGTAGCTTCGCTTTTTTTTTTTTCCTTGTTTTTGGTCATTTTTGACTATTTTTAACCAAAAAAAATACTTTTTTATTTTTTGTATTAAAGTATACATTTTTCTTTATAAATAGAAAGTTGGTTTGCTTCATTTAGACGTCAACTTATTTTTTTACAAATTTTTTATGTGTTTCTCTATTTTTATATAAATATATTAAATTAAAATGAGATAAAGATGATGAGGTATGTAAAATTGTTAGAGTTCGTGCATTGTTGTTGAAAGAGTGTTTTTGTTGGATAGCTTAATGGTATTTTTGTAATAATATGGTAAAAAAGGGTAGAGAAGCTCCTCACTCGTTGTTCCTGCTCTGAAGTTGTCTTCGTATCCTCGTTTGAATTTGGCTTGAAATGTTATGCAGAGAACCATGATTTTCTTTTGGCAAAACACATAATCAGGCCACTGTATTTTAGGGAAGGTTGCAATTCAGCCACTGATTAATTGAAAATATTATTTTGGCTACTGTACTTCAGTTATCTTCCAAGCGAGCCCACAGTACGTTAATTTTAAATGAAATTCCTATTTTACTTATGTCTTCATTAAGGGAGATGAGGACGAAGACAGGGGTAAAATAGAGATTTCATTTAAAATTAAAGTTCTAGTGGGCTTGCTTGCAAGATAACTGAAGTACAGTGATCCAAATAACATTTTCAAATAATCAGTAACCGAATTGTAACCTTTCCCAAAGTACAATGGCTCAATTGTGTATTTTGCCTTTCCTTTTTCTTCTGCTTTATTGTAAAGTAGAAAAGTAGAAGAAATGAGAGCCCTCATGCAAGTTGATGCACAAAACCTATTCTTTTATTTAAGTGTTAGTTTAACAGTAACTAACAGAGATCCCAAATACCTGGCGATTAATTTGTTTCCATACAAATGTGAAACAATGAATAGGCTCTAAACAATCTACAAAGAAACTTCTTCTACGTGGTCTTAATGTGGCATATATCAAGTATGGCCGTCTGACCCGACAAAACAACTTATATAGCCTTTGACTGGTCAGCTCCTTTAAAAGGAAGAGAACAAAAGGGAGTAAAAGTGAACTTCCAAAAATGCCCATTCCAGTTAAGACGGTGACTTACAGTGTCGTTTAATCGACAACGAAACGATCACTAAACGGCTATTTGATCGTTTAAACTAATACTAAACGATGAATAAACGATTAAACGAATAATGGAACGATTAAACGTTCATTAAAAGGTTTATCAAACGGTTAAAGGAAAGTAAGTTCACCTTGAACGTTTAAACGTGTACCAAACGGGCTGACCAAAATTTTAAATGAATAGTTTGACCGTTTAAACGCCTTGAACGATTAAACGTGTACCAACTGTCCACATCGCGATTCACGAATGTTCACATCGCGATGCACTAATGTTTGCATCGCGATTCAGTAATATTAGCATTACGATGAACTTATTAATCATCGCGATTGAAAAATTTTAAAAATGCGATGAACCAAACTACAAACTAATTTAAGCCATAAATAAAACATGGATTTCCTGGACTAAGAAAACCAATCTCTATATCATCAACTTTGCAAATATTTCGTCAAAGATATAACTCTTCGTATGAAGTGTCTATACTTAGTGGAAATCCTACGGCCGGCCGCCACCGAATCTCCAGACCATACTTTGCTTTCATCCTCAACAAAATGTCCAAAATAACAAATGGTAGTCCAATAAGGGGAAGACATCTGCAATGCATAGAAAAATTGTAAAATAAGATTACAGTTTCATTATATTATATTAAAATGGAAATAACAAATTGAAACCTTGCATCGCGATTCTTTAGCAAAACCTTGCACAGAGGTATGTAGGTATGAATTGTGAAGTCTGCTAAAGAGTGTGTATTTCCTTGCTAAAGGTTGATACACTCTTTAGCAAAACCTTGTAAAATTGTGAAGTCTGTAGGTATGAATTGTTTGTTTTGATTTATTATCTCTTCTTCTGAGTTGTAAAGAGGTATGTAGTATATCTCCTCCTGGATATATGTACATGGTTATTTTTGTGTGTATCGGACAAGTTTGAGGACTTGATTAGGACAACTCATAAGATATGAGTTTTGGTATACGAAATCTCCTCCTTAGAAAGTTAGGTAAGTTATAGTGCAAGGCTAGAAGTGAATTTTACATCCCAATTGTTATGGTGCAGAGTCATATGATATGTAAGTGTACAGAGAGTAAGTGTAATGGGACGAGTTATAATGATTTTAATTTGTCACTTCATGAGTTATGAAGAGCAGATGAATTGTCTGTTCGGTTAAGACATTTTTATTCAAGAAGCATGTCAACAAGGATCTGAAGCATGAGATATGCATCTTAAGAATGTTCTATGAAGCATTTTTCTTCTGTCATTTTGTCAATTAGTACATGCATAGGTATAGATATATATGTTGGGAGTGGCAGTTAAAAATATGTAAATGCACAGTGAGTAAAGCGTAATGAAAGTAGCGACGTATTCTTTAACAAAATATATTACAAACATAGTACAAAAGGAAATTAACAATAGACATTTCATTGAAATAGGGTAGAAGATGAAGTTTTTAGTCGGTTGGAGGGAGCATTGATAGCTGGGTCAGAAACAGTGTTGACATCTGCAGATTGAGACTCTTCTTGGGTTGAGGATGATTCAGGTGAGGCATTAGAGGAGTGAGTGGTGAGGGGACTGTTTGTTGCATTGGTTGATACATGATTTGGTGAAGGAATCCATGGAATGAAATTTGACACATTGTTCCTTGGATCTCTGCGATTTCTTACTCGTCGATCGATTGAGCGAGGTCGACGGATCACTGGTTGAGGAGTAGCTTGAGGAGTGGCTAGGAAGATCATGATTCGTTGTCGCATTTCATTATAGGAGATGGGTCGATGTACAGAATTGAGTATATTTGGCGAACACATGATGAAGGTTGGTATGTTTTTGTAATGACGACGAAGAGTTGGATAGGAAGATGAAGAAAAGCTAAAGAGATAATGAATATATTTAGAGAGCTTTGAATGTAGGTTATCATTTTATACATCTTTTCGAAGTTTTGAGAAGATGAAGGGGTTTCTTGATTAGAGGAATGTGATTGAACATATTAAAATTTTCCTACGGTTGGCGAACAGTCTCCTTTGGGCTTTGGGATTACACTTTGGGAAACGGGGAAATAAATGAGCATATTAAACACATATTTTAAACTAACCGTTTAAATGGATAGAATAAACGAGTAGATTAAACTGTTATTTTTAAACTATTCCACTTAAACCCATATGAATATGTACTTAATACAACTTAAAAACTAATATTTCAGTAAATATGAATATGTTCGCATCGCGATGCACTAATGTTTGCATCGCGATGCGCTAATGTTTTATCGTGATTAAAAAATGTTTGAATCGCGATTCACGATGTTGACATCGCGATGCACTAATATTTGCATCGCGATTAAGATGAACTTATTAATCATCGCGTTTGGGAAATTTTAAAAATGCGATGAACCAAACTACAAACTAATTTAAGCCATAAATAAAACAAGCGCGAAACAAAAAAACAGAACGTTTCATCTCACTTCCATTGTCGCACACAAAAAATTTCATCTCACTTCCATTGTCTACACCAAGAACTTCTTCTCTCGAAATCGAGTGTTAACGTATAAGAGAATTATTTCTTCTCCACGAACCGAATACACAAACAACAAAAATGGCCAAAACGACGAAGGAAACTCAGACAACAGGTGTGTATTTTTTCTACATTATTTGAAAAATTATGAAATGCTTTTATTCAATTTGTGAGTCCGTGTTAAAATACACAATTACTAAACGAACATTTTGACCGTTTAAACAACATTTTTAAACAACATTTTGACCGTTTAAACGCATACTAAACGATCATCGTTTTGTTCACAACTACTTAAGTTAATTTCCTTCTATTTTCAGACCACAGTTTACCTTAAACCCTTTACCCTAAACGATCATCGTTTTGTTCACAATTACTTCAACTCAACCGTTTGTGCTTGAATCGAGTTCCATAGTTCGAATCTTCTTCAGTTGGGTTTACGACCACACTTCAACATCCGTAAAATCACAAAAAGGTAATTCTTCGAAAGACCACAGCAAAAAACCCTTTCCTCTATTTGCATTTCGTTTATCGAGCACACTCCAACTCACACTTCAACATCCGTAAAATCACAAAAAGATAATTCTTCCAAAACGTTTAACCCTCGTTCAGTTATCGTTTATAATTTATTTTTTGCAACTTTATTTGCCGGCAATTTATTTCAGTTCTATGTTTGGTTTAGGTTTTATGTTCTTTTGATTGCACTTTTGTAAAAATTTTAAAATGAATTGTTTTCGTCTTTTTCTTTTACGTTTATATTTCAATTGCGATAATATGGCATTCCTTCTTGAGCGTTCAAAATGGTTCGACTCAAAAGTTACTTGCCGGTGTAGACTACACATAGTAGATGAAGTGTATAACAAATTAGACGATGCACACAAAGATCTATTCAAGACATCCGCTTTGGAAACTTGTACAAGATGCGGGATAATATGAATATGGTGGGCAAACTTACCCATGCACTAAATATGATGAGGATTAAACCAATCAATGATTTAAACGAGGTCTGGTTTTGTATTGGGGGTAAAAAGATCAGATTTGGCTTCTCAGACTATACCCTCATTACTGGATTACACCCGGTATTGAGGAAAATTTCATTTCGAAATCCGGTGGAAACAGATTGAGGAATGAATATTTTGGTGGAGTGAAAAATCCATCAAGCCTAAAGAATTGATGGAGGCATTTCGAATCGGGCAAACAATGAGGAGGACCGATACAAGCCGGGGCTCTCTCTTGTATATGAATATGTTTTGAGAGTTCGGAAAACACGACACAAATTGATGCAATGGTTTTGGATATTGTCGACAACTTAGAGGTGTTCAATAGATATCCATGGGGAACAAGGACTTATAATCACCTCCTAGTTGGACCGACAAGAAAAATTGAAGGTCGCGCAAACCATGTATCGTACTATGGCTTCACATATGCACTACAGTAAATGTTTAAAATCAGTTATTGATTAAATAACAACTATTTATACTCATATCATGTTTCTAACATACAATTTTCTCGTAGGTTTGGGCATTTGAGTCCTTCTCCGGCATAAGAAAGGCGTTTAATTTGCAAGAGACGGAGCAAAAAAAGCCTAGGATGTGTAAGTGGAAGATGGTGGGAAAGTTTGCGAGAAAATGCCAAATATGATAAGGTTCTTGCATTCTTTGGAGACATCACAGTAAAGAATTAAGAGAACTTTCATATTTTTGTTGTTGTTTGTTGATATGATTTGAGAGAGATGAAGAATTGAGAGAATTTTCTTATTGATTTATGAAAAAGAAATACATTGTAGAAAGGAAAGTTCATACCATTTTACAGAGAGATAGAGAGTATATATACAGCTCTCTTATAACCAACTTAACTGCCGAAAAAAATTAACACATCACTTACACCCTTAAGCTATTAAGAAATTACACACACCACCCATACAGCTTATATGTGTTGTTTGTGAATTGGCAGGATGGTGGTTTCATGCCATTGACCTCGACCTCTGAAGAATCTCTTCTCCCTTACGTTCTTGATTATCCGTTGACGTGGGCACAAAATTTTGATTATTATATTGAGGAAGAGGCGATGAGGCAAATGAGGCGATGAAGACGTTGCACACTGAACACCAATCTCCACAAGAGAGAAGAAGCATCACCTTCGACGTGCGTCAACCTGAAATCAATGTGGGAGATGCTCGTAGGGATGCACGTATAGATGCCAATACAGATGCCACTACAGATGCCCCTAGAGGTACCCCTCCAGATCATTTTTTCATTGATTTGATGAGGGAGGTTTTGGATTCTGTGGCAAATTTGGAGAGGTCTTTGGGGAGCAAGATCGATGCATTAGACCGAAGGTCGATGCATTAGACCAAAAGGTTGATGCATTGATTGTGCAAAGGAGGAGAGGTCGAGCCCTAAGGGTGATAGTGTTTCGGCGTACATCGCCTATGAGGGGGAGACTGGGATGTTTTGGGAATGGAGACGGCGAACCCCGAGGCTTGTGTGGAGACACACAATGAGGATCAAGTGGAGATGGGGACGATCTGAGCCCGAGAGGACTCTCCGAGGATCCTGTGGAGGCAGAGCAGCTGCCCCGTGGGATAATGTCGAGGAAGAGCGGCCGTGGATAATTCGAATCGAGGAGAGCTCAAATCAAGGAGGATTTAGAGTTAAAAGGACAAGAAAAGAGCTCGAATCTGGGAATGTTCTGGAGACTGGAGTGAAGAGACAGAGAAAACAATCGGCGTATGTGAGAACTCCCTACACTACTGGAGTGAGCCCTTCGGTAATAGAAAAATCCAGAACATTCGTCGATGGTTTGAAATTGATCACTTCCGGGATCCGACCTGCTAAGCTCGAACGGTTCATGCGTTGGTACGAAACTGACAGTACTAAGTAGGACTCTTAACTTTCCTATTCAAATAACAATTAACTAGTTGGTTATTTTTTGTTATCATTTTATTTGATTACTTATGCAATTTCTTAATTTTCATAGATCGAAAAGTTTGACTTTAGGTGAATATCATATCGCCGATGGCAAAGAGTGGTTTAAAGTTGCTCTATCGGAAAGATTATTTCTTGACGATCGGGTAAGTTATTTTATTAAATTAATTACATTCTAACTTAATAATACTGTTTAACTCTCATATTTTAATTTTTGCCTTTTTCAGCATATTGATTTGGCCATCTCTTTGATGAGAGAAAGGCAAATGAAGTATCCTTTATCTTTTGGGCGGCACCCTGGAGCTCTAATGGACACCCTGTTACTAGAGAACATTAGGATTGAGGTGTCAATTTTGAAGACTAGTTACCCAAGTAAAAAAGAGTTTCAAAACTACAAGTTCCCTCCACATATTATGAAATTTGTCGACGGAACTTGGTCCTCAAATGGGAGATCATGGAAAGAATGTACTCACGTATACTTTCCATTCGAAATCAACAAGCACTGGATTTTATGCGTGGTTGAGTTTGAGAAGTCAAACGTATGTATATGACCCGATCAATCCCGCCTAACCCGCGCAAATTGATGCTCAATTAGACCCCGCTATCAAATGTATCCCACGAATGGCAAAGCAGGTTGGAATTAACATTAAATGTAGTAGACTCATCATAGACAGGTCAAAGGCTATCCAAGACAAAGTGTGGGGTAAGTGATCCATTAAATTGATATGTTTTGCTATATTAAAATTATTCATTGACCGTATGAAATAATTGGTGGTTTGAATATGTCACAGGGTCCATGTGGAGTTTTTGTGCTCAAATATATGGAGTTTTTAACCACGGGAAGTCGGTGGAACTTGTAGACAATCCTCATATAATGAAATGGAGGAAGAAGTTATGACCTTTATTGTTTAGATCTAGATCCATAAAGACTGTAATATAATTTGTTTATAATTAGATCTCGTAGTTAGTTTTTATAGTTAATATATTATGTTCGTTTTTGGGATCTTGACATGTCTTTGATTCAAAAGGTGATTATAGCGATGCAAACATTCATCAATCGAGATGCACATGTGATTCATCGCGATTTAGAAATCATGCATCGCGATTCTGAGACTTTGCATCCTGATTCTTTACAAAAATTACATGTACACTTGACTTAAAATTATGAATATTTAGTAAATTTACCATTCATTACACCACAGCCACCTTCAGAATTCAAGTTTCATTCAAAATCTACTAAAGTAAAAAACTTGTGTGTAGTCATCCTGATTAATTCATCGCGATGCAACGATTCACGCATCGCGATGCAACGATTCACGCATCGCGATGCGAAAATAATTCATCGCGATTCATATATCATACATCGCGATTTAGAAATAATGCATCGCGATTCTGAGACCTTGCATCCTGATTCTTTACAAAAATTACATGTACACTTGATTTAAAATTATGAAAATTTAGTAAATTGGTTACACCACAAGGTCCACAACCATCTTCAGAATTCAAATTTCATTCAAAATTTACTAAAGTACAAAACTTGTGTGTAGTCATCCTGATTAATTCATCGCGATTCAACTATTCATGCATCGCGATGCGAATGAGATCCATCGCGATGCAAAAATTATTCATCGCGATTTAGAAATCATGCATCGCGATTCTGAGACCTTGTATCCTGATTCTTTACAAAAATTACATGTACACTTGACTTAAAATTATGAAAATTTAGTAAATTTACCATTCATTACACCACAACCATCTTCAGAATTCAAATTTCATTAAAAAATCACTAAAGTACAAAACCTGTGTGTAGTCATTCGATTAATTCATCGCGATTCGATGTGATTCATCGCGATGCGAAATCATTCAAAAATTTACCAATGTGAATTACATGTACATATCATTACCCCACAATCACCTTCGAATTCAAATTTCATTCAAAAATTACAAAATTTACAAGACTTGTGTACTATATCATATATATATATATATATATATATATATATATATATATACAAAATTCCAAAATTTACAATTATTACAAAATTGGATGTCCGCCATTCATTTCTTCATGTGCCCCTCGCTATCATCATCCCCGAACTATTCTTGCTCAGTATTTGTTGCATTGATGAATGTCATATTTTTGGGGTATTGATGACCCGTTTAATAGATATTCAATCAACATGCGACGATGACGCCGCAATCTTCGTGTTTGGCGCTTGTCAGTGATTCGCACATGTTTTTATCGGACATTTGAAGTTTTTCGGCTTAATCCTTTGAATCTTTTGGATGTTTTATCCAGGGGCAATTCTTTTATTATTTCACGCATCTTTCCTTCAACGTGGTTTACCTGTAAAGTAAAATATTCACAAAAAAAAAATAAAAACAAAAACAAAAACAAAAAATAGTTAATGCGTGATTATTTTCAGTTGTATTTTGATTAAATAGTCGTAGATTACTCACTAGTTTCTTTGCCCTTTCCAAATGCCAATCTTTCTTTGCCTTTGGCTGGATGTAAGAGTTGTAGAGGGTCCAGACATTAATGGTTCGAGAAAACCAAGAGTGTCCAAAGGATCACGCATCTACTGTTCATTTCCGCACTGTGTGTTGATAGGGAAGATGAATAACTCATCATCGCTTTCATTGCCTCTTTCAACACGTTGTCTATCTTTGCTTCTACGATGGTCCGAAATCTACCCCACCTCTTACAACAAAGTTCTAAATTACGCTTCAATGTTAGTTTTCAGCAATCAATTAATAATCTTATACGTTAAGGAATTAGGATGATTCTTACCCACTATCGATGTAAAAACAGCTCCAATTCGGTTTTTTCCTTTGTGGAGTATTTGTTGTACGACATGTGCCCATGTGTCGATGTGTGTAAACAAAGAAAACTAGTTATTCTTTTCAAAATAAAATATCACATATCAAAGCTTAATAAGTACAATACATACAAAGTTTTCTAGTTTATCGTTGTGTAAGATGGGCAAGTGTACTTCTCGTGTCCATTATCGATAATGTCTCCATTGCCAAGACATGCGCGCGCATAATGTGAGGAGCATATTAATATGTCGAACAAAACCATATTGACGTAAGTATTATCGAAGCATGAATAATTTGATATTTTGAAATTTAACAATATTAGTTTCACTTACTCCTCTCCCCGCCTTTGGTAAATATGGATCATTGCATCCTCACTTCTTTCGCCATGACCTTAACAGCTCATGATCATCGTTGAGTGGTAGTTGGGGATCTGTGTTTCTTTTCTTATAAGGGGAATATCATCCCTTTGTCCCCGCATGAATCCCCTTTATTCTTCCTCTGCGGTCCGCTCGTTCTTTTACGCCTTTGGCCAATGAAGAAGGAGACAGGGCACTTTTCTTTCTAGACTCACAAAGATTAACCCAATCATCCGAATCATCATCTTTCAAGATCTTCTTCGATTCTTTCTTTGACGTGGTTTGTACGTCCTTCGAATCGATCGGATGGTTTCATCTGTTTCGCTTGGTTGGGGTTGTTGCTGTTGTGCCCTTAGCATCTCCATCTCTTTCGCCATTGTTGATAGTTTGTTGCTAAGAGCTTGAACCTCGTTTCGCTTGAAGAAGTTTCAAATTCATTGCACTTGTTGCTCTTGGGCCGGTCGGTTGATTGTTGTTCAAGCTTTGCTAATTCATATTTCGATTTTCAACTCGTAGCCTTAGCTTCTAGTGTCTTTGATTTTTCAACCAACTCGCTTTGGAGCATCTGCATTTGTTCTTTGCGGCACCGAATTCAACTCTTAAGCTTTCTATTTCTTCACGTAGCTTCAAATTCAATTCATCCGTATGCGCCGTTAGATTTTCGCGCTTGTTGCTTCGGATGATTTTTCCGTAAGCTTGGCTAATTCAGATTTGAGAGAATCTATTTCAAAGATCATTAGCCTCTATTTCAAAGATATTTAGCGCCTATTTCAAGATACTTTTCGCCAACTCGGCTTTGTAGCCTCTCTATTTCATTGTGATTGGCATATAGTTGAGAGGAACTTTCATCCATTTTGGCGTTGAGCGACTTGCTTTTATTTTGCTCTTCAACCGAAGTTTTCAACAATTCAATTTCATTGTCCTTTTCTTGAATTTCTTTGTCCTTTGATTCAATTGTGGACAATTGCTTGATCAGCTCCTCTTTTAAATTCCCGCAATGCTTGTTTTCAACTTGTTGCGTATCATCAATCTCGCTTTGAAAGAGGCCGTGTCAAAAATTCTGTTTCTTTTTTCTCCCCGAATTTGAAGTTGAGCATCCTTATCGCACACATTTCTTCTTCATGTGTCTTGATTCCCTAATGTTTCTATTTCGTTGGTGTTGCCTTGGGGAAATGATGAAATTTCTGCAAAAGCAAGAAAGTAAATGTAATACAATGTTAGGGGAGATGCATCGATAATGCATTGTTTGTTATTTGTAACTAGATAATAAAGGCACATTTTATACACTTACTTTTTTCTTCATGACAGAATTGAAATCTGATTTTTTAAAAATGTTTGACATCCCTGATAGATCCCATTTGAGTAACCTTGGGATATCCTCTTCTATAATTGGTTTGATGATGTTGGTTCGCTCGCATAACCAATACTGCATGTGCAAATTCAACCCTCTTGTTAGTACAAACAAATCACTGGACACTGTATATGGAAATTTGAAATTAGTTACAAGTGAGTGTAAAAAAGTTACCGGTAGCAGCAGCACGCATTTCTCCACGTTGTCATCCTTTCTAGTTTCTAAGGCATTTATCAACCTGTCGACAATATGGTTTGACCAATTGTAGGTTGAAATTTTGTCAAAGTCCGATATTATATTGATATATGCCCATGGTATGTAAGTTGTTGGGACAAGGAAGGTTGCAAGAACAAGCGGGTCGTCAAAATTGCAACGTCGTTAATTTCCCTTTGATCTTCACTAGGCATAATGGCCGAATCCGATTACATATAAGGGTTGGGCTAAGCTTGAAGTCTTTTGATTTCCTTGATTCCTTTTCAGGGAAGTGCCTTAGAAGGAAATCAGATCGTTCAATGTTGTAAAAGTTAATTTTGATTTCCTCCTCCCCGTCATTGATTCCAAGCAGAAGCTTTGCATGCCTTGCTTTAAGCTCTAGGTCTTTCTTTCCAAACAAGAAAGACTTGTCATCCTTTACATAACAGCTTACAATCATTGCCAGTACGGAACTATCCACCGTACAATGTTTTTCTATAATTTTGTCTTGGATAATGGCTTCAATCAGTTTCCAAAACGGTGTTTTCTTCAGGGCTTGTAGGTGATTTTCACTGAATTGAAATGTCTTAATCTTTATTCAGAGTGTGAGACGCATCCGTATTTTAATGGTGCGGTTTGTTTCGTTTGAAGCCGCATAACAACAGGATATTCCATGTTATTACCAAAGAGTAAATTTATTGAAACAAGAAAGTAAACCAATATGCATAGAAATCATCTTGAATACAGAAATCCAAACAATTTTTATATGTCACCTTTGTTGTATTTCCATGCACACACTATGAATTATTATTCATATATTATACGCTAGTGCCCTAAAAGTTCTGTTTTAAGAACCCTAGAATTGATTAAAGCATTACATAATTTTCAAGTCTTAAGAACCCTAGAATAAATTGAACCCTAGAATCGCGATTTCCGAGTCTTAAGAACCCTAGAATCGCGATTCCCAAGTATTTTAACACGGACTCACAAATTGAATAAAAGCATTTCATAATTTTTCAAATAATGTAGAAGAAATACACACCGTTGTCCGAGTTTCCTTCGTCGTTTTGGCCATTTTGTTGTTTGTGTATTCGGTTCGTGGAGAAGAAATAATTCTCTTATACGTTAACACTCGATTTCGAGAGAGGAAGTTGCGGTGTAGACAATGGAAGTGAGATGAAATTTTTTTGTGTGCACAATGGAAGTGAGATGAAACGTTCTGTTTTTGTGTTTCGCGCTTGTTTTATTTATGGCTTAAATTAGTTTGTAGTTTGGTTCATCGCATTTTTAAAATTTCCCAAACGCGATGATTAATAAGTTCATCATAATCGCGATGCAAACATTAGTGCATCGCGATGTCAACATCGTGAATCGCGATTCAAACATTCTTTAATCGCGATGCAAACATTAGTGTATCGCGATTCAAACATTAGTGCATCGCGATTCGAACATATTCATATTTACTGAAATATTAGTTTTTAGGGATAATGACATTGGAAGTCCCTTGACTATGGCCCGTTCCACCACTAGTCCCTTAGGAAATTTTTTTCATATTTTTGTCCCTTGACTATGAAAATCAGTCACGGGTGGTCCTTTTCGTGGATGCCGTTAGTGTTTTGACGTTAAGTCTATCACGCGCCTCTCACATGACTTTGTTTAAGGTCATCATTGGAATTTCACTTACCCTCTCTGACCAGTGACCAGTGAAGAAGTTAATTGGCGCGAATCCCTCCCTCCCAGTCTTCTCCCCCATTAAAACCTAACTACCCCACACTGGCCAAACCATATCCTTGTCATTGTTCATTAACCAGAGTGTATGAACACAGAATTTGTTGGACATTGTTCCATCAAACCATATCCTTGTCATTGTTCATTAACCAGAGTGTATGAACACAGAATTTGTTGGACATTATTCCATCAAACCATATCCTTGTCATTGTTCATTAACCAGAGTGTATGAACACAGAATTTGTTGGACATTGTTGCAATAAACTGATATAATAAATTGAAAAGAAAAACAGAGTAACAATAAAAAAAACAGAGTGTATGAACACAGAATAACCCTAATACACTATTTTGCATTCATTAACCCCAAAATACATATGTTCAAAAACTACCATGTGCAAACTACATCAACCCCAAAATACATATGTTCATTCCCATCGCCAGACATCATTCCCATACCCAGAATAACCCCAGAATACATAGTCATTTTTCATCAACCCCAAAATACAGAGAATCCAACACAATGTTCAAATTGACAACTTTTCAATACATCATTCCCAACTACACTAAATATTAACATAGGTGTTTGACCCTTTTCTACTTTTGGCCTTTTCATTTGCTGCTCTCTGGCTTGTTGACACAGATGGTTGTGATGTGCCTTGAGTAGGCTGTGATGTGCCTTCAACAATGCTCTTCTTTCTCTGCCTCTTGGCTCCACCCTGTATAAGATAAATAGTGAAAAATTGTTGCAAAACAATTCCAAAAAAAAAAAAACAAAAAAAAAAAAAAAAAAACAATGAAGCAAAAAAAAAATCAGAAAACATAGTTTTCTTACTTGGTTTCCTTCAACAATGCTCTTCTTTTTCTCTTTGGCTTTGGTTGGCAACCAATTCCTCCTTCCTTTGTGCATCTTCTAATATTATGTCCATCATGTCCACACCTATGCATCTCAATTTTATACTCCTTCTCCCAACTTAGTTGCACCCATATGTGACCTTGGCCTCTCTTCGCCTCTTTTTCTCAACTGCTAGAGTGAGTCCCAAAGATCAAGTTCATTGCTTCTTTTTGGCCCTATATGCTTGACTCCTAGAGATATCAAGTTGATGATCAGTTCTTACTGTTGTTCTCAAAGACTCCACTGGCCAGCTTGGATTACCTCTTATAGTTTCCATGTACGCTTGGCCACCCATTTTGATGTTGCATACTTAATGTTGTGGCTGTAATTACACATATGTTCATCCCTATATGTTGCAACTACCCACCGACATGAGTCTTGATTATAAGAAACCAACAAAAGCCAAGGACATGCAGATTTCCTATGCATCTAACCCTAATTTGACCTTGTCATTCTTCGAAATTTTAGTCTCCTTCTATTCACAATTGAATAATTCTTTATTGCTTCCCTAACATCTTGAACTATACTGAACTTCATCCCAATCTCAAATTTTGGATCATTTAAATCAAGAACAATATGAAAGTCGATAACAATCCCTTTTCCTGGCAATAAACTCTTCCTCATCATCTCGAGCTTGATAAGCTCCTTAGTTCATCCGAGTCGCATACTGCATCCTACATAGTCCGAATCAATCAATCAACAACTCGTTTACCCTTCTACATGTGAATTTGAACTTTGCCGCCAACACCGGCCGAAAAAGCTCCTCATCATCTTCTTCATCTTCCTCAAAGACATCATCATCATCATCATCATCATCGGCTCATTCACCCCAAAGAACATTATCAAATTCAAAATCAAATGGCCCATTACCTGGCACATTAACCCCAAAGATCATGATCCAAATTAATTGGTCCATCACCTACCTCATTAACCCTATCAAGATTAGTATCCAAATCATTATCGATCATGCTCAATATGTTTAATAAGTTTCACATTGCCACTAACCCTATGTCTCAAAGACCCTCTTCTATCGGTTGTCACGCAGAGCTTG